>CAJVRI010001474.1:600000-947792 GCA_911649635.1 Poeciliopsis gracilis | reverse complement strand
CCGCCCCCGCCCACCTGCTCCATCTTAGCTGGTTGGGGTTGGAGTCCTCAACACACCAACATGTCTTCTGTCTCTGGGCACAGTTTCAAGTTGATGAGGTCAAAGGGGTCAGATAGCGACCGTTCACAGTAAAACATGACACTTCCTGTTCTAAGGGGGGCGTGGCCTAAGTGATGTCATCATTCAACCATTGGGTATTGTAGGAGACCTAATGATGATCAATCACAGTCACTTTGGTGCCTCTTTGAGTTTCTGTATAGGAGATATAACAGCTTATTATTTCATGGCGAGTAGGTGAACTTTGACCCCTGCTAACCCCCCTTCAGCAGTCTCAAGCACTCACCGTTTTGATAACTTTATATAGGACATGCCTTGTGAACAGACTGACCGAGTTTGAAGCCGATCAATCGAAGTCCTTAGGAGGAGTTCGATCAAATGCGAAGGCTGTAAAGCGGCAAAAATGGGGGTCAAAATCGGCACTTCAATCTAAAATGGCCGACTTCCTGTTGGGTTTAGACCATGTCTCCATGAGGCTTTTTTGTACGTCCCGACAAGATACACATGTCTACCAAGTTTCGTAATTGTAGGTTAAAAACGTGGCTGGGGGGCTGATCATTTAAAGTTTTCTAGGGGGCGCTATAGAAAAATTAGGCCACGCCCACCAAATGTTGTGATAGATTCCTGTCGGGAGTTGATCAGGATCCATCCTAGTGAGTTTGGAGCAGCTCGGCCCGAAACTGTGGAATTGAGAGCCAAACGTATGGCAATGGCGTTACAGGTCACTTCGCCACGCCGCCACGGCCACCTGCTTCATCGAAGCTGGTCGAGGTTGGAATCCTCAACACACCAACATGTCTTCTGTCTCTGGGCACAGTTTAAAGTTGATGAGGTCAAAGGGGTAAGATAGCGACCGTTCACAGTAAAACATTACATTTCCTGTTCTCAGGGGGGCGTGGCCTAAGTGATGTCATCATTCGACCATTGGGTATTGTAGGAGACCTGATGATGATCAATCACAGTAACTTTGGTGCTTCTGTGAGTTTCTGTGTAGGAGATATAACAGTTTATGTTTTTATGGCGAGTCGGTGAACTTTGACCCCTGCTAACCCCCCTTCAGCATACTCAAAAACTCACAATTTTGATAACTTTAGATGGGACATGCCTTATGAACAGACTGACCGAGTTTGAAGCCGATCAATCGAAATCCCTAGGAGGAGTTCGATCAAATGCGAAGGCTGTAAACGGCAAAAATGGGGGTCAAAATCGGAGCTTCAATCCAAAATGGCCGACTTTCTGTGATACTTGCACTATGACATTAATTGTAAATTTTGAGCATCTTGGGGAGCTCTACAAGTGTACCAAATTTCATGTCTCTACGATGAAGTAAGTGAATAGCAAAGGGTCCTTTGAAAATTGCTAGGTGGCGCTACTGAGCCATTTCCTGTGTGATTTTTGCACTGACCTTAAAATATAAAATTTTGAAACTCCCTTAACGCGTCCGCCAAGTTTGGTGAGTTTTCGAATATGATAAAGCCCCCAAAAAGGCCCCTCTTTAGGGGGGCAGAATAATAATTAAAGCCACAAGTGGCATCGGGCGGCCCTACCGCGTGCCAAGCGCCGCTCCGGCCTGTTGGCCACCGCGGAGGAACTAGCAACCTCCTGCCGCCAGCCACCACCACAGAAGCTCCTGCTTGCCAGCTTACAGCACCTCCACTCGCCTAGGCACCCGGAAGCTGTTGCGCAGATTCCAGACACCGCGCCCACATGCCAACGCAGAAGCCGTTGCGCGGTTTCGCGCCCGTCCACCAGGCGGTGCGCATCGATGCGTTCGGCGGCGCTCCCTGACGGCGCACAAAAAATGTGGTTCAGATTGGGCGCATTTAATGAGGAGATATAGCTGGTGTATTAACCTAGGGGCGCAGTGGAGTCAAATTACATTTCAATGCTGTTGTGCTTCTTAGAGGTCAATAAAGGTCATACATATCCAGTTTGGTGCCAGTCGGATGATCCATGAGTGATTTGTAGCCGATCTTATGCACATGGCAAGAACTGCAGTTCGCCATTTCTACACCCAAATGCGGTTCAGTCAGCAGCCAGCATTCCACAGAGTTAATCATTTTATCATTTTAAGTCAGTTTTCAGATCATGAAACTCATATAAATGATAGAATAACAGTAAAATATACAGTAGAAAAAAACAGGTCACTCTATGCTAAAAGTGGGCGGGGCTAACGGCTGCACGAAACCGCGGAAGCTGTTGCTAGAATTCCAGCACTGCGCCCACATGCCAACGCAAGAAGCTGTTGCGCAGTTTCCGCGCCCGTCCACCAGGCGGTTTGCACTGATGCGTTCGGCGGCGCTCCCTGACGGCGCACAAAAAATGTGGTACAGATTGGCGCATTTAGTGAGGAGATATAGCTGGTGGATTAACCTAGGGGCGCAGTGGAGTCAAATTACATTTCAATGCTGTTGTTCTCCTTAGAGGTCAACAAAGGTCATACATATCCAGTTTCGCACCAGTCGGATGATCCATGAGTGATTTATAGCCGATCTTATGCACATGGCGAAGAACTGCAGTTCGCCATTTCTACAGCCAAATGCGGTTCAGTCAGCAGCCAGCATTCCACAGAGTTCATCATTTTATCGTTTTAAGTCAGTTTTCAGATCATAAAACTCATATAAATGATAGAATAACAGTAAAATATACAGCAGAAAAAAAACAGCTCACGCTATGCTAAAAGTGGGCGGGGCTAACGTGATGTCATGAAGTCACCATGTAAATGTGTTCTGCAGAGAGAATTAGGAAGTCTGGTGCAGCTGTCATCTTGCATTTGGAAGTTATTTAATCTTCATCTTTCATGGCAAATATTCAGTTTCACACTAAGCCACGCCCACATGCTTTCATGCTAACTACAACTTAGATTTAATGCAGTGCAATTTCAACCTTCTTCTAAAATCAGAGGAACATTTTAAAGTTGAAGATGTTCCAGTTAAATAAATAATAAACCAAGGGCAAAGCACATTAGCAGAGCACAGTTAACTCTCAGCACATTAGAACAATAGCACAGGCTCAATCCCAGCCATTAATTAGGTATTAATCACAGGAAGCGCTACAACTAAATATTATAACCCCAATCACTCGTTAATAAGACACTTAGGATTTTTTCTTAGCTCTTTCAAACGAAACTTTAAACCAGGGGTCACCAACCCAGTCGCCTGCAGGGACCTTTTCAGTCGCCCGCGGAGCTACTCCTAAAAATAGCCATTATAATTATGGAGCACTACCAAAAAATAATTTAATTAAATGTTTTTTCATTGAAGTAATAATGTTTGACGTTTATATTTAGAGTTCAAACGAGGGAAATGATAAAAACATTTAGCAGGAAAGAGTATAAAACTCTTTCCTGCTGTTAAAGTTTAGAACTGCAGGCGCCTGCAGGAAACTGTTGGAGCGCAGCAGCGCCTGCAGCTGCACTCTGCGTACCGTCACATTTTCCTTTAAGTAAACAAAGAAAAGAATAACTTCTGGAGTTTTTATTATTTAACCCTATTTACTATTAACAAAACTGTGAAGAAAAAATAAATAAATTGTTCCAAAACATCTTATTCGTAGCGCGCATCGCAACACCTGAACCTGGGAATCAGCACCGTCCTCTTTCCGTGAACCTCATGGAGAGGCTTCGCTTCATGTCTATATTATTTAGCGTCGTCTGGAAAAGAAGTCCGCTGCTCTTGTGTTTTAGGCATATTTAGTTTGCAGCATTTCCTGTGATAAATACCTAATTAATGGGTGGGATTCAACCTGTGCTACTGTTCGGATGTGCTGAAAGTTAACTGTGCTCTGCTAATATGCTTTTCCCCTTGTTTATTACTAAGCGTAACAACAAACGATGCTCAATGTATGAAACTGGATGTATGAAACACAATATTCAGTATATTGAATTATTAAAGCGCTTCGTTAGCTTTAAAAACGTTGCATGCCTGAATGGACTCGGTTAGCATCGTCCTCGGAGTTCCAAAACATGACGGCTCCTATAATCAGCGTTACTCACCGAGAGTTACGAGTTTTTAAACAATAAAACTGCTCCAACTCCGCTTCAACAGTCCGTTCCGGCTCACGTGCGAGGTTCGGCTCCAAAAACCCAAGCAAAAGCGTTGAGCGTGGTCGGTTCTGTTGCTCCAAAGTCCGTGCAAAATGTTCAGGAAAAGTTAGCAGGTCAACTGTTAGCAAAAAAAAATTACAGTCCACAGCAGAACAGTACGAACCTCGACCATGAACGGCAGCCGGCCGGCTGACAGAACGTATTAGCTTAAAGACACAGCTCTCCCACAGTCTTCGCGGCCGTACGCCTGTCGATGTTTTGTCATTGGTGGAGTAAGACTGACCCCTACTGTCGAAATTCATCATCTTTATCCCTGTGCTGAAAGAGCGTTGTTTCATTGGTGGAGTAAGACTGACCCCAAGTGGCGAAATACGGAAATGGTTTCTAAACAGTCACTGCTGATGAATGAAGTCCTTTCTTTGACCCCTGGTAACCCCCCATTCAGCATACTCAAAAAACTCACCATTTTGATAACTTTAGATGGGACATGCCTTATGAACAGACTGACCCGAGTTTGAAGCCGATCAATCAAAATCTCTAGGAGGAGTTCGATCAAATGCGAAAGGCTGTAAACGGCAAAAAATGGGGTCAAAATCCAAACTTCAATCTAAAATGGCCGACTTCCTGTGGGGGTTTAGACCATGGCTCCAAGAGACTTTTTTACATCCTGACAAGGTGCACATGTGTACCGAGTTTCGTAATTGTAGGTTAAAGCATGGCTTAGGGGCTGATCGTTTAAAGTTTTCTAGGGGGCGCTATAGAAAAATTAGGCAACGCCCACCAATTGTTGTGATGGATTCCTGTCAGGGACTGGCAGAGGACCCATCATAGTGAGTTTGGAGCAACTCGGCCCGAAACTCTGGAATTGAGAGCCAAACGTATGGCAGTGGCGTTACAGGTCACTTCGCCACGCCGCCACGCCCACCTGCTCCATCTTAGCTGGTCAGGGTTGGAATCCTCAACACACCAACATGTCTTCTGTCTCTGGGTACAGTTTCATGGTGATGAGGTCAAAGGGGTCGGATAGCGACCGTTCACAGTAAAACATTACATTTCCTGTTCTCAGGGGGCGTGGCCTAAGTGATGTCATCATTCGACCATAGGGTATTGTAGGAGACCCGATGATGATCAATCACTGAAACTTTGGTGCCTCTTTGAGTTTCTGTATAGGAGATATAACAGTTTATTTTTTTATGGCGAGTCGGTGAACTTTGACCCCCTGCTAAGCCCCCCTTCAGCATACTCAAAAAACTCACCGTTTTGATAACTTTAGATGGGACATGCCTTATGAACAGACTGACCGAGTTTGAAGCCGATCAATCAAAATCCCTAGGAGGAGTTCGATCAAATACAAAGGCTGTAAACGGCAAAAATAGGGGTCAAAATCGGAACTTCAATCCAAAATGGCCAACTTCCTGTGATACTTGCACTATGACATTAATTGTAAATTTTGTGCGTCTTGGGGAGCTCTACAAGTGTACCAAATTTCATGTCTCTACGATAAAGTAAGTGAATAGCAGAGGGTAGAAAAGGGTGTTTTTTGAAATTCTGGGTGGCGCCGTTGAGCCATTTCTTGTGCAATTTTTGAGACTACCGTAAAATACGAAATTTTTAAACAGGCTTAAGGCCTCCGCCAAGTTTGGTGAGTTTTTGAATATGATAAAGCCCCCAAAAAGCCAATTCATTTGGGTGGAAGAATAATAATAATAATTAAAGCCACAAGTGGCATCGGGCGGCCCTCGCAGCCAAGCGCCGCTCCGGCCTATTGGCCACCGCGGAGGAACTAGCAACCTCCTGCCGCCAGCCACCACAGAAGCTCTCACGCAGCTTACAGCACCTCCACTCGCACGGCACCCGGAAGCTGTTGCGCAGATTCCAGCACGCGCCCACATGCCAACGCAGAAGCCGTTGCGCAGTTTCCGCGCCCGTCCACCAGGCGGTACGCATCGATGCGTTCGGCGGCGCTCCCTGACGACGCACAAAAAATGTGGTTCAGATTGGCGCATTTAATGAGGAGATATAGCTGGTGTATTAACCTAGGGGGCGCAGTGGAGTCAAATTACATTTCAATGCTGTTGTGCTTCTTAGAGGTCAATAAAGGTCATACATATCCAGTTTGGTGCCAGTCGGATGATCCATGAGTGATTTGTAGCCGATCTTATGCACATGGCAAAGAACTGCAGTTCGCCATTTCTACACCCAAATGCGGTTCAGTCAGCAGCCAGCATTCCACAGAGTTAATCATTTTATCATTTTAAGTCAGTTTTCAGATCATGAAACTCATATAAATGATAGAATAACAGTAAAATATACAGTAGAAAAAAACAGGTCACTCTATGCTAAAAGTGGGGCGGGGCTAACGGCTGCACGAAACCGCGGAAGCTGTTGCTAGATTCCAGCACTGCGCCCACATGCCAACGCAGAAGCTGTTGCGCAGTTTCCGCGCCCGTCCACCAGGCGGTTTGCACTGATGCGTTCGGCGGCGCTCCCTGACGACGCACAAAAAATGTGGTACAGATTAGGCGCATTTAGTGAGGAGATATAGCTGGTGGATTAACCTAGGGAGCAGTGGAGTCAAATTACATTTCAATGCTGTTGTTCTCCTTAGAGGTCAACAAAGGTCATACATATCCAGTTTCGCACCAGTCGGATGATCCATGAGTGATTTATAGCCGATCTTATGCACATGGCGAAGAACTGCAGTTCGCCATTTCTACAGCCAAATGCGGTTCAGTCAGCAGCCAGCATTCCACAGAGTTCATCATTTTATCGTTTTTAAGTCAGTTTTCAGATCATAAAACTCATATAAATGATAGAATAACAGTAAAATATACAGCAGAAAAAAACAGCTCACGCTATGCTAAAAGTGGGCGGGGCTAACGTGATGTCATGAAAGTCACCATGTAAATGTGTTCTGCAGAGAGAATTAGGAAGTCTGGTGCAGCTGTCATCTTGCATTTGGAAGTTATTTAATCTTCATCTTTCATGGCAAATATTCAGTTTCACACTAAGCCACGCCCACATGCTTTCATGCTAACTACAACTTAGATTTAATGCAGTGCAATTTCAACCTTCTTCTAAAATCAGAGGAACATTTTAAAGTTGAAGATGTTCCAGTTAAATAAATAATAAACCAAGGGCAAAGCACATTAGCAGAGCACAGTTAACTCTCAGCACATTAGAACAATAGCACAGGCTCAATCCCAGCCATTAATTAGGTATTAATCACAGGAAGCGCTACAACTAAATATTATAACCCCAATCACTCGTTAATAAGACACTTAGGATTTTTTCTTAGCTCTTTCAAACGAAACTTTAAACCAGGGGTCACCAACCCAGTCGCCTGCAGGGACCTTTTCAGTCGCCCGCGGAGCTACTCCTAAAAATAGCCATTATAATTATGGAGCACTACCAAAAAATAATTTAATTAAATGTTTTTTCATTGAAGTAATAACGTTTGACGTTTATATTTAGAGTTCAAACGAGGGAAATGATAAAAACATTTAGCAGGAAAGAGTATAAAACTCTTTCCTGCTGTTAAAGTTTAGAACTGCAGGCGCCTACAGGAAACTGTTGGAGCGCAGCAGCGCCTGCAGCTGCACTCTGCGTACCGTCACATTTTCCTTTAAGTAAACAAAGAAAATAATAACTTCTGGAGTTTTTATTATTTAACCCTATTTACTATTAACAAAACTGTGAAGAAAAAATAAATAAATTGTTCCAAAACATCTTATTCGTAGCGCGCATCGCAACACCTGAACCTGGGAATCAACACCGTCCTCTTTCCGTGAACCTCATGGAGAGGCTTCGCTTCATGTCTATATTATTTAGCGTCGTCTGGAAAAGAAGTCCGCTGCTCTTGTGTTTTAGGCATATTTAGTTGCAGCATTTCCTGTGATAAATACCTAATTAATGGGTGGGATTCAACCTGTGCTACTGTTCGGATGTGCTGAAAGTTAACTGTGCTCTGCTAATATGCTTTTCCCCTTGTTTATTACTAAGCGTAACAACAAACGATGCTCAATGTATGAAACTGGATGTATGAAACACAATATTCAGTATATTGAATTATTAAAGCGCTTCGTTAGCTTTAAAAACGTTGCATGCCTGAATGGACTCGGTTAGCATCGTCCTCGGAGTTCCAAAAACATGGCGGCTCCTATAATCAGCGTTACTCACCGAGAGTTACGAGTTTTTAAACAATAAAACTGCTCCAACTCCGCTTCAACAGTCCGTTCCGGCTCACGTGCGAGTTCGGCTCAAAAACCCAAGCAAAACGTTGAGCGTGGTCGGTTCTGTTGCTCCAAAGTCCGTGCAAAATGTTCAGGAAAAGTTAGCAGGTCCAACTGTTAGCAAAAAAAAATTACAGTCCACAGCAGAACAGTACGAACCTCGACCATGAGACGGCAGCCGGCCGGCTGACAGAGCGTATTAGCTTAAAGACACAGCTCTCCCACAGTCTTCGCTGGCCGTCGCCTGTCGATGTTTGTCATTGGTGGAGTAAGACTGACCCCTACTGTCGAAATCCATCATCTTTATCCATGTGCTGAAAGAGCGTTGTTTAATTGGTGGAGTAAGACTGAGCCCCTACTGTCAGAAATTCATCATTTTTATCCCTGTGCTGAAAGAGCGTTGTTTCATTGGTGGAGTAAGACTGACCCCAAGTGGCGAAATACGGAAATGGTTTCTAAACAGTCACTGCTGATGAATGAAGTCCTTTCTTTGACCCCTGCTAACCCCCCTTCAGCATACTCAAAAACTCACCATTTTGATAACTTTAGATGGGACATGCCTTATGAACAGACTGACCGAGTTTGAAGTCGATCAATCAAAATTTCTAGGAGGAGTTCGATCAAATGTGAAGGCTATGCAGCGGCAAAAAATGGGGTCAAAATTTAAAGCTTCAATCTAAAATGGCCTACTTCCTGTGTGGTTTAGACTATTGTTCCAAGATACTTGTTTTTACATCCTGACAAGTTTCACATGTGTACCGAGTTTCGTAATTGTAGGTTAAAGCATGGCTTGGGGGCTGATCGTTTAAAGTTTTCTAGGGGGCGCTATAGAAAAAATTAGGCAACGCCCACCAATTGTTGTGATGGATTCCTGTCAGGGACTGGCAGAGGACCCATCATAGTGAGTTGGAGCAGCTCGGCCCGAAACTCTGGAATTGAGAGCCAAAGCGTATGGCAGTGGCGTTACAGGTCACTTCGCCACGCCGCCACGCCCACCTGCTCCATCCTAGCTGGTCAGGGGTTGGAATCCTCAACACACCAACATGTCTTCTGTCTCTGGGCACAGTTTCATGGTGATGAGGTCAAAGGGGTCGGATAGCGACCGTTCACAGTAAAATATGACACTTCCTGTTCTCAGGGGGGCGTGGCCTAAGTGATGTCATCATTCGACCATTGGGTATTGTAGGAGACCTGATGATGATCAATCACAGTGACTTTGGTGCTTCTGTGAGTTTCTGTGTAGGAGATATAACAGTTTATTTTTTTTATGGCGAGTCGGTGAACTTTGACCCCTGCTAACCCCCCTTCAGCATACTCAAAAACTCACAATTTTGATAACTTTAGATGGGACATGCCTTATGAACAGACTGACTGAGTTTGAAGCCGATCAATCGAAATCCCTAGGAGGAGTTCGATCAAATGCGAAGGCTGTAAAGCGGCAAAAAATGGGGTCAAAATCGGAGCTTCAATCCAAAATGGCCGACTTTCTGTGATACTTGCACTATGACATTAATTGTAAATTTTGAGCGTCTTGGGGAGCTCTACAAGTGTACCAAATTTCATGTCTCTACGATAAAGTAAGTGAATAGCAAAGGGTCCTTTGAAAATTGCTAGGTGGCGCTACTGAGCCGTTTCCGGTGTGATTTTTGCAATGACCTTAAAATATGAAATTTTTAAACAGGCTTAAGGCCTCCGCCAAGTTTGGTGAGTTTTTGAATATGATAAAGCCCCCAAAAAGGCCCCTCTTTTGGGTGGAAGAATAATAATAATAATTAAAGCCACAAGTGGCATCGGGCGGCCCTCGCAGCCAAGCGCCGCTCCGGCCTATTGGCCACCGCGGGGGAACTAGCAACCTCCGGCCGCCAGCCACCACAGTAGCTCTCACGCAGCTTACAGCACCTCCACCCGCACGGCACCCGGAAGCTGTTGCGCAGATTCCAGCACCGCGCCCACGTGCCAACGCAGAAGCCGTTGCGCAGTTTCCGCGCCCGTCCACCAGGCGGTGCAGCACTCGATGCGTTCGGCGGCGCTCCCTGACGGCGCACAAAAAATGTGGTACAGATTGGCGCATTTAGTGAGGAGATATAGCTGGTGGATTAACCTAGGGGGAGCAGTGGAGTCAAATTACATTTCAATGCTGTTGTGCTCCTTAGAGGTCAACAAAGGTCATACATATACAGTTTGGCGCCAGTCGGATGATCCATGAGTGATTTATAGCCGATCTTATGCACATGGCGAAGAATTGCAGTTACGCCATTTCTAAAGCCAAATGCGGTTCGGCCAGCAGCCAGCATTCCACAGAGTTCATCATTTTGTCGTTTTTAAGTCAGTTTTCAGATCATAAAACTCATATAAATGATAGAATAACAGTAAAATATACAGCAGAAAAAACAGGTCACGCTATGCTAAAAGTGGGCGGGCCTAACGTGATGAAAGGAAAATTTTAAAGTGGAAGATGTTCCAGTTTAATAAATAATAAACCAAGGGCAAAGCACATTAGCAGAGCACAGTTAACTGTCAGCACATTAGAACAATAGCACAGGCTCAATCCCACTCATTAATTAGGTATTAATCACAGGAAGCGCTACAACTAAATATTATAACCCCAATCAATCGTTAATAAGACACTTAGGATTTTTTCAGAGCTCTTTCAAACCCCTTTAAACCAGGAGTCACCAACCCGGTCGCCTGCAGGGACCTTTTCAGTCGCCCGCGGAGCTACTCCTAAAAATAGCCATTATTATTATGGAGCACTACCAAAAAATAATTTAATAAATGTTTTTTCATTGAAGTAATAACGTTTGACGTTTATATTTAGAGTTCAAACAAGGGAAATGATAAAACGTTTAGCAGGAAAGAGTATAAAACTCTTTCCTGCTGTTAAAGTTTAGAACTGCAGGCGCCTGCAGGAAACTGTTGGAGCGCAGCAGCGCCTTCAGCTCAACTCTGCGTACCGTCACATTTTCCTTTAAGTAAACAAAGAAAAGAATAACTTCTGGAGTTGTTATTATTTAACCCTATTTACTATTAACACAACTGTGAAGAAAAAATAAATAAATTGTGCCAAAACTTCTTATTCGTAGCGCGCATCGCAACACCTGAACCTGGGAATCAGCACCGTCCTCTTTCCGTGAACCTCATGGAGAGGCTTCGCTTCATGTCTTTATTATTTAGCGTCGTCTGGAAAAGAAGTCCGCTGCTCTTGGGGTTTAGGCGTATTTAGTTGCAGCACTTCCTGTGATAAATACCTAATTAATGGGTGGGATTCAACCCTGTGCTACTGTTCGGATGTGCTGAAAGTTAACTGTGCTCTGCTAATGTGCTTTGCCCATTTTTGTAACAACAAACAAGGCTAAATGTAAGAAACTGGATGTATGAAACACACTATTCATTCTATTCAATTAGTAAAGCGCTTCGTTAGCTTTAGAAACGTTGCAGGCCTGAATGGACTCGGTTAGCATCGTCCTCGGAGTTCCAAAACATGACGGCTCCTATAATCAGCGTTACTCACCGGAGTTACGAGTTTTTAAACAATAAAACTGCTCCAACTCCGCTTCAACAGTCCGTTCCGGCTCACGTGCGAGGTTCGGCTCCAAAAACCCAAGCAAAACGTTGAGCGTGGTCCGGTTCTCTGGCTCCAAAGTCCGTGCATAAGGTTCAGGAAAAGTTAGCAGGTCCAACTGGTTAGCAAAAAAAATTACAGTCCACAGCAGAACAGTACGAACCTCGACCATGAACGGCAGCCGGCCGGCTGACAGAACGTATTAGCTTAAAGACAGCTCCAGTACAGTTCATCACATTGATGCATTTACTTGCCGTAGTAAATAACAGTTATTAACAAAACGCTACATTTTCTCCGTGTTTTAAGCCAACAAAAAATTATTTGAGGGCTTACATATAACATTTCAGGTTATACTTAATCGCTATCTTTTTTGGAAATCACGGCTACACGCTCTCGAAAAGTTTAAATGCCTCCATGCTTTCCGTTGATCTGTTTGTCATTGGTGGAGTAAGACTGACCCCTACTGTCGAAATACTGATATGCATCATATTTATCCGTGTGCCAAAAGCGCGTTGTTTCATTGGTGGAGTAACACTGACCCCAAGTGGCGAAATACGGAAATGGTTTCTAAACAGTCACTGCTGATGAATGAAGTCCTTTCTTTGACCCCTGCTAACCCCTCTTCAGCATACTCAAAAACTCACCGTTTTGATAACTTTAGATGGGACATGCCTTGTGAACAGACTGACCGAGTTTCAAGCCGATCAATCGAAGTCTCTAGGGACGAGTTTGATCAAATACAAAGAGCTGTAAATGGCAAAAAATGGGTTCAAAATCTGAACTTCAATCTAAAATGGCCGACTTCCTGTGGGGGTTTAGACCATGGCTCCAAGAGACTTTTTGTACGTCCCGACAAGATACACATGTGTACCAAGTTTCGTAATTGTAGGTTAAAAGCATGGCTTGGGGCTGATCGTTTAAAGTTTTCTAGGGGGCGCTATAGAAAAAATTAGGCCACGCCCACCAATTGTTGTGATGGATTCCTGTCAGGGGAGTGGCAGAGGACCCATCATAGTGAGTTTGGAGCAGCTCGGCCTGAAACTCTGGAATTGAGAGCCAAGCGTATGGCAGTGGCGTTACAGGTCACTTCGCCACGCCGCCACGCCCACCTGCTCCATCTTAGCTGGTCAGGGATGGAATCCTCAACACACCAACATGTCTTCTGTCTCTGGGTACAGTTTCAAGTTGATGAGGTTAAAGGGGTCAGATAGCGACCGTTCACAGTAAAACATGACACTTCCTGTTCTCAGGGGGGCGTGGCCTAAGTGATGTAATCATTCGACCATTGGGTATTGTAGGAGACCCTGACGATGATCAATCACAGTAACTTTGGTGCCTCTGTGAGTTTCTGTATAGGAGATATAACAGTTTATTTTTTTATGGCGAGTCGGTGAACTTTGACCCCTGCTAAGCCCCCCTTCAACATACTCAAAAAACTCACCGTTTTGATAACTTTAGATGGGACATGCCTTGTGAACAGACTGACCGAGTTTGAAGCCGATCAATCAGAAATTCCTAGGAGGAGTTCGATCAAATGTGAAGGCTGTAAACGGCAAAAATTGGGTCAAAATCGGAACTTCAATCCAAAATGGCCGACTTTCTGTGATACTTGCACTATGACATTAATTGTAAATTTTGTGCGTCTTGGGGAGCTCTACAAGTGTACCAAATTTCATGTCTCTACGATGAAGTAAGTGAATAGCAGAGGGTAGAAAAGGGTGTTTTTTGAAATTCTGGGTGGCGCCGTTGAGCCATTTCTTGTGCAATTTTTGCGACAACCGTAAAATACGAAATTTTTAAACAGGGTTAAGGCCTCCGCCAAGTTTGGTGAGTTTTTGAATATGATAAAGCCCTCAAAAAGCCAATTCATTTGGGTGGAAGAATAATAATAATAATAAACAATACAGATACAATAGGCCTTCGCAGCTGCTCGGGCCTAATAAGAAACAGTACAGATACAATAGGCCTTCGCAGCGCTTAGCTGCTCGGGCCTAATAAGAAACAATACAGATACAATAGGCCTTCGCAGCGCTTAGCTGCTCGGGCCTAATTAAAGCCACAAGTGGCATCGGGCGGCCCTCGCAGCCAAGCGCCGCTCCGGCCTATTGGCCACCGCGGAGGAACTAGCAACCTCCTGCCGCCAGCCACCACAGAAGCTCTCACGCAGCTTACAGCACCTCCACTCGCACGGCACCCGGAAGCTGTTGCGCAGATTCCAGCACCGCGCCCACGTGCCAACGCAGAAGCCGTTGTGCAGTTTCCGCGCCCGTCCACCAGGCGGTACGCATCGATGCGTTCGGCGGCGCTCCCTGACGACGCACAAAAAATGTGGTTCAGATTGGCGCATTTAATGAGGAGATATAGCTGGTGTATTAACCTAGGGGGCGCAGTGGAGTCAAATTACATTTCAATGCTGTTGTGCTTCTTAGAGGTCAATAAAGGTCATACATATCCAGTTTGGTGCCAGTCGGATGATCCATGAGTGATTTGTAGCCGATCTTATGCACATGGCAAAGAACTGCAGTTCGCCATTTCTACACCCAAATGCGGTTCAGTCAGCAGCCAGCATTCCACAGAGTTAATCATTTTATCATTTTAAGTCAGTTTTCAGATCATGAAACTCATATAAATGATAGAATAACAGTAAAATATACAGTAGAAAAAACAGGTCACTCTATGCTAAAAGTGGGCGGGGCTAACGGCTGCACGAAACCGCGGAAGCTGTTGCTAGATTCCAGCACTGCGCCCACATGCCAACGCAGAAGCTGTTGCGCAGTTTCCGCGCCCGTCCACCAGGCGGTTTGCACTGATGCGTTCGGCGGCGCTCCCTGACGACGCACAAAAAATGTGGTACAGATTGGCGCATTTAGTGAGGAGATATAGCTGGTGGATTAACCTAGGGGAGCAGTGGAGTCAAATTACATTTCAATGCTGTTGTTCTCCTTAGAGGTCAACAAAGGTCATACATATCCAGTTTCGCACCAGTCGGATGATCCATGAGTGATTTATAGCCGATCTTATGCACATGGCGAAGAACTGCAGTTCGCCATTTCTACAGCCAAATGCGGTTCAGTCAGCAGCCAGCATTCCACAGAGTTCATCATTTTATCGTTTTAAGTCAGTTTTCAGATCATAAAACTCATATAAATGATAGAATAACAGTAAAATATACAGCAGAAAAAAACAGCTCACGCTATGCTAAAAGTGGGCGGGGCTAACGTGATGTCATGAAAGTCACCATGTAAATGTGTTCTGCAGAGAGAATTAGGAAGTCTGGTGCAGCTGTCATCTTGCATTTGGAAGTTATTTAATCTTCATCTTTCATGGCAAAATATTCAGTTTCACACTAAGCCACGCCCACATGCTTTCATGCTAACTACAACTTAGATTTAATGCAGTGCAATTTCAACCTTCTTCTAAAATCAGAGGAACATTTTAAAGTTGAAGATGTTCCAGTTAAATAAATAATAAACCAAGGGCAAAGCACATTAGCAGAGCACAGTTAACTCTCAGCACATTAGAACAATAGCACAGGCTCAATCCCAGCCATTAATTAGGTATTAATCACAGGAAGCGCTACAACTAAATATTATAACCCCAATCACTCGTTAATAAGACACTTAGGATTTTTTCTTAGCTCTTTCAAACGAAACTTTAAACCAGGGGTCACCAACCCAGTCGCCTGCAGGGACCTTTTCAGTCGCCCGCGGAGCTACTCCTAAAAATAGCCATTATAATTATGGAGCACTACCAAAAAATAATTTAATTAAATGTTTTTTCATTGAAGTAATAACGTTTGACGTTTATATTTAGAGTTCAAACGAGGGAAATGATAAAAACATTTAGCAGGAAAGAGTATAAAAGTCTTTCCTGCTGTTAAAGTTTAGAACTGCAGGCGCCTGCAGGAAACTGTTGGAGCGCAGCAGCGCCTGCAGCTGCACTCTGCGTACCGTCACATTTTCCTTTAAGTAAACAAAGAAAATAATAACTTCTGGAGTTTTTATTATTTAACCCTATTTACTATTAACAAAACTGTGAAGAAAAAATAAATAAATTGTTCCAAAACATCTTATTCGTAGCGCGCATCGCAACACCTGAACCTGGGAATCAACACCGTCCTCTTTCCGTGAACCTCATGGAGAGGCTTCGCTTCACGTCTTTATTATTTAGCGTCGTCTGGAAAAGAAGTCCGCTGCTCTTGTGTTTTAGGCATATTTAGTTGCAGCATTTCCTGTGATAAATACCTAATTAATGTGTGGGATTCAACCTGTGCTACTGTTCGGATGTGCTGAAAGTTAACTGTGCTCTGCTAATATGCTTTTCCCACTTGTTTATTACTAAAGCGTAACAACAAACGATGCTCAATGTATGAAACTGGATGTATGAAACACAATATTCAGTATATTGAATTATTAAAGCGCTTCGTTAGCTTTAAAAACGTTGCATGCCTGAATGGACTCGGTTAGCATCGTCCTCGGAGTTCCAAAACATGACGGCTCCTATAATCAGCGTTACTCACCGAGAGTTACGAGTTTTTAAACAATAAAACTGCTCCAACTCCGCTTCAACAGTCCGTTCCGGCTCACGTGCGAGGTTCGGCTCCAAAAACCCAAGCAAAAGCGTTGAGCGTGGTCGGTTCTGTTGCTCCAAAGTCCGTGCAAAATGTTCAGGAAAAGTTAGCAGGTCCAACTGTTAGCAAAAAAAAATTACAGTCCACAGCAGAACAGTACGAACCTCGACCATGAACGGCAGCCGGCCGGCTGACAGAACGTATTAGCTTAAAGACACAGCTCTCCCACAGTCTTCGCGGCCGTACGCCTGTCGATGTTTGTCATTGGTGGAGCCCTACTGTCGAATTCATCATCTTTATCCCTGTGCTGAAAGAGCGTTGTTTCATTGGTGGAGTAAGACTGACCCCAAGTGGCGAAATACGGAAATGGTTTCTAAACAGTCACTGCTGATGAATGAAGTCCTTTCTTTGACCCCTGGTAACCCCCCTTAAGAAAACTCAAAAACTCACCATTTTGATAACTTTAGATGGGACATGCCTTATGAACAGACTGACCGAGTTTGAAGTCGATCAATCAAAATTTCTAGGAGGAGTTCGATCAAATGTGAAGGCTGTAAACGGCAAAAATGGGGTCAAAATCCAAACTTCAATCTAAAATGGCCGACTTCCTGTGGGGTTTAGACCATGGCTCCAAGAGACTTTTTTACATCCTGACAAAGGTGCACATGTGTACCGAGTTTCGTAATTGTAGGTTAAAGCATGGCTTGGGGCTGATCGTTTAAAGTTTTCTAGGGGGCGCTATAGAAAAAATTTAGGCCACGCCCACCAATTGTTGTGATGGATTCCTGTCAGGGACTGGCAGAGGACCCATCATAGTGAGTTGGAGCAGCTCGGCCCAAAACTCTGGAATTGAGAGCCAAACGTATGGCAGTGGCGTTACAGGTCACTTCGCCACGCCGCCACGCCCACCTGCTCCATCCTAGCTGGTCAGGGTTGGAATCCTCAACACACCAACATGTCTTCTGTCTCTGGGTACAGTTTCATGGTGATGAGGTCAAAGGGGTCGGATAGCGACCGTTCACAGTAAATATGACACTTCCTGTTCTCAGGGGGCGTGGCCTAAGTGATGTCATCATTCGACCATTGGGTATTGTAGGAGACCTGATGATGATCAATCACAGTAACTTTGGTGCCTCTGTGAGTTTCTGTGTAGGAGATATAACAGTTTATTTTTTTATGGCGAGTCGGTGAACTTTGACCCCTGCTAACCCCCCTTCAGCATACTCAAAAAACTCACAATTTTGATAACTTTAGATGGGACATGCCTTATGAACAGACTTACTGAGTTTGAAGCCGATCAATCAAATCCCTAGGAGGAGTTCGATCAAATGCAGGCTGTAAAGCGGCAAAAATGGGGTCAAAATCGGAGCTTCAATCAATATGGCCCGACTTTCTGTGATACTTGCACTATGACATTAATTGTAAATTTTGAGCGTCTTGGGGAGCTCTACAAGTGTACCAAATTTCATGTCTCTACGATAAAGTAAGTGAATAGCAAAGGGTCCTTTGAAAATTGCTAGGTGGCGCTACTGAGCCGTTTCCGGTGTGATTTTTGCAATGACCTTAAAATATGAAATTTTTAAACAGGCTTAAGGCCTCCGCCAAGTTTGGTGAGTTTTTGAATATGATAAAGCCCCCAAAAAGGCCCCTCTTTTGGGTGGAAGAATAATAATAATAATAATAATAATAATAATAATAATAATAAGAAACAATACAGATACAATAGGCCTTCGCAGCGCTTAGCTGCTCGGGCCTAATAAGAAACAGTACAGATACAATAGGCCTTCGCAGCGCTTAGAAACACAGATACAATAGGCCTTCGCAGCGCTTAGCTGCTCGGGCCTAATTAGAGCTCTATGGAAATCATCAAAGAGTTAATTCAATTTTAGTTCAAGAGACACCTGAAAGTAAAACAGAAATAAATGACAAATTCCAGCAAAATAGTGTTATGGTTTCAATTTTTATTAAAATAAATGGAGGACATTCATTAGTATGAAAGGAGGATTAGATTTTAATAACAGACCGATTATTGTCTTGTTAGTGATATTAATTAATTGCAGCGTCTGCTACACAAGGATTATTTTCTCACTGTGCTTTTCTACACAATCCATGAGAAAACTCTCAGGAACTCTAAGTGCATGTTTGAAAGCTGTAGATTTACTCATCTGACATCATTGCATTAATTCCTAAACAAATTCTGAAGTAAACATTGGTACATGTTGTTCTGCTTTGTTTGCCACAGTATGGCAACAGAACATAAACTTTTTCAAAAAGAATCTTACTTATTTTTTCCAAGACTTGTTTTCTCCATTTCCAGAAATCATTCAGTGTCAATATCCTTTAAGCTGAGGATATGATAAAGTCACTACACCACATTACGAGATACTATAAAATCTTCATGATAGTGATTCTAAACATTGTTTCTGCAGAATTATAGTTGATATCTTCTGCCCCTGTTACTTCTATAACTAACACCTGAAGGATCCAGAGACACTAACAGCCAAGCCCTTTGGTTCTGCAGAACAGAGGTCCATTTATTCAAGTACATCAATGAACTCCAATGAAGCTGGAGGTTTTGCTCACAGGTGGGGGTAAATCAAACCAAGGAACACTTCAAGCACTGTCTGACAGAAAAAAGTTATTGATTGAAAAAAAGTTACATGATGAGCTTTAGCGAGCAGAGCTGTATGTCCATTAACCAGAGATCTGTAACAGAGAAAAAACAGAGTTCCCTGCCTCCTGTGTGGTGCTTTCCTCCACTCTCCAGCACGACATCATCTGTCAGCAAGATGAAGTTTGAGAATGTGCTTGCAGAGGTTAATGGCTTTGGCAGATTTCAGATAAGGACACTTCTCTTGCTGGTCATTCCTCGAATGACTTTGCCATTTCACTTCCTGCTTAATAACTTCATCACGGTGATTCCTTCTCACCACTGCAACATCAGTTCGTTAGACGATGAAGAAAGATTCAGGAATTTATCTCTTGAAGAGAAGCTCGTTGCTGGTATTCCTTCACAGAGTGATGGGAGCCCGAGCTTGTGTCAGATGTTTGCAGAGCCTCAGTACCACCTGCTGTATAACTCTACCAACATCACAGATCTACCTACAATTCCATGCCAGAACGGTTGGGTTTATGACAACAGCATCTTTAAATCGACTCTCGCCACTGAGGTAAGTTTTGCCGGTACATTTTTCAGTTATTACATTTATCCCTGATCCCTGTTATCTGTGTTTCATTTTAGTGGGACCTAGTTTGTGAAAAGAGAAGTGTGAACAGAGCTACAGCCACCATCTTCTTCATGGGGGTCATGGCTGGAGCAGCAGCTTTTGGCTATCTTAGTGACAGGTGTGAATATTCCTCACATGTTTCCAATCAGTTGGTTTATATATGTATTTAAAACGTTCAGGAAAATTTTTAATTATGACAAAATTAGAAGCACTAATTTACTTCATTCCTAAAGTAGAAAAGCATATGTTTAATTATATAAACATCAGTGCTGGCATATAGTTCCAGTGAACTGAACTGGAACTACAGTTCCAAATGTCTTCGTTTGATCACTTACAAACACTTGCATAAATAGAAATAATATAAAAAATAATGTTTTTTTTATAGTTTGTTCTGCCTGTGAATGTGTGGGTTCCTTTTGGGCCCTTTGCCGATGTCCTACATTAAGATAATAAGGCAGTTGAATTAATTAGTCTTTTTAAATTCCCTTTAGGAGTGAGAATGTGCATGCATGGTTGTTTGTCCTCTGGATCTAAATGTTGCTCTGTATACATTTATATGCAATAAGTTGTGACTGCAATCATTTATAATAGATTGCAGTCTTGTTTTTTAATTTTAAATAGCTTTATTTATTCAATCATTATATTCATTTTTACAGGTTTGGACGAAAAAGAACACTTCTGGTGTCCTACATAATGACCACCATCTTTGGTTTTGCAAGTGCTTTCTCTTATAATTTTGCCATGTTTGCTGCCTTGAGATTTTTCACTGGATTTGGGATTTCTGGGATCAGTTTAGTCTCCATTGTTCTATGTAAGTTGTCTGTCAATACATCAAAAATGTTGGTTCTGCATAAGAGGTTTGTACTGATGACCACTTGCGATCTTGTTCTTTTGCTCACATCCCAAAACTCATGACCACATTTGAAGACAGGGACTGAATGCAAAAAGCAATCTGCATAAAATGGTGAATGGGTGAAAAATTTTGACTGACCAACATGAAGTCCTGACCACCACCCAGCAGAACACCGCTGAGATTAATTAGAAAATAGACATTCAGCCAGGCCTCATCATCCAACATCAGCGTCTGATCTCACAAATGCAGTCTCGGAAAACTAAATAAACTAATAAAAGTCTGCAGAAACACGTTTCTAAACTTTGCTGACATTTCTTAGAGTTTAAGCTACTGTAGCTGCAAACAGTGGGCCAATTCCATACTAAAGTTTTTCTATTTAAAAAGAATGCCTTTAGAGGTTATGTGAATAAAAGGAGGTGACCCAAAACTTTTACTAATATGCTGTAAAGCTGATAAAAAAAAAAAAAATTAAAAATCCGTTGTTGTCTTGGATTCTTGTCTTGGTTTATGGTGCTAAATTTTAACATTTCCAACAAAAAGTTTTTTATTAAATACAGAAAATCTTGGCTTAAAATACTAATTCACAGTCAATAAGAAGTTAAGCTTAAATGAATCTTCATTTTATTCTGTTGATTTTATGTTCTATTCTCTTTTTACACCCGTAATGGTTGTTTTGTTCTGATAGGTGTGGAATGGGTCGAAATCAAGCATCGTACCTCGGTGGGAGTCTTAATGAGTTTGGACTGGAGTTTCTCAACGATTCTGTTGCCAGGTGTGGCCTACTTTGTGAATGACTGGAGATACCTGACTGCCACTGTGACCAGCCCACTGCTGTTGGCTATAATCTGTTGGTGGTAAGCAGAAACTGGTTAGATTTAAATAATAAAACTAAAGTAAGCATCCAGGCTTGTTTGCAGAAGCAAATACACTTTTGAACATTAGAAATAGTTTAGAAAGTCTTTAGAAAATCTTTCATGTTTGCGTCATGCTGCCAACCTTTCTTCTTGTGCAGGTGGCTCCCAGAGTCTGCCAGATGGTTGATAAGTAATGGAAAAGTGAATAGTGCTCATTTTTACCTGACTAAGTGTGCAAAATTCAACCGCAGAGAGGAGTTCATGGCTGACCTAAAGCCTGAGGTACAACAATTTCCACATTCTCTTCATGTAAACAGCTTTTTGTTTAAATTTCTCCTTTAATTGTTCAGATTCTCTCCAAAGTAATACTTGTTGAGGATGAAAACAGAAAATACTCCTATATAGACCTTGTGAAGACTCCCAGAATGAGACGACTCGCGCTACTAACTGGCATTGTTTGGTAAATAAATATTTTTTTATTATTTTTCAAATTGTGATATTACAGGGTTTAGCAAAAGTGATGATACTTCTTTAATTACGATTTAGCAAACCTGCACAAACTAACCCATAAATATGAATAAAAGTATAAGTAAAAATAAGTTCCAATGTGTTTAAAATTAAAAAAAAAAACAACAACTCTAGTATTCAGAGTTTTGGATAATGTTTCTATTTGCTTTATACATCTTGAGGCTATAGATTATTATTCCAGTTTAATCACCTTTAGTTTCATCTGTCAAAATCAGTTTTGTGGTCTTGATATGGATTCCTAATTTGACTTAGATGAAAACGGAAAAATGACACAAACAGAACTTGGACTCTCATTTTATTGTTTGACAAGAAGCAGTTTCAGTTGCAGAACTACAACACATGACGCAAACTAGCCAATCAGAAACCAGCATTCATGCAACAGTTTTTTTGTTGTTTTTTTAACTAAACAAATCTCTTGCTGTGGTTTTTTTTTTGTGTTGTTTTTTTTTTGCCTGTAGGTTTGGCGTGGGCTGCATCTATTATGGAATCAGCTTAAATGTTCCTGGTTTTGGAGTGGACATTTATCTCACGCAATTCATCTATGGCATCTCCGAAGTCCCAGCAAAAGTCTTCATCATTTTCTTTTTGAACAAATTAGGCCGAAGATTGACTCAGGCTGGATCACTTGGTCTCACAGGGTTGTGTTTGTTCTGCAACATTTTCATCCCTCAACGTAAATAAAAAATCTAACTGTTTCTTACAATGCGAAAGCTTGCAATAGCATTTACACATAACGTTTGAACTGTCAATGACTTGAAGCAACAAGTCCTAAAACCATGAAATCACAAATTGTCAAAGTTGTAACACCTAATAAAAGTTTTTCTTTTTCTTTTAGATTTGTGGACAGTAAGGACAGCTTTTGGAGCTTCAGGCAAGATGTTTGCAGAAGCTGCTTTTACAACTGTGTTCCTGTACACAACAGAGCTTTATCCGACTGTCATGAGGTCTGAAAACATTTCACCTCTTTTTGTCTAGTCAAACATAATTTAGTATCCAGGAAAACAGATTTGCAAGCATGTTCTTCTCATAAAAACAATAATAACAAGAACAACACTGGGAAATAAGGACTCGACATTAAAATTATTCTCTGTTGGGTTGTACAGGCAAAACGGACTTGGTTTCAGCTCTTTCAGTGCTCGCATTGGTGTGTCTATATCGCCCCTGGTGATGATTCTGGAGGACATTTGGTCTTACCTACCAAATATCCTTTTTACCTTGGTGGCTTGCGTTGCAACTGTGTCAGCTTCTTTTCTTCCTGAGACACTAAACGTCCGTCTCCCGGAGACCATTGAAGACATTGAACAGACAAGGTAAAACACAATAAAACTGTCTGTTTTCAGCAAAACCTAAAAACGAAAGCTTTATGAGAACATATTTTGTTTTGCAGAAGACGATCAACACCGACGTCTGATGAGAAAGCGACTCTGTGACTGGTTTTGGGCATGAAAAACAAAAGGGTCGATTTCCACCGGAGAAGAATTATCTAAAATGTTAATCTGCTATGCCAACACTAAACTGTTGTTTGATAAAATGCTTTAATGTCTTGAGCAGAACTTATTTGTGTCTAACACTAATTAGAGACAGTTGAGTTTGTCTCAGTCCGATGCTAAAATTAAGCAATTGTCATGTATATCCTTGAAGAATCTATCACTTTAAAATAAAATTACACATCAAGTGGTGTACATTAGTATTGCAACTGTGTCCTCTTAAACGTATTCACTGACAATATTGAGACTGCTGCAGCCTCCTGATGGGAAAACAATTAGTCCCATCAGGAATGTGTGCATGTCAGCCTTTTGTTTACAGGGGCTCATTAAAACCTGATCAGACTGTGCCAATTACAATTTCTTGCATTGCAATCCATCCTCAGTGTTTGGATGTTTACTGCTTTACATGAAAATAAATATGTTTCCATGTCACACAGTGGGCTGTCATCATTGCAATCACCAGGTCTGCTGTTGTTTTTGTAACATCAGATGCAATAAATTACATTAACTTTTTTAATAAAAAGGCAGAAGTTTATCGGAGTCACATTTTACTGTAAGTTATTTCAGCTATGAATTTCAGGCTTGCCTGTGAGGTTTAATAGACAGGACTTGAACAAGCAACTACCCCATCACACAGTGACTCGGGCCTCTGAATTAGTAATCTTATCATCAATAGATAAAGTACCTACATATCAGAGAGAAATTCACAGCAACCTGATCCACTGATGATAAAATTCTGAATAATGAGAAAATCTTTTTTTTTACTAGAGAGAATTTCAATGAGTAAGCGTTTTAAAAGGAAGCAGTCTTTACCTAATGGCTGTATAGCTGTTTTAGATAGATGAGAGAACCACTGATTTTGTCATCACCACCTACATTTTTTAACCTACAGCCATCCAGGTAACCCTGATAGGCGGAGATAGTCTCTTCAGACGGTGGACTCTTTCACTGTGTGCCTAGAGGCGCTGCGTTCAGACTGCTGAAGTAATGCAAGTACAAGTGTCCAGGCCACCTGTAAAGATTTTGTCATCACTGTGTCACATGCATATAGCCCTGTCCAGACAAAATCAGATCACCCAGGACTTGACACATGCAGCCGTTTTTCAGTTGAGTCATACTTTGCTGCTGTCGATGCTTTGATGATGAAGCGATAAGCGAATGTTCCATGCTTTAATATGACTGTAATACTTATGTCAATTTACCAAAAAATATATGATGATGGCTCTATCAAATGCTGCCTGCAACCCTGAGCCAGTGCCTATCCTGGCGATGTTTTAACACACAGAGTTAAAGTCCAATTAGGTTTGCAATGAATAAAAAGTCTGCTGAAGGTGACAGAAGGTCACAATTTGAAACTTGCAGTAGATGAGCATTGTCAGCATGTCTTTATTAGTTTTGCTTGCAACAAACGCAAGAATAGTTTATGAGTAGTTTAAACATGCAAATGTTTGGGGCTTGCTGTTTCACGGGTTGGAATTCAATCAGAGAAGACAATAAAAAATAACCTGAATTGTTAGGAAAATACAGATTTAGATGTTTTTAGATCAACAAAGAGGCATTCGAAAAGAGGCTTTAATCTTTTAAGTAGTTCTGTTAAACTGGATTGTGTTGACTGTTGGAAATGCAGCTTACAAAATTACAGGTATTAATGTAACAACAACCGCTCTGTTATACATGAATCAGTAAAGCCAGGTAATATTCAACATTTCCTTGTACATCTAGTCATGTGCTACATGAGCATGACTCATCACAATCCTGTACAAATCTGAAAACATAGAGTTTGCAGCCAAGATAAAGAAATGTGTTTTTAAACAATTAATCAAAAGTGCTGCTTTGATTTTTTTTATATATATGTGTAGGTTACACTGGCATAAATATGACTGTCTTTTTAGGTGAATAAACTAAACATACAACAGAAATAAGATCATTGTGCATTATAATGGCACATTATGCAGATCTTTCTAAAGACTAAATTTAACAATTGATTGTTCTGTATTGTGCGTTTTATATCCTAATTTTGTGCTCAAACAATGTTTTCAAATATATTGTGATTATAGGGTAAATTCAAATTCTCATAAAAGAAAATATCAAAGAAATGTGGAATAAAACTATTGAAGAAAACAATTTAAAAATATTCAATTAACTAATCAGGACAAGAAATTAAGACATGTTGGTGTTTAAAACTTAAGCAATGACACATTTGCACACTTACACACTCAGTTTCTTCATCAAACATTATATACTCATAAAATATGACACATTTTCACTTTCAAAGGCCTGACATTAACTGTAAACACCATGGATAATGATGGGGAATTTGACATTTAAAAACTGAAAAATTAAACTTTGATATTCAAATAGATTTAAATAGGCAGATTTGCAGTGCGATAGCTCTGCTTCCTGCCTTAATACGCAGTAAACAACATGATGCTGGTTTGGGCATGGAGATAAACAGGAGGAAAACACTTCCAACTACAATCTCTCACCAGTCTTTAAAAATATTGACTTAACCATCAAAAAACCTGCATGTCTCTAAAAATGTAAACATAAAAAGTTCACTAAATACCGAGGCATTTAAGAATATGAGGCGAAATAACATTTTTGATAGGTGCTCTGCAGTGTTTTTCAAAGCTGGGGACCTGCTTTTTATCAACACTGTCAGGATAAAATTCCTTCCCTTCAAAGGATAACTCTCTGAGCATCTAAACTTTTACCAAATGAAGATTAGCGTCAGAGTTAAAGGTAAGGTCAGGAAAGAAAAAGCAGATTTGTTTAATCTTGAAAATATTTTCATATCAGAACACAGGGTTAACAAAATGGGACAAAAACAAATAGGAAAAACATTCATAGTCCAATGAGTATTGATTCTAAATGCAAGTGGTCAGATTTTGGCAGAAGAAGGGAGTGATGGTGTAATGGTACATGGATTCTTAGCACAAATTGTTGCTCTTGTTTAAACACCATGGCCTACTGGAGTTTTGTTGGTACTCCATCCCTTTATGACCTCAGTGCACCATTTTCTGGGAAGGATTTTCTACTTTTTGTTTTTTTTTTAACTTGAAGATTTCACTGTATCTCTCTGAGTCAGAGCCAGAGGAGTAATATATTTCAGTTGCTGATCGATCAGCAACAACTGTATATCTATCAAGTTAATATTGTGCAAACATTTTAAGAAAAAAATATTACACCACATTGTTGTTGAATCTGTGCAACAAAACAATTCCGAAGACAAAAGTCAAACCTGCTAGTGATTTCTAGTGATTTCTTCTTAATAAAGTAGCCACTGAGAGTTTACCTTCAATATCCCAAAATCTTCAGCTTCTGATAAAAAAAAAAAACAACTGTTATATGTTTTGTCTGATCTACAAAGTGTATGGCCAAATCAACAGCAACAGTGGTGGTCCAATTTTTTTTTTTCAAATAAATGCCTTCGTTACATAACTGCAAGCTCCTCTTACTTAAGAGAATGCTGGCACCAAGTTTGGAAAGTAAATTATTCACTCACTTCACCTTATCACTTCCCTTGGAGTGAATATTTGTTTCGCCAAATGCCAAAGGTCGTACTTGCTTGGCAGATTTTTAAAAGATTGGTGGATTTCTGAGTATACAGGCAGATGAGTTCATCTACTTGCTTTATTGGTCTTGCATGAAGACGCATCGCACTGCAGAAATACGCAACAATGAAGTTTGAGGATGTTCTTGCTGATATTAATGGATTTGGAAAATTTCAGATAATGATTATTGCAATCAACTTCCTGGGTCGCTTCACGCTTCCTTGCCACTTTATGCTGAACAATTTTGTTGCAGCAGTGCCAGCTCATCACTGTGACATCAGCTCGCTACATGATTTTCTGAATTTATCTCAGGCAGAAAGAATTACTGTGAGTATCCCAGTCGAGACAGACGGCAGTCCCAGCTCCTGTCGGATGTTTGCACAGCCTCAGTATCACCTGTTGCTCAACTCTTCTGATGTTACTGAGGCGCCCACTGTGCCGTGTCAGAATGGATGGGTGTACGACAACACAACCTTCAAAACAACAATAACCTCAGAGGTAATCCTGCTGTCTTTTCTTTCTGTACGTAGATAAACTTTGATATTAAAATGGACATTTTCCTAAAAAAAGGCTAACTTTCTACTCTTGTTACATAAAGTGGGACCTTGTGTGTGACAGAAGAAGTAAAAACAAAGCAACAACCACCATCTTCTTTGTTGGAGTAATGTTTGGAGCCATAGCCTTTGGAAGTCTGAGTGACAGGTATTACAGTTGTGTAACAGAGTTTTTAAACTAAGAGTTGTATATTTATTTAGCTTCATGCTATTTCACTACTACTCTGCACAGGTTTGGCCGCAGGATCATGCTCCTGGTGTCATATGTATCTGGCATGCTGTTTGCTGTAGCAAGCGCCTTTTCTACAACCTATGTGATGTTTGCAGTGTTGAAGTTCTTCACTGGGTTCTGCATCACTGGCATTGTCATCGTTTCCTCCGCTCTCTGTAATTAATCTGTGATTATGCTGAGTTAACTGGAAAAGACCTGGGCAGCTTCAGGGATGGTTATGAGGAATGTGTGTTTATGTAATTAACTCTGTTTGATCATCTTGAAAAATTAGATGTTTCCTTGCAGGTGTGGAGTGGGTGGACATTGAACACAGGAAACTGGTTGGAGTCATCGATAGTTTATCCTGGACATTTGGCAACATGGTATTTCCAGCGATTGCTTACTTTGTGACTGACTGGCGCTGGCTCACTCTAAGTGTTACATCGCCTTTAATCTTGGCCATCATCACTTGGAGGTATGACTTGAAGGTTTCTCATAAATATAACTTTGTATTCTGTCATGATGGAAATAAGTTTAAAAAATTCAGTCCACATTTTGTTATAGTATTAAACTTTGTACTGATATGTAGAAGAACTGATAGAAAATGTCAGTTCATAAAATGTTGAACACAATTGTTCCATCTTGGGAAATGGCAGTGATCAAAGTTTTATTTCCTATGCGACTATATGGATTAAAAACCATTCTTCTTGCTAAACTCAGGTGGATGCCTGACTCAGCGAGGTGGCTCATTGCTAAAGGAAAACTGGAGCAGGCTCAGACATACCTGAAGAAATGTGCCAAGATAAATCAAAGAGAAGATTTCATTCACACACTAAAAGCAGAGGTTGTATTCAGAACTGAAAGTTTAGCCTTAATTTTAGACCATTTCTATTTTAGCTAACAGACTTTTAAAAAATAACTGACATTTTTCAGACCTTATCCACCATCGTAGAAAAGGGGGCAAGAGGACAATCTTATACGTACCTCGACTTGATTCGAACACCAAAGATGAGGAAACTAACTCTGGGAACTGGCCTCTTATGGTTTGTGCAACCTTTGCTATTGTTTTATTATTGTCAGGTCGAATAACTTATTAGTATAAAATGTTTATTAGATATTTTTCTATCTGAATACTTCTGTACCCACAGGTTTTTTATTGCTACGACATTTTACGGCATCAGCTTCAACGTCTCGGGCATTGGCTTAAATATCTACCTTACTCAATTTACCTATGCTGTAATTGAGTTGCCAGCCAAACTGTCAGTTTACTATTTGCTGGATAAAATCGGCAGACGCAGCACTGAGGTGGGAGCTTTGATATTATCTGCGCTCTGCCTTGGAATCAACATTGTCATGCCAAAAGGTAGGTGACTCCTTCAGAAATGATGTAAAGATAAACAATTAATTTCGACTACATCTAGAAAAAAAAAAGTTAACACCTCATTTTTTGCAGATCTGTCCACGGCCAGAACAGTTGTTGCCATTGTTGGCAAGGGGTTTTCTTCAGCTTCCTTTGGAACGGTTGTGCTGTACAGTTCAGAGCTGTATCCAACTGTAGTTAGGTAAAGGAAATGACCGTCTCTGAACTTTATGGATAACTTCATCACGTAGTAATGTAGCAGTCTGATGTTCAATGCATGTGAAAATACATGATTTAAAACAATAAATTGTCCTCCCCTTGACTTTGGGCACTTTCCTGATATTATACATTCAAAATGCATGTATGTTGAGTTAATCTTATGGCAAACCATGCAGATGCTCTGATTGCACAAATGAAGATTAGCTCATTTTGTAATATCAAAACCTTAGAAGGTGCTGACAAGGCAGGGAAACTCAAACCTGTTGTATTCATCTGGTTATTTCTGCTAATACATTAGCTTGCAGGCATTTTAAAGAGCATTGACTGAAGATCCATTCACACAATCAAATTTTGTTTTTTTTTTATCCCACCAAGTGGCACTTTTTTTCTTTATGGCTAGATTCACATAAAAAGCTTTTAGATGGTAGAGGAACTAGCTTTGAGGATTTTTATACGTCTTAAACAAAGGGGACTTGAATCATTTGTTCCTGCAGAAGTAATCTTGAGCCTATAAGGTCTCTCCTGTTAAGAGCTGTACTTCTGTCTCTGTTGCAGGCAAAATGGAATGGGCTACAACTCCTTTATGGCTCGGTTTGGCGTTGCTGTGGCTCCTCTGATCCTGTTGCTAGATGAGGTTTGGAAGGAACTCCCGCAGGTGGTCTTGTGCTCAACAGCTGTACTGGGAGGACTGGTGGCAAGAACTTTGCCAGAGACACGCAACAGGTGTCTGCCAGAGACAATTGAAGACATTGAAGGAACGCAGTTTAATACTAATCAGAAAGCGTAAATATTTTCATGGAAAATGCAAACTGAATATCGACAGCTTGATTTGTGCAAATTTGTCTATAATTGAAAGGTGATATGTTTTATTTTGAAAAGTTGACATTTTAAGATTAAAAGTAGGTATTGCTCGGTAATGCCAGCCAATAAAGAATCTTGAGTCTCAGTTCACCACTGTTTTTTAGTTTCATGTATGTCTTCTCATGGCAAAGCTTTATGTTGTCACTGTCAGAGATTACTTTAAAACTGTCAACTGAGTACAGTGCAAATATGCCATAATGAGCATATTTATATGTCAAACTGACAATAGTAAATAGAAAAAAAAAAAAAAAAAAAGCCATTTAATTTTTATGTAACAAAGCCAGGACATAGTTCAAAGTTGAAGCAAAAAACTCCAAATAATTTTTGTCACAACAATCCAGCAAAAAAAATAAATAAAAATGCTTCCACAAAAATAAAGTCAAAGCTTGTTTATTTAAGAAACAAAGCAAGCACAGATCTTTGTTATGGCTCCAAAGGCTCCTGAATTAAATTCAACCACATCTATAAGACCTGCTCCAAGATAATTTCTTTTGAAAATCATATTAAGCTGGATCTAACAACTGCTGCTGATATTTTATGTCATTACACCTACTTACAGAACCGACGTTGATGGGAAAACAAAAATAAGCAAACAAATACTAAAAATCAAAAAGCCAATGTTTGAACATTAAAGTACAATGATACAGAAAGATCTAAAACTACAGTATGCAGGTTGTTTTCCAGGATACTTCGACTATATTCAGTACTGTGTGTACTCTTTGCTCTCTAGTTTGGCAATAATTCGCTCCAGCTGTCTTTTAGCTTCACATTGTGGAAAGTTACTCATGTCATAGTACTGCGGTGCAATCTTCACCAACCTGCAACAAAGAGGAAAACTTGAACAATCCCATCTTTAAGATGGCATTAAAACAGGCATGCATCATAAACTTATCAGTGCACATACCACTCTGGTTTGATGTCTGTGCAAGTGCGGATGTAGTTCTTGGTGGTGAGAACAAATTCATTGTAGAGCACCCACTCAGGTTTGTGGTCCAGGACTGTGGATGGGTGCAGCTGGACCACCTGGTTGTCTTTCACTGTGAGGTAATGGCCTGTGCGCTCCAAATGAGCAACCTGAACGGAGAACAAGTACTATTAATATTACAATCTTTAAGAGAAGCAACAAAAGGCCAAAACACTAATATTTTTACACTAATAGCTCACCTGCATGAAGAAGCCAGTGCAGAGCGCTCGTCGGATATTGATGTAATAATCTCTGCTGGTAAACTCTGTGCTCCGCCGAGGCAGACTGAAGCGGTCCATGATCCTGGACAGCTGCTGACGTACGTTGTCAGCAGACATCAGCGAGCGGTAGTTGACAAAGTTGTCGTAACACCACTGATTAGCTTCATGGTCTGGAAAAAAAAAGATTTTGAGTCAAGATAACAACCTTTCAAGACTTTTAAGCTTTTAGTGAACCTGAACAGCAGCATTTTTTACAGTCAAGCTGGAATGTAGTAATTTTTCAAATAAATTAGGGATGGGAAACTTCATAAAAAGAATATAAATGGTTTAGTTCCTTGTTTCCATGAGACGTGTGTCCTGTTTGGATCGGTACATGAGCAGTTATGCATGTGAGAAACTAGTGGATGTAGATCATTTGTTAGTTACATCCGTTGTCCAACCGAGGCTACCATACCATCATTGATGATGAAAATTGCACAATTACTCTAAACATTTAATAGTTTTCTTCCTGCTCTGACTTGTTGATTCTACTTTTGGAAAATGATGTTTGATCTCAGGACTTTAACTTGAAAACAAACTCTAGTGTGCAAACTTTCATTTTATTTAGTAGCTAAATGTAACGAATTTTAGTCATGATAAATTATGCTCCAGAGAAAGTAATTCAATCCAACAGAAAATTAAAGGTTTGAGAGATTTAAAAAACAAACAAACAAACAAAACAACACAGATTCATCAATATCTAACCTACCAACTGTCACAGGTGGCCAGGGGAAAAAAAACTCAAAAATGGCATATCTAAATGTTTTAGACTGCAGCCACATTAGGTCCTTTGATAATGTTTTTTTTTTTTTTGTTTTTTTTTTTAAGATTTCAATCTCTAAATAATTCAGTTTACGTGATGGAATCAATGGCAAAAATCCCAGGAAAAAATCCAATTGTACATTTAACAAAATAAATTACCAGATGTTTAAAGTGTTTTAATAACTACCACAAGAGGGAGACATATTTTGTGTTTTCAATGTCAAAAGATGAAGTAATTCAGGTATATATGTAGCATTTTGGAAACATTAGTTGCTCATTAAAATATGTTAAAACAAAAAAAGTTCATTGTCACTTTTATAGAAATGTAACATAGACTCCAAGACCAGTTTAACAACTGCAACTATAAGTGGAGTGAAGTCAACAGTGAAAGTTACGTCTGATATTCATAGACATTCTGCAGCTTCTGTATTTTCTGGGCATCACTTAGAAAGAAAAGCATGCTAACTAAAAGTGGAACTAAAAGCTTGACACTCACTTTGTTTGAAGGCGTGGTAGACGTTGAGCAGCGTCAAGTGGTCTCCGTCAATGTGAGCAAATCTCATCTTGGACTCGTCTGCTGCCTTCTTAGCCTCCGTGGGACGGACAAAACACTGTGGGACTAAACAAGGTTGGTATGGGCCCCAACAAAGCCGCCCATAGGGATGAGTCAAACATTCACAGAAAAATGGAGCAAAGCCTATGATGCTAGGGCACTTGACACTGCGTTGGGACAGGGCAGGACCACACTCTATCAAAGGGGGATCTGCAGGCTTTTCTCAAGGTCATTTCCAACAGTATTGGCTATAAGCTCGTAGAGTGGGGGGGGGTCATTTAACCACATCTGTAAAACAAGAGTTTTCACACAACTATAAAGTGTTAGAAACACCAGCAAGGATTAATTTATGCAGGGTTGATAGGTTTTACTTTTAAACATGTAACGTCTTCTCCTTAACTACACATGACATTGACAAACAGTAATATATCTAGTTATATAGTTCGGAATAACTCATAAGCATGAAGCAAAATCTGAAATAGCATAAGTGGTGCCTGCCCTATCCACAGGCTGTTTACAAAAGGCTTCAAGTAGGTAAACAAAACCGAAAATTTAAAGACCGCATCCAACACTTTAACTTAAAACGTTGCAAAGGTATTTAAGCATATACTTTAATTTTAACAAATAAATAAATAAATAAATCACCATCTTAAAACTGTGTACAACACCGTGAAGGACTGTTTCAAAGTCAACAAGTCTTTGCTCAAATATTAAAAATAAAAACAGAACACTGTGTATGCAAAGAATAATTGTTGGTGTTGGATGAACCAACTGTAGAAACTGCACATCTCTCACTCAGATCACCTAAGATGCTAAAAGTCCCAAAGATTGTTGGAAGCAGAGATGAAAAGAAGAACATTGGGAGAACATGGAAATTTATCATAATGGAGAGCTTTCATTTCTTACCAATAATTTCCATTGCATGTTTTTTTTTTTTATTTGCCCATCTGGACCATGTGTTATTTATTATTTCATCATGTCATGTTGTAAGCTCATTGTTTTGGCAGGTTGGGGTGTTGAATGAATGACTTTATCTTCTATTATTTTCATTTAGCTTCAACGCCACAATAGTCAATGCTCTTCAGGACCAGAAATATTTTAGCAGTAGTGAGTTCCTCTATGTTACTCACTTTCACTGAAATTACATTCATAAAGGATTTCAACTTTAGCATTGGATGTCAGAAACATTTAAGGTTTTGGACAAACTTATTAAAACCTTGGGATACCCTGAAATACAGATTGACCCGAACCTCGTCATAATCATTTTATAATAATCATCGACCAGTCTTTAACCGGTATAAAGTTAAAGATTGGAGTCAAACCTATTAGGATAATGCGAAGAAATAACATGGTTGGTTATTTCAAACAAGTGTTTTCCTTAAGAAGCTTAGCCTTTTAAAGGCCAGAAGGTGTCAGCCCAGTCCTGGGCATTACCTGACAGCATGGCAGTAATGGAGAGGATCTCATTGGAGCAGTTAAACTCGCAGCTTGCAATGACCATCTTGGCCAGCTGAGGATCCAGCGGGAATTCTGCCATCATGGAGCCAAGTTCGGTCAGGTCACCGTCATCGTTGAGAGCAGCCAGATAATTGAGCAGCTCTAGAGCCCTCATTAGTGTTTCAGGAGCTGCATTGGTGGGGAGTGAAGAGTGGTCAGAATCTGCAAGTCAACTGGTCAACATGACTTTTCCTCAGAGTCAAACATTACTCACCTGGAGGGTCCATGAAGTCAAAGTGGACAAGGTCATCAATGCCCAACTTCTTCAACTGCAGCACAACAGATCCCAAATTGGACCGAAGAATCTCTGGGTATGTATTATCCTGGGAAAGCATACATTTTATAATAAGTTTATCTTGTCCATTTTTGATACTAAAAAAACAAACAAATAAACTACAATATCAAACAGACCAGGAAAGTGGGAAGGGCGTGAACCAACTTCCCACTCCCACAGTGACTCACCTGCATCTCTGTTTTGTAGGCCTTCTCTGTATAGAGGCGAAAACATTTCCCTGGACGTGTTCTGCCGGCTCTTCCTGCCCTCTGCTGCGCTGAAGCTTTACTGATGGCTGTGACTAGCAGAGACTCAACTCTGATGCGGGGATTGTACACCTAGACACATATTATAAAGTATGTAACACACATGTTTAAAGTTGCATGTATAGTGGGACAAAAAACAGATAAACTAAACCAACACCTGTAGACTTAAGAAGAAAATGTTCAGTAATAAATATTGAATAATACCAAATTAAGCAATTCTCAATGACATGCGGAGAAAAATCGTCCAGCAGCATGATTCCGCTACCTCCATGTTATAACGTGGACATGGTCTGTCTATGCATGTTGGTCAAAAAGCTCAATTTTGGTCTTGTTTGATCACTTAAACAAAGCACTGTATATAGAATAAACAGGATTCCTTTTAACTCACCTTCTGTTTGGCAAATCCGGGGTCAATGACAAACACGACACCATCAATTGTTAGCGACGTCTCAGCGATATTTGTTGACACAACAACCTGAGGAGGAAAGCAACAGTTTAAATATTCATTCATAAATATAAACAGTGGGAGCCATTTAGCATGATCCATTTTTGCCAGCAAACCTTTCTCCCTATAGCACCACTTGGCTTTCTTGGAGGAGGTGGCTCAAAGATCCTCTGCTGCTGCTGCGGGGGCAACGTGGAATACAGTGGAATGATTTTGATGTCTCCGACTTCAGGGCCAAGGTCGTCAACTTCTCGCTTGATTCTCTTACAGGCTTCATCAATTTCCTGAAAAAAAAAAAAACAGACAATGACTTGTCTTTCTCATTCAGGACAAACAACGCTGTTCAATAATGTACATGAAAGTATTGTAAGCATTACCTCTTGACCTGTGAGGAACAGAAGGACGTCACCTTCTTCCTCTTCACACATGTGAATCTGAATGACGGTACGAATAGCTGCCTCCAGGTAGTCCCGCTCCGGTTCAGGAGTGTAGAAGATCTCTACTGGATGTGTGCGTCCAGGAATGGTCAGCAGAGGGCAACTGTCGAAGTACACTTGGAACTTTCCTGCATCCAGGGTTGCACTCATCACAATTACCTGTGCAGAGAACAATACGATCACTGTTCTTATTTAAAAAATATGCTTATGATTATGAGGCTATGTGAGCTCCGAGTCTTTAATGTCAGCAGAACATTAGATGACTTTAAAAAGAGTGGTCAGCAATTTATAGAACAACTTTGTGAAGAAACTGCATTTGTTGACTTTGTAACACAATAATTATAACATGTTGATGTTTTAATAAACTATAAATGCTCAAAAGAAAACCGATGTCCGGAACAGGGTGATTTTTTATCTTGACAGGTCCTGATTAGCAATCAGCAAGTTGTTTGAAAACTCAAATAAAATGCATCAAAAAACCCAATTTGGAAGCTATTCATTCTGAACATGACTTCAGATTTAGCTAAAACCTTATTGAAATGTCAAAACATTATCAAAACCAACATTAAGACCTCCTTTACAAATCTTATATGTCTTAAACAATGGTGTTATTGTTACTGAAAAACATTAATAATAATATATATTAAAATATATAGAATAAAAACAACACCTTCAGATCCTGTCTTTGGCGAACCACTTCCTTTAACACGCCCATTAGGATGTCTGTGGCCAGAGTTCGCTCGTGGGCCTCATCCAGAATGATCACACCATATCGCTCCAGCAGAGGATCATTCATAGCCTCTCTCAGTAACATACCATCTGTCATGTATCTGCAGAAATAACAATGTTTTAATAAATTGCACATTTCTGGTGCCAGATCAATTCTGACTGCTGTGGAATAACATTCTTGAACTAAAAAAAACCCTCTTCAGGGTTTATTAAAGCCCTTACTTTAATATAGTCTTGGCAGAGCTGCAGTCCTCAAATCTGATGGAGTAGCCGACTTCCTGACCAAGCATGACATCCATTTCGTCTGCCACCCTTTGAGCCACACTCATGGCAGCCACTCTCCTCGGCTGAGTACAAGCTACGGCCCGCTTAGGACCAGGCAAGGCCCTCACCATGTCCACACACCACTGAGGAATCTGAAGATTGAAATAAAGGTAACAATTCAGGAAACTTTGAATATTATTATTTCATAAAAGATTCTTTAAAATCTTCCATTTAACTCTTAACTTCTCGATTTTCCCAGCTGTTTCTTAAACTGGATTAGGCTGGATCTGTATGCATATCATACCTGTGTTGTTTTTCCAGAGCCAGTCTCTCCAACAAGGACAAAGCTCTGATGGCGCGTAATGATGTCGGTGAAGCTTTCTTTGTACTCCCACACCGGAAGCTGTAGCCTTTTCTTCAGGATTTCGTAGTAGCGCGGCGTGTGTGGCAGATTGGTGAATGGGTTAATCTGCTGGTGCATGTTCATCTGCTTGATAGGAGGTATGCTCGACATCGACGGCATGCTGTTAGAGGGAGCTGCCAACAGCTTGGACTCCCTGTCCCGGTCTCTGTCCCTGTCACGGTCTCTGTCTCGATCCCTGTCCCTGGAACGGTCCTCACGGTCTCTGTCGCGGTCTCTGTCTCTCCTTTGAGAGTAAAAATAGAGCTTCATTAGCAACAATTTCAAGATATATCAAGTACCATCAATACAAATTTCTAAAAAACAAAGTATGAGAAAAGGCAGTTTACGGTTTTCCTGTGAAAATATATAAAATATTCCACAATAGAAATATAATGCGCTAACAACATATCAGTATATAAAGCCCTGGTGAATAACACATGTGTAAAGCATGAATATTTATTATTTTACATAATTGAGCTCCTGTGACAGATGAGCATTTAATTATTGCATTACGTAACGCCAAAACCTTTTTATGAAACAAGAATCTATCAAAAGGACACTAATTTTAAACTGAGAAATAACATTAAATCAGAAGATTTTAAAGCTAATATTTCTGATCCATAACAACATAAAGAGGAAATGAGACCACAACTTTCACTGACTGAACAAAAACATTCCTGGTAAGCTAATTAAACAAAGACATCATAACAATGTAAACAACTTCAATTACCACTGCACAATTTCTGTTCAATTATGAGCACTGGTTCATCACATGTTAAAATGATAACAAAACCTAAAGAACAATAAACGTTCACTTTTAAAATCAGATTGATTTCTGGAGATGATTCTTTCCTCTTCTATTAACCCCTTTATAGCATTATTGTGTTTTGCCAATTCCTCAACCTCTACAATTGTTGAAATTGTTAGTTGGACAATTTTTAGTGAGTTTATATCTGTTTTGAACTTGTGCGAAGGAAATTTTAGGAATAGGATAATCATTTATTGGTCCTTATTGAGGAGATTCAAGTGTATCAGCAGCTCAGCCGTAAGCAAAGGGAGAGTCCCAATTTCCACATAAATAAGTATTAAAAATAAAAAAGAATCTAACTGCAACATCAAATATAAATAAAACCATAATGTTATAAAACATACATACAAGTGTATTAAAAATTTAAATAGCGATTTTGTATTTTCGTGCAAAAAAAAATAAGAATGATTGAAAAGAGAGGGAAGAGGCTAATTCTGCATGCCATCATATTTTGTTAGTTTCTTTACACGTTTTTACAAGAACCAATCGCTTCAGGGCAATCTTTTTCACACATAAGGACATTTAACCTGCTCTGGAGAAGGTTAGGTTGCCAGACTAAAGAGAATAAAGTTACAATAGAGACAGACCTGGGTAAAAGGTTATTCAGATTCAAGTTACTGGAACTCACATGCAAGTATTGAAGCCATAGCATAGGCCACTAAGAAATTGCTATTTACAGTTTTTACAACCATAGTTGTAACTTGGTTATCTTTAGTGGAAAATACAGGGGTGGATATGAATATTAGAGATCTAATAGGCATGTGCAGTCAAAAAGATTAGCATTGATCTTTCAGTGACCACTGCAAAGGGAAGTGTAATGGCCAACATTTCAAGAACCCTTGTAGAAACTGGATTAGACAGCATTGGCATTGCTGTGGCTACTGGTAAAAAAAAAAAAAGAAAGAAAAACTAGAAGGAATGGGCCATTTTGGTACTCAATACAAGCTAATAATGTATTCCTGCATTTACAAGTAATTCCAGCAGAGTCCTTCTGGTTTTTTCTCCAAACTGAAATTTTAATTTCTGTGTCAAACATCCACTTAAAATTGATACAATTACACTTTTTGTTTTATGGAAATACAGCCCAAAAATGTGAAGATAAAGTCAAAGAAAATGTCTACACTTTCAAAACAATAATCAGACACTACGCATAAAATCGACCTTAAACTGATCGCCAAAAAATTAACAATAACAAAGACAATAAAACAAAAAAATAAAACTGAATACATGCAAGACAAGTAAAAACAAAGGGTGGACTTTTCTTCTCATCTAGAATTAGAAGGTAGTTAATAAAAGTACCCCCCAAACCCCCAAAAAAATAACATGCTACCTAATCTTTGTTCTCCTGAGTGAGAATCGAAAACTTTGTACTCAGAGAAGTGATACTCAAATAGCCCCGATGACTTACTACAGTCGCGCGAAAGGCAATGAACACTGGAAACACCGATCGCGTCAAAGCAACACTGCGTAACTTACTAACTTCACAGATTACATAATGCTTATTTTTAAAATATGCATCAATTTCATTGCATTAAACCATAATCTCTGACAATGCAGCTAAGGCTATCCCAATTGCGCAACTTTGAAGATGTCCTGAATGAGCTGTTAGCATGTGGCTAATACCGTTAGCCCCGCACGTGCAGAGAACGTTGATAATTCGTTTCTCAAGATAAGCTCACCTCCATTGGCTCTCAGATATTTCTAAAGCAATAACAATCACTTGAAGCCCTGTATCAGAGGAGCGCTCGTGTGTTGATGAGAGGAAGCGAATCAAATTAAGCTGGATTGCTAACAACAGAGGTTATTTTTGTTTCGGCTGTTTGGTTGGTACTTAGCTTACTGCACTAGCACCGGCTAACGTCTAGCTCATAGCCTCATTGTTCTAAGGGGATAAACATGCTGTGCAGCTTCACCTACCCGTCAGACCGCTTCTTACTGGAGGAGTAATCATCGCCCAAATCCAAACGGTGTCTTTTGGACATATTGGTTAGGAAAATGTAGTTTATCTATACCGCCAACACAACAGTGCTGCGCCAAATGTAACTACCAGTTTCCTGATTCCTGCGCTGTGTCTCTTCACATTTGTTTCACAGATTGTAACACCGCCACCTGCTGGTTTGGATCCTACCGCATGATCTATCTCACATTTCTCCATTTCTGAAATCACCAATAGTGGAGTACAGTTTGTTTTTAAATGGCCACATTTTAAATACAACAATTTCAGAAAGATATGAAATTATGTCAGATAATTCAATGGCTGACTCAAATCATTTATAACATTACCTTACAGATATTTCGTTTTTCAGAAGTATTCACACTAATGTTTTCACAGTTTTGAACATTGAAGCTGGAAAACTTTTTAATTAAATGAAGATTTGATTTTATTTGTTATATATACACAATTAAGATTATAACTGTGAAGAAGGAGGCATCTACGGAAGAGGATTAGGGCCACAAAAATGTCCGAAAAATGTTTTTTCAGTGGCTCAGAAAAGGTAAAAAATAAATAAATAAATAAATAAAAATAAAAAAAAAATAAAAAAAAAAATAAGTGGCACTACGGAAGAGGATTAGGGCCACTGGAAAACACACATTTTTTTTCTAGTGGCCCTAATTCTCTTCCTTAGGCATGGATTTAGTTTTATTTTTCAATTATTTCTCAATTTTTTTTCTTTATTTTTTCTGACAGCTAGTACTTTAGCTAATACTTTAACACAGAATTGATACAAAATAACAGAAATTCTGGGTAAAATATGTCCATATTGAATCACAATTATATCTATATCTATATATATCTATATCTATCTATATCTATATATATATATATCTATATATATATATATATATATATATATATATATATCTATATCTATCTATATCTATATCTATATATATAGATATATATATAGATATATATATAGATATATATATATATTTACATATATAGATATAGATATATATATTTACATATATAGACATATATGTGCGTGTGTGTGGGTGCGTGTGTGTGCGTGTGTGTGTGTGTGTGTCAAATACAGATATATATGTATTAGTATGTCTGACATGAGTATATCTGCATGAATTTGCAAAGCATTTAGTGAATTAATCTAATTCTAGATTTAATATAGTTCAACATGTCATAATTAGTTGTGACATCACTCATCTGTGACATTATAATTACAAGAGTTAGGAGAGAATTTTTCAGTGATGCAGAATTCTTCTGTCCTCATTTTCACTCACGAGAGCAGAAAATCCACATCTCAAGGTCTTACTCCAACAGAGTTTGAAGAAGTTTGAAACTGATCACAGTTGTCTTACTAATAGAGCAAGAACGAGAATCTTGTGATGTTTCTCTTCAGAAAGGTAAAACATAAATGTATATATTGATGGATGACTGAATGATCAGTTGTACTTGTGTATTGCTGTTATTTTAGGTCATGTTTTTATTTTCTACCTCTCAGCATAATTTTTTAGTATTTTGTACATTTTAGATAAATGTAAAAGGCATTTATTGATAATGATTGCTGATGAAAAAACATATATCCAATTTAAGACTTAAGTAAAGTTACATCACTTTGACCTTAAAATTATCTCTAATATGCAATACAAAATTTACAAAAATCTAGATTTATTTTATGGCTCATTTGTGTGGCACCCTTTAGCTACAATAACCACAGGCATGTGTTTTCACCCAAATTAACTGTTCACTTTAAGCTTGTGAGGTCACCCAAAGTTTTCAGATGGCTGCTACAGCCGTTATCAGACATATATTTCAAAGATGTGAATTGAAATCAGTTTGAATTCAACCAACCGACCGACCGACCGACCATCAGCCAGCCAGCCAGCCAGCCAGCCAGCCAAACAAACAAACAAACAAACAAACAAACAAACAAACAAACAAACAAACAAACAAACAAACAAACAAACAAACAAACAAACAACAAAACACAAACAACAAAACACAAACAATCAACAAAACAAACAAACAAACAAGTAAGCAAACAAACAAGTAAACAAACAAACAAGAATATGCAAACTGTATATTTGTATAAATGTTTTATCCAAACATTTTATGTCATGATGTTTTTATAAAAATAAAAATATCATGTAGTCACCAGTTGGGAAATGTGTAACAAACATTACATTTTGTTCAATGACATGATCAAAATGATCAATACATACGTATCAAATTATGGTTCAACTCTAAACAGGTGGTATTAAATCAAGTCAGTGTTTCATCCATTTTGCAGTTTTCTGATTTGTGGTGGACAGAAGACGCCTAATGTGTTTTAAAATCTCAAATGTTTTACGTTATTTTTGCAAATGTGTGCTAAGACAGATAATACATTTTTGCTACCATTTGAATGACTATAGTAAGTATTTCTGGGTACTTGATTACACTGAAGTATTTTTCTTTCTTTCCATAGAGCAAAAGAGTGGAACCTCCCACTAAGAGAAGGAGCAAAGCTGTTTCTTTTCTGTCTCCTCACACAACTACAGCTTCTGACCCTGTGCACATGTCCATATTAGGTTCGGGACAACCTAAACAATTTGCTGCTGACTTGGATGAGCTGTTGTCATCAACCTCTAGCTCAAAGCCTAAAGATCATCAAGATGGAGCTGGAGACTTTACAAGTACAAAGGCTTCCCACTACCAGCCAAAAAAAGGATCAGCATTTAAAAGGCTTTTTAAAAGCCAGCGTGTCGATCACCAACATCAACAGACAGTCAGACATGAATCTGAGCCCAAATCTGCTGACAACAAAGGAAAATCTAGTAGAAGGATGTTTCATAAACCAAAAAGTAGAAAGAAGCACATTAAATCAGCAGAAAAGGATGGTCACGAGGCACAGCAAGAGCTGGATGTTGAGGCAGAACAAACTGACACAAGATCTGTCCATACCTCTCTTGAACACAGCTCATGGTGGTCCAATATCTTGGACCAAAATCAAAAGTTTGACTGCAATGTTGTGTTAACTTCCCCCCCAGACATACTACCTAATTTTTCTGATGTTGAGAAGAATTATTTTGATACAGAAAAAAAGGCAAAAAGCAGCAAAAAAACTGCCATTGAGTCCAGTGGAAAAGAGTTATGTGAGATGAAACCAGGTGAAATCTTTAAAAATATGAAAGAAAAAGCAAAAGAGAGTAAGTCAAGTAGAATCTAACTGTTATTCTGATGTGTCAAGCCGACGTCTTGTCAAACGTCGCTCTGTTGATGACATTTGGGTTGGCTGTGAAACAAAAATAAGTTTTATCCATTTAAAAGTATCTGTTTTCTTTCACAGGCTCGTTCCAATCAATGCACTACCGCCAAGTAGGGAATACCGTCACGGAGTACAACTCACCAGGTCCCTTGGAGCGTCACGTGGGATCTGAGGAAACTGTAAAAGGAAATGCTGATACTTCTAGCAGCTGCAATCAGTTTTACAGATTTAAGAAAAATATTTTCTTTTTTGACATGGATCCATCTTTCAAAGAAAACAAACAGCAAAGCAATGCCGATCCAGCTGTTGGTGCAGAGAAACATTACATTTCTGGAGATACTGGTACAGAAAGTATGCCACCATCTTATAGGATTTCTGCAAAAAGTGCAGGAACTGATCAGCGATTACAGAATAAACAAGACGGGGATCTGGAAGGTGAGTCGAGAATCTACTTTTAAAGGAGGATCACCTCCTAATACAAACATAAGAAATATTACAGAATAAATCTGTGAACATTAAAACAGAACTGACAACAGTCCCCCCCCCCCCATTTTTCAGGTCCTGAACACATTTCTTCCAAGACCATGAGGTCCATCACTGAGGCCTCGAGTTACTCAGATGTGTTCCTTAGTTCCCTGGAGACACTTCGTCAAATTATTCCACCCAACCAACCCAGAAGATCTTTATCAGAACTGAGCTTAAAGCATTTCTCTGATAGGTATATTCTATGACTTTTTCACCCAGTTTTCTCAAACATTGGTATTCATTCACATTTTTGTGTCTCTGACTCATTTTTAAACGTCCCATTTCTAGTTTCGAAAAGAGAGTATACGGGTGTTATTTAGAGGTCTACCTGAACTCTTGCCTGCGTCAGTGGAAGGAGATGAAGCAGAAACGTTCCTCCGAGTCAGCCACCGAGAGTCTTAAAGAACCTACCAGCTCAGCACAGGGTTGGAGGGAGACGGTCACTGAAAGGCTGTCCTCACAACCTGATGCTCATCCGACAAATGTTAGGTCCATTCGTAGCCGCTTCAAAAGATTCACAAACTTGGTGCAGGAAAGACTTTCCCAGCTGCTCAAGATACGCATCGTTGTGACCATCTACCGTTGATGGTTCTGACTGAGATGAACCAGGGAGCATTTTTCACTTTAAAATAAAAATTCTCAACTATTAACTTTGTGTGTTTTATGTTTTTGCTGCGTGCATTCGTTAGTGCATGAGCTTCTAATGAGCTCATGCTCATTAGAATGAGCATGAGCAATGCTCATTCTAATGCAAACAGCAATTCTAATGACCAATGCTGTTTGCATTAACCTAGAATTTAAAATGAATTTCCAACAAGGTTATAATCTGCTAAGTCGATTTTGAAAGCAAATTTAGAGACACAAATGGTATCTCGGCTGTTTTGCAATTTTCAGGAAGTTTGCTCTGGATTAGAGGAGCAGAAAAACAGAAATGCTGTTTCTCCATGTTCGATCCTGGTTCTGGGGATGTGTCATAGAGAGAAATGTAAGAGTTACAACACACTGATCCTGGAGGCCTGAATGTGAAGGCCTCTGCTGCAGAGTCCGAGACAGAATTCCTTGCATCTTCTCTAAACAGTGAACTGCAGATGTCCAGACCTGGGAAGGTTGTTAGTGGTCTTGAATGTTGACCAAAAATTAATTTGGTCAACATTTTAAAAGTTTGAAAGTCCTTAACAGACAGACAAACTGTCAAAACCTTATTAAGATGATCATACTAACTCATAATCATTTTGGAAAAGCGTCACCTGACTTTTGGCATCAAGACTTCCTGCGATAAAATCATGTTTTCTTACTAAAACACTGCACATAAAAATCTGGTATTGTAATCCAGTACATATGAGTTGACAGTGCCCTGACAGCTTGCAATTGCTTGCAGACATTCCTTCCTATTTTTGCACTTTCTTGTTTTGAAGCAATTTTTGTTGACACACGCAAGTTGCTTGCGCAAAAGCAATAATCTATGGCAATTAAATAAATCGTGTTTTGAGTTGAAGACATCTGTAATTATATATATTTTTCCTCTAAGAAAACATGTGTGACAGACAAACACGCTCATCCCCCCCTAACCAATAAGAAAGAGAATGCGGGATCGGCGCTGCGCTCCACCCTCTGCCTGTAAACGCCCACTGACGCGCACGGACTGTTAGGAAACAGTGGCATCGTGTGTTTTTCAGAGAACCAGTATATTGCCGTTCAACAGCGTAAAGACACATTGAAGCTTGAAGCCTTGTTTCCATTGCCGATCATGCGCATTAACATGTAAGTGTGCGATCTTACAAGTGCATCCTTTTGCTTACTGCATAACTACTTCAGATTTGCCTGATTAGAAACCCCCTCTTTATTTGTTTTAGTCTTATAAATCATCGAAAAATGTGCAGCCATGCCAACATCAGTAGCTTACGTGACTAGTTTCCAAATTGTTAAATTTCTATTTATTTATTTATTTATTTTTTTGAGACAAACATCACACAACGTGTTTTAGATGTTTTCACATTCAGATGACTTCAATAAGAAATTGTTAATCAGCCATCAATTATAATTGCATTTGTTTAAGCTCAACTCAGTCTTCTTGTAATTTCCAAGTCTAAGTAAAAAGAAATTTTTGTTGACTTACTGGTTCAAAGTTTGGACATGTAAGTAAAAAAAATCTTTTTATAACTTTTTTTTTTTCTTCTTTGTAATTTGTGTCTTTGTTTCAACACAACTTGAATAATGTAATCATTAATAGGACACCATGGACTGGACTTTGTTGCCATTTGTTACCAGATCTGGAATCCATGTGCTTTTAAAATTTAACAGATTAAAATAAAAATAAGCTTTGTGTTTTAAGGTTAACAAACAGCTAGCAAACATTTGCATATGCTTTTATTTTTGAAACCATCTTGGTTTGCGTAATATGACTAAACTAAAATCTCGTCAGTGTCAGTGATGCAAGTCTCTTATCACAAGACTGTTTAAACAGTTAAACACAACTTTTATGGTGATCAGAGGCACCAGAGGCCCCAGAGGCCCCAGTGCAAGTCAAACTGCCACAGGGCAACAGTGGCGATCAGCGGGTGGATGTGTGTGTGTGTGTGTGTGTGTGTGTGTGTGTGTGTGTGTGTGTGTGTGTGTGTGTGTGCGTGCGTGCGTGCGTGCGCGCGCGCGCGCGGCGTGCGTGCGTGCGTGCGTGCGTGCGTGTGTGTGTGTGTGTGTGTGAATGACTTAAGCGCTATGAAAGTACAAGCTATTTACTAAAAAGATCTGTTGTTCAAGTTGCTGTTTGCTTATTCTATGGTTTTTGTAATCCATTCTTTTGAGTTGTTCTTCTACTCCTGTTATGTTCCAGGTCATCGAGTGGACTGCAAACTGCTCTGCTAGTACTGCTGGCCAGTTGTCAATGCATCTCAGCAAACAGCGATACTCTCCTTCCTCCAGAGGTCTCTCAGTACAATGGCACTCTGTATGCAGTCTGCAAAGTGAGACCCAGCACTTCACTTCCTGAGGGGCTTCCCAAGGTATACGGGCAGGTGCTGTTAAAACAGGAGCAGTCTGAGGGAAAGCTTCAAGTCCTCCTTCGGCTCAATGGCTTCCCAACAGAGGATGCTCCAGAACCCAGAGCCGTGCACATCCATCAGTACGGAGACCTGAGCCGGGGATGCGACTCAACCGGTGGTCACTACAACCCGTTTGGTGTGAACCATCCTAAACACCCAGGAGACTTTGGTAACTTCATCTCACAGGAAGGACAAATCAATGCGATGATTGAATCAAAGGCCACCCTGTTTGGAGGCATGTCTGTGCTCGGAAGAGCGGTGGTGATCCATGAGAAGACAGACGACTTGGGGCTCGGCGGAGACATCGGGAGCCTGCTCCACGGGAACGCAGGCCGCAGGCTTGCCTGCTGCGTCATCGGCATGTCCTCCTCCAGCCCCTGGAATATGCAAAATGAGCGTTTCGCAAGGCAGCTCAGGAGGAATTAGGCTCACAAGAAAGGAGTGTTGTTTAACACCGAATTTATCCAAGTGTTAAGTAATTGGGAGTATCCTCTCAAGGAGGGTGATTTCATGGTTTACTAAGAATCCAATTTTAAGCCAAATATGCCATAAATAGTAGTTTATATGTGAACATTTGTTGACCTTAACTTGAACTTTTAATCACTTTTCTACTCCTCTGAAATTTACTTTAATTATCTGGATAATACATATTGGATATCAAATAGCATATTTTGTAACATATTAACAAGACATAGCAATCAATATAAAAACTGAGTATTGAGTCTGTTGCAAAATGTCAAAATCTGGCACTTGTGTGTACGCATTTTTTTGGGTTTGTTTTAAACAGACATTTATTAGATGTGTAAGAAAACAATCCAAAGATTCATGAAACAGTATTCAGTCTGTCCTCCATGGCAGCTTATCACATATGTATGCACATTGTGCTTTTCATGTCAAATGCTATTCTCACAAAGTAACCAATAAAGCAAATCTTTTCTTCATAATAAATTACAATGGAAGACATTTGTTATGATGTTTTTATTGTGCAATAAGGTGCTTCTGTAAAAAGAGCAAAATTATGTCACAGCACAGGGTCAAGTAATGCTTACATAAAGATGTAAATTTATTGGGACCCATGGTAATGGACTAAAAAGCCACACTGATAAGTGTAAATTAAAAAGTGCATTAATTCAATAATTAACATACTTGTATTTAACAAGTCACTGGTGGGAAAAAAAATAAAATGGTATCTGAGCGTTACCAAGTCACCATTACAATTACATGCAAGAGCTTAAGATTGAGCTTTTTGGTAGGAAACAATTCAGGGGGGCTTAGTTTGAAAGAATGAAGAGGTGGAAACTCACCTCACACAGTGATGGATCTGTGATGCTGTGGATCTGGTTCTTTTTTTTTTTTTAAAGCCTTGGAAACTTTGCTACTCGTGCATAACAATAAGACCCCATTGGAATAACATTCAACACAATTCTTTGCTAGAAAACTGCGAGAAAGATGATCTGGAACAGGCTCAAATCAACACAAAACTGCAAAGCCAGAAAAAAATCTGTCTTCTGCTATGGACATCACAGTCCACAAACGCATCAAAAACCTGCAGGGTGAGCTAAATAAAGCGTTGAAGATCTGAGAAAATTGTACAAAGACAAATTGTCAACCAACCGTCTCTCTAGTGAGAAGATGTATAAGACTGTGTGCCATTTTAGGAAGAGGCAGTTGTGCAATGTATTGACAACATGAGTGCTAACACTGGGCTACCAGCAATTCTGTTAAAAAAAAATCTTAAAGTTGCTTTAATTTCCCTACACAACAAAGGTACTCATTTGGCATTTCAGAGATTATATTACGGCAATAAAAGGTGAATTTATTTTAAGATGCATTTAAAAAGGCTGCCAACAAAGTTGGTCAGCACTGTATCTATTTCAATAGTTTCAGAGATGACAGCATCTATAGAATATGTGCTACAAATACAAAATTATCAACATGATTAAAAACAAAATCTGAGTGGGTTTTGTAATACCACATGCTTTTTCCTTCACTGTGAACTAGTTTCAGAGCAACCGTTTTGTAGATTAAAACTTTTAGCACAACCCACTCCGTGCTTTGTCTTACTATAAATAGTTTTTCCATGTTTATGTAATGTTTTTTCATAGATTGGGATAAAATCCCTACAGCCAGCAGTAGGCACTGTTATAGCAGCAGTTTAAAACAGGATGCTCAGTAATCACACACAGATGTATGGCTCAGCAGTCCTGCGATCAGAATGTGCAAAAGGTGGGGATAAGAGACACACCAGAGATCTCACCAAAGTAAGAACAGCTGACCAAGTCAAGAAACCTGATTTTGATCCACAGGATCTTTTCCTAAATGCTACGAGACAAGAGAGCATCTCCCGGAAGACTGTGTGCATCATCACTGTCATACACATGTGCCTCCTGATCTGACTGGATGTTCCTCTGCTGCCTCTCAATGTTATTGATTTCATTGTTCATGTCAGACTCCATTTCAACCATTTCTACCCCCCTGCTGGATTCTTCTGACTCATTGTCTCCTCCTGTGATTGGTTCAGATCTGTCTGACGGTTGACTGAGACTAGATGGTGGGTGGGGTTCATGCAGAGAGGCCGTTTCAGGACCGCAGTCACTCAATAATGGGGCAGTGCAAGCTGTCGTCTGTGCTCTGTCCTGTTTACAACAGTCTTTGTTGTTTGCTGCTTCTGCTTCAGGGCTTGCTGGTTCTTCCACTGGAAGCTGCTCTGAAAGGTTGAGATGAGATGTTTCCAGGCTGGTAGATGTTTGTGCATCTTCTTGAGAATCTGACCCAGCTGGAGTTGCACAGGCTTGGTTTGGGACGCTTGCGACACCTTTAGAAAAAAAAAAAAAGTTAATATTTCTGTGGTACAGTGTCATTACAGGCAATTAAAGCTGATAAGTGCGTCAACTAACTATTTACCTTCCTGTTGGGGAGGATCGAGTGATTCGACTTGTTCAGGTACATGTGGGTTCAGGATGATATCATCTTTTCCTCCTATTACCACAAAATATTATGTAAAGTTAGTTTTTATATTTGACTTTACGTAGCATTATTCGTAAGTCTATATTAGTAGCTGCAGTTTTGGTGTAATTCCAAAACAGCTACAAAGGCTACATTATGAAAACAATATCTAGCAAATAGGGGTGCACTGAATGCAGTTTTCTGGCCGATCGCCAATTACAGATCTTTTAAAAGCCTAACTTACCGATTCCGATTTTGGCTGATACCATATTTTTTGTCTGAAATGTTGCTCAATATATCAAGAAAGTTGCTGAATTGACAATAATGGGGTGACTATTGTTTAACTGTAAACTTGAAAACATGACCTGGTTGGCCTGTTTGTCAGTCAAACCTCTCATGGGAGAAAAGAAAAGCACAGTGGATGATTTTTAGACCTTTGCGGAGGTCGATAACATCAGTGGATAAGATCAGCTTCACATGTAAAAATGATCTGATCACCGATCTCCCAAAATGAAAGAAATTGGTACCAATAAATTGGCTAGCCAATAAGTCGGTGCACCCCTACTAGCAAAAAAATGTAAGCATGTTAAATTAGAGAAGCAAGAGTCAATAATAGGGCTGTAACAGTACATGTATCACGTAACTTATTTCTCATAAGAAGTAAAGCAAAAAACATTAAATTTAAACTTGGGTGAAATAAAATGTGTTGCTATTAGAAGAGCATACTTCCAAATACTCCAAGAGATACATTATAAGTCAGGCCTCCAGGCAGCGAAGAGAAAAAGAGCATGAGGAGAGAAAATTATTGTTCACGTTACTGGTTAGAGACAAAAATGTGTGAGTTATCTAAACCAAGATTTGTGTATCCACCTGGAAGACTCCACAATCCAGAAATCTCAAGAGTTTTGAGTTTTTTCTCCAGCTCGGCCACTCGGTTTCCGAGAATCCTAATCACAATGGAGGAAAAAAAACAAAACACAATCATCACGTTCACTGACAAAAAAACAAACAAACATTTGTGCTAATGTGAGATCCACACATTTAAAGACTAAACAATGGGTCGTGAAAACGAGCAACGGTTTCAGTACTTGTTGATTTGGCGTTGGTGCTGGATGACCATGTTCTTCTCGTGGATGGTTTCCAGCAGAGCCGTTGCCAGAGACTTGAGGTCTGAGATAGACTGGGGAGTCACTGGCAAACTGCAGCCGTTTTCCTCAGATAGCAAGAGCTCCTTCACTGCAATCCCCACCCCACCAGTTACAGTTCACAGCAAAAGGTCATTCATCATGAGACGAGGCTAATCAAGATTTGGAAACAAATCTGTTTATGTGAGATTTCTGACCTTGTTTAGCAGAAAGAACTCCAGTCAGAGCACTGCTGTTGGGTTTGCCGCTCATTTTAGAGTTCTTCCTGCTCTCCAGAGCACTCTGAAATTTATCATCAAGAGTAAAGTTAAGACTGAATAAATAAATAAATAAATAAAAATGCTGTATTTTAACAGAATGTAAAAGAAGAGCAATAATAGAAAAGAAAAAAACAAAGTAATTGTAGCTACCTTGTATTTCACCAGGTTTCCTTTGAGCAGGTTTACCTCTTCTTGAAGTTGACTGAGTCGCTCATGCAAGTACCTGTAAAAATGTAAAAATCTGCCATCAGGAAAGCCTCGGTAATATTGAGTTAGCCAATAAAAAAAGAGAGCATATTTATAACTGAACCAAGAAAGTATTGATAATAAGGAGCTATGCATGGAGTCCATTAAAAAGGTTTTTAAAAATCGCCCCACCTGTTCTCCATGCACAGGGCGTCTATATCCATGAATCGGCTCTCATTGTTCCCCATGATGTGGTTCATTTCAACGTTGAGCCGGTGAGCCTTCTGCTGGAATACGTCCCGCTCAGCTCGCACATCCTGGAGCTCGTCCGTCAGCGACTTTACGCTGTGCACCAGCACCTCGTTCTGCAAGAATAAAATATGCTGTAATAATAAACAATAATTCCTAAAACTAGACAGAATGATCTACTTTCACTTACAAGGGAAGCAAAAAAAAAAACAACACACATTCAATTCACAAAGCACACTGCCAACATTTGGTCATTAAGATGGTACAGCCAAGCTGCCTTTATATTTGCTAAAACAGCACAAACTATAAAAAGGTGCAGGTTGATTAAATGATGGCAACGCTGTTGGTGAATGTCCTGCTAGGTGTCTAAACTAAGTAGTCACCTGTTCCCTTGCTTGCTCCAGCTGTTTCACAAGATCTTCTCTCTCATGTGCTGGAAAATGTCGAGCTCCGACCTCCTCATCCCCCAGCCTCTGCTTGGTGATGGTCATCCGCAGAAGCTGCAGGAAGACAGCAAAAGAGCTCTAAACATTTGATGTTGTTTTTCTCCAATCAACTCTCAGTTAATCCCTCACATTTTGGTAACAGCTGCATATCGATGCGATGAAAGTCCTACCTTGTTGTCACCCTGAGCTTCCAGCAGTCGCTGTTTGAGCTCTTTAATCTCCTCAGAAAGCTGACTGCTTCGTTCTCTGGAGTCCCTCAGCAGCTGAGCTAAATTCACCTGAGTGACAAAAAGCACAAATAATAACATGTAAACAAGATCTGGGATTTCTGTATTATTATTATGTATATATATATATTATATATAAGAAAACATGACTTCTCCCCCATAAAGAGGCGAAGTCAGCAGGCTTCTACTCTGTCATCAATACTGTCTCACCTGGTCCTTAAACAGTTTCTATGTCAGCAAAGACACATGCTGTGTGTGCATATTATTCTGCTGATTGTCTGTGGTGTCACTGGAAACTTAAAGCAAGGTCTGAGCACCGTGCAAACAATATAATCAGGATGAAATTACTCACTTGGTTCCTTTTGTCAGGTGGCAGAGAGAGATCCCCATCCTGCAAGTTGTCAACGTGAAGAACAGAATGTAAACACTGACTCTATCCTCTGTTCTGTTCTCTTATAAGAAATGTTTTAAACTTCAGCTTACAATGAGCTCTCTGTACTTCTTCTTGAGCCCCTGGTGTTGCTCCCGGAGCTGGTTGGCCATCAGTTTGTACTGATCCCTCTCCTGCTGACAGGTGTCCAACTCCTTAGACAGTATCAGAAGAGCTTCCTTTTTACTGTCCAGCTTACGCTTACAAACCAAGAACTGCACAGAAAGAAGACGTAGCGTGACATTAGTTTTCGGTAACAAATCATCCTGAAAGTTACAGTCTCTGAATCCATAAAGTAAACATTTAACAGCGCCCTAATCTTAAACAACACAGAAAGTTTTAGATACGTTAGGTTATAAAACATCATCGCAATCAAAAAATAAATCTTACAGCGCACTGCTCAATAATTCAAAAATAGAAAAAATATGACACAACTTGGCCTTTAAAGCTAACACTGCAAATGTCCCTGAATACACAATCTCCAGTGAAACATGTTAGTGGCGGCATCAGACTGTGGGCTTGCTTTTATTAAGCACCGACAGCATCTCAGTATCATCGAAGGAGCTGTAACAAATCCAGGGCACTGTGTGGAGTAAATTGAAATTGCTTATCTGACTAAAAAGAAAAATGTATTTTTCTAGTTGGTAAAGACATACCTTTAAAGATTTACAGCTGTAAATTGCAGCACAAAGTGCAAAACATTGATGCAAAGCCACTGAATACATTTCAGCACTACAACTTCAAAAAAATAACACAATGAATCATTCCTCCTCCACTGAACAAGTAGTGTTACCTCATGTTTCCCAGAAAGTTTGTAACGTGTCAAAATATTGAACAGTCATGCTGGAATACTTGCACTTGTGTACAGCCACAGTACTCGTCAGTGAAGCTACAAGGAAATAAACATGCATTTCCTCATACTGAAATAGCTTTATAGCGACTGCAACAGCAGAGATTTTTACACATCATATTAAAATGAACCAAGTTTTATAGCTGCCCGCGACTTGAATACTGTTAGTTTTAGTTTGATAAAGTGACCTTTCTGTGTGTTGCTGGAAATTTATTCCATTAGTGGATGCATTAGTGGACATTTCCACGCTCTCTCCTCAGTCTCACCTCATTCAGCAGCCCCTGCCAGTCGCTTTCGCTCCTCCTGGACGGATCCATCTCACCTTTTGATTCAACCGACTGAAGTTGACCCAAAATCCGCCTGAGTTTCAGCTTTGCATCACTGCGTCAGTTCGGCACAGTTCAGAGACATCTCGCACTGTCAAATTGGATTAGCTGATGGAGGACGTGAACTGCATCACTTCCGCTTAAAGCCTCAACGTCACGTTTGCGTCATGGTGCATTCACGAGCGCTGTTAAATTTAGCTACGCTATGGAGTGTCTGGCTGAGTTAAACTGTGCGTTACTTTTCAAATGAGATTTAGGAATGATAGAAATAATGTTTTGACACTGGGGCGTAAAACATTTCCAGAAATGTCAAAGTATTCACATTCTCTACTCAAGTATGAAAAAATATTCTACTAAAAGCAAAAGTACAGGCTAATATGAAAACCACTTTCTGCCACTCTGGTAAAAAAAAAAAAACCAAAAAAACAAAACATAAGTGATACCATTATTTTGAGATACTATCTCATTCTAATGTGATAATTTATTTTTATAACATTATAATAAAGGTGATCAAATATTTTTGAAATTTACTTAAGCACAAAAAGTATGAAGTAATTTTCATTTCTAGAATATAAAATGACTTTCAATACATGCAAAATACTTAAAAAGTTCTAGTCATACAAAAAGCATTATTTTTTTTCTTTTGTTTTACTAATAAACATATTATTTAAAGTTTGATCAAAAGATCCAGAATTTATGGAGAGTGAATTGTTTCAAAAAAATGATGACACAATTAAATAATCATTTCACAAGTCATTTGGCACTTTCCACTCTTCATAAGCCAGGACATACTGAAGCAACCATTTAGCAACAAAATGAATTTTTTTCTTTTTTCTTAAAAGCCAGTTTATCCCTAATAAAGTTTTCGGGATTAAAAACTATATGAGGGACGTAAATTTATGTATTTATGTAAATTTTCACAGTTTCTCTAAATTATTCTAAAACTGAAATGGAGTTAAACTGGCTTGTAAATACACTGTCTCTCTGTCCTGAGTACTTAGTACATTTGTGGATTTAAATAGAAGACACAATAAAAGACAATTTATTCCAGTTTGGTTAAACAATCTTTAATGCAGTTCCTCAATTCGTTTTTACACTAAACAAGTTGTAGGTATATGTTAAAGTTTCTATTGACTGCTTTAGGGTTAGTAGAAAGGAAAACATATATAAACATGACCAAAGATTCAGATAAAGTGGCGTTAGGAAGGAAAAAATATATATATATTTTTTTTTATTACCTAGACAAAGATCTGGACAATAATACAAAAACATATTGCTTATAGGAGTTAACATTAAATAGCTTTCATCTGTCACAGTCACTCCTACACCATAGCATGATTTGTGTGGTCAGATCTGTGCAGCAGGCAAAAATTCTGGAAACAATTCTCCATTCAGTCAAGAAATTGGTCACATTTTAGTGGAATCATGAACATTTCCTCTTCACAATTTCTGAAGTTATAGCAGCACTCAACTTTTCATTTTTATTGATATACTTTGCATAGATAACAACAAATCATATATATTTCTTGCTGTCAGTCAGGCACTGGGTTGCAAAAGCTTGTTATGATTATAAACTTAAGCTCGTGCGAGTTATCTACTGCATTCAGTTTATTATTGATTAAGAAAAACAAAATTCTCACATTCAATCATATCAGTGGAGTTAGAAGAAAATCTGAAGTTACCTGAATATAAACAGTTTCTGAACTCTCTTCCCTGATGAGTAATGGACTCTAATCAGCTCGGATGTCTTGTTTTTTGTGTATTTTGACTGATGGATTTGCTGGATTTTGATCCCATAACGAATCATGGGCTAAACAAATAATATGTTGTTTACATAAATGGATTGGCCAAGTCATAGTTTCCAAAGGCTATTGCCAGAACTGACACTCGCTGGCTCAGCTCTAGTTTGTTGCTAGGATTATTATAAAAGCCAACACAGAATAAGAATCTGTTTTGCCATAACATTATCTTCATGCAACGTAGTAATATCCAAGATTGCTGTTGCTTTTTAAGTTTCAGTAGTCCATTATGCCAAAATTTCTTGAGTTTTGTCTGATTTGCAGAACCATTGTGACAGTTTTCATGGTGGACAAACCTATAAATCTGATTGCATAAGTAAGGTTATACAGCATGGAAAACTCTTTTGTAAGTGTTCACACCATTTCAGTTTGAGAGGCTGTTCTTTGGTCTTTTACAAACTCAGGTCTACAAACACATGTTCAAAGACCATGGATTTTCCCTTCAGGCTGGAGGAGAAGATGAAACTCCTGCGATCAGTGGTCACAACAGTAAACGAACGGGGTGACTGCACGTAAATATCCTTAAACTTATGAAATGTTTTTGTCTCAGTGTCCCACAGGTGTATCTGCGTGAAAGAGTAATCACTGCCGAGAGCTAAATAATGTCTATCTGCAAAGGTAAAAGGCTGGAGGATCATTGCTCCTCGAGAGGGAAGTGCCTGCACCTCAGTAAACTGCTTATTGACCCACTTAATGACTTTGGAGACCGATGTAGCAAGCCAGGGCCAAGTACAGTTCCCCCTCCACCCGAAATGCTTTGACTGCCACTACATCGTCAACATTTGGGATGTCACTGTGAAGGATGAACTTAAGGGTGCTTCTGTTCCACAGGTAGATGACTGGTGACTGGGAGCGACTTGCTAAAACTAGATAGAACTTCCCATCCACTTCAACAATCTCAGCGTCTGTATCACGAAACCATTCATGAAGGAACTGGTAGGAATAGAAACCGGTCTCGTTGCGATCTGGTAGGTCAGTCCACTTGTAGAGAGTAGTCATGCCAGCCTTGGAACTGTCCACAATCAGAAAATACCAGTTCCCATCCATCTGAAAGACCTCCATGTCATTCGGCTTTGAGATGTTGAAGACCTCAATGGTTTGGAACTTAGTAAACTTGTTTTGCTGCTCATCGAACTTGTAAATGTGGGAGCCTCCAAAGAGCTGAGTGATTATAATCAGGACGTGGTTTTCTATCAGAAAGGACTTACAGCCAACAACAGATTTACCTGCAAAGAGAATAAAGGTTGTCAGTTTTACATACCACTCACTCCAAATGTAACATGATGTTTAGCCATGCACAAGCTTGTGACAAATGTAAGTTTGTGCAAACTCCCAGATATCATTTCAGCAAATTAACAATTATACAGTATGATATAGAAAAAAAAAGCTCTCAATGACCTTCTCATTTAACTCAAAGGGTTAATTACACAAAGAAATGGCAACATTCACGTACAAAATAGCAACAAACCACTGTAGTTTTCTGGTGCCATAGTCCATAGCATACCTGTAATGTTGTCAAATTTTCTAAAATTCATTTCGATATGATCCCACTCCATGATCACACAGCTGTTGGAGTTAGGGGCAGCCAAGGCCACAAAGATGTCTTCTTTAAATGAAAAAATGTCTGCCGACATGGACTGAATAGGAATAGACTGATGACGCACAAAATCTGGCATAGAAAAAGACAAAAAGAAGAGTTTTGAATCAAGGAACTGTTTAAACGGCAATTCGAGTCGTAGCAAGCTGCATCTTTGGTGGACTGCAGCTATCAAATTCAGGAATAAGAGCCATAGATGTACTTATGATACACTGATAGTAAAAATGCTTACAATAGTATAGAAAAAAGACATAAACAACCTTTTGACTGTTCTTTTGGTTTTAGATTTAGCCCTATACATAGTATAAGTTATGTCAGCACATTCTCTAGCAAAGGCTTTTCCACATATACTTTATGGGAGGGGTACATTAAAGTCCAACATTCATTATTTATAAAAACTCTTTTAGCAATTATCTGGATCAGTTGGGTTGTTGTGACTGCATGCCATGTTCAGTGTATACCTTCTGTAATTAAAAAACTTCTCTCTTTTGATGAACACTACAACTACACATAACTGTAACAATATGGCAAAGTACTATGTTTAAAATAACTGGTAATAGTTTGTAGCGCCACCATCTCTGGTTGTCGTACCTCAAAACACATATTGTTTGATAACTTTGCCTTAAAACTGTTTATAAAAATATTGCTTGTTCTTTGCAAAGTAACACAATATATTTAAAATGACGAAAACTAAATGTACTTCCCCCATAAGGTGTACAGAAAAGAAATGTGAGTTTTCAAAATGTGGCATAAATATTCAAAAAGCAAGGCAAATGAATCGTTATGATTTACAGTCTTGAGAAAATTAAGTCACCCACAGGCTGTGTGTATGTTTGAGTGTAACTCTAAAGACATATGCACTTTTGGATTTTTAAGAATAATACAATTTCAAGCAAACAAAATGAACGGCATAAACAGAAGAATTCTCTGTGAAATGTTAAATACAAAATGCTAGTATGAGTCTGCTTGTATAAAATAAGTTTTCAGTGAATCATTTGAACACCGTAGCTGGGAGCATAAAACAAGAACGTCCCAGGGAAAAGACTTGTGTACGATTTGTGAAGCATGAAGGTGAAAGTGTCAAGATTTGGAGATGTTTTGCTGTGGCAGACATTGGGCAGCTCAACATCAACATCATGATATCCACCTTAAATCTTATTTTGTCTGAGGCTATTTAAAGGAAATGTGCGCTGACCTTGAGTTTCTTGTTTTTATGTGCTCATCCATATTCTGTCATGCCCTGTTGAATAATTAAACCACTTATTTGATTTTTTTTTCTTTTATTGATTTCTTTGCTGACTGCTTCATGCTGCTGTCTTTCTCTGAAAAGTGCCACTATTTTACCAGTAGAAATGCATTCGCCGGGTGGGATAGGGAGGTCATTGAGCCGCTTGCCCTTCATGTCACTGGGGCCTGCGCAAAAGACATCTGATACGGAGGCGTTTGTGTTTTTCAGCCACGTCATCAGCCATTTGTTCTCACAAGTGCACTGGAAGGAGTTGCCTCGCAGATCCCTGTTGGAAACAGGGAACAGTGAGGTTTGATGCTCAGAGCATCAGGGTCATATCTGCCCTGTTTGAGTAATAGATGTGTACCTATGTGTTCTACTATCTTTGCACCTCAGTGATTCAGACATGTTGGCAATATTACAGGTCCAATAGCAAAACAATAAAAAATAAATTACCATTAGCAGATAATCAGTATCACAATCTTATTGTGCCACAGGACAGAAAAAAAAAACATGAGCAAAGACTTAACAGAGGACTTGACAGACACATTACTCATCATTCGGTTTCTAGGGAATCACTATTTTAGAATAATTCAAATAAATGAAAGGAGAGACTTTCAAAGACCCTCAGAAATCCCATCTAAAAAACACAACTACAAAAGTCTCAAAAAAATAAATAAATAAATAAATAAATATTGCTTCTTGGATATTAAAAAATAAGGGATGACTCAAGACTTTATGCTGCTTCAGTCTTGAGGGACCTAAAGCAGAACAGCATGATCAGCTTCACTTTGGAACACATTATGGAAAAAGTAGACGCCTGCTTTCTCTCTCTCTGACTCTCTCACACACAGATATATACACACACTGCTGATACCACAAACTGCTTACTCACAGCTCTAGCAACGAATCCAAGTCGAAGAACAGATCTCTTGGCAGAAACCGTATCTTGTTATTTGCCAGGGAGCTGCACCGAACACACAGAGGGACAATAAATGCCTTTTTTGCCTGTTCAGTATCTTCTGTGATTTTCAGAGACAGGTACATAGGACTTACAGATGGGTGAGGGTTCGCAGACCTCTGAAGGCATTTTTGGTGATTGTGTCGATCTTGTTTCGTTCAATGAATCTGTCATTTAGTCACAGAAGACCAGGTGAGACATAGATGGTAATTCATGGGATATGATTTAATAATTAAAGCACATAGTGCATACCTCTTCAGCTATTCTTGTCATACAACAATCTTCTATGCATTTTATTTGAGTTTTTGTGCTCAACCAGCAAAACCAACACAAAATAGTGCATAGCTGAGAAGTGAAAAAAAAAATGTTTTATCAAAATTCTGATATTCCTTATTATTCAGCCCCTGTAAATAAATGCTTGGTATAACACCCTTTCACTGCAACAACAAGTGTGAGTCTTTGGGGGGAAAGTCTCTACCACCTTTGCTTGTCTAGAAATAAAATGTTGCTTGGGTACAGTTTGAAAAATAGATTTTGAATATTTCTACAGATTTCAGCGCTCTCTAAAGAGTTGTGAATTAACATTAACAGCCCATTTGTTTGGCTTGGCATTTCTCTCTTTACAGTAAAGGATGTTTGTGTGCATCGCAGGCAATTTCCGGTAAGATTCATAGCCTCGAACTGGCGCACTGTATGTCACGGACAAACGTTAGCAATCGGATAACATTTAAAACCTCAACACAGTCCACACATCCTCAACAGTGGAGAGCCCAGACTTTCTGTACAAAGCAAAACATACTCTTTCAGTTTTCAAATGATCTATTTAAAGGTTAGGGTATTATTTTGTAACCCAACGCTTATTCCTCTTTGCTAATGTTCTCTAGCAAATCGCTGAAGAAAACAACCATACTCATTCTGAGATTACCACACATGGCTTGACTGCTTATTACTTAAGTGACTTTTAAAGGCACTTGATTTTATTCATAGGGACAGGGAGTGAACAGGGACGATTAGTAATGCACACAGTATTATGTTAAAACCCATATACCATTTGTTTTAGCCATTCTAGACTAATTTCTTTAGTGTGACTAGTTAATTGTCAAGAAAATAAATTGAAATGTGTTTAATTGTGTCAGAATTTGAAAACTATTGAATTCCAATGTTACTGATAAAGTGAAAGACGGAAAATGATGAAAACACACAGTGAAATAAATGTCTGAAATACTCACAAATACTCAAGATGAGACAGACCAGAGAAGGCATCATCTTTGATTGCGGTCAAAGAATTAGAGTTGAGAAGCCTGCAAAAGATGTACAAATGAAACCTCCATGTCTTTAAAAGTTTCTATTCTTTGTGCAGACCCCAGTCCTCAGTAGGACAACTAAACCCAGGAAAGCTACTGAGTTAAATGTAATCACCAATCCTCTGCGTTTCATGGCACTTACAGCAACTGAAGAGAAGGCATGAGAGCAAACATTCCCTCTGTGATTTCCGCAACGGATCCATTAACGACGCTTCTACGATGAAGCACAGAGAGGACATCTTAACACCAAACACAAACTAAACCACCGCCAAGACATATTTATTCCCCACATTAAGCGCAATTTATCTTATTACCTTCTCGGGCTATTTCGTTTTGACTGAAACTATCCCCCCCGGTTGTTTACTCACAGTGAGTTGATCTCCGTCGGGATGGTCCGGGGGATCTGGGAAGCCCCGACGCAAATGAGAGTCTCCTTGGAGCAGGTGCATCCTGAAGGACATTTGACAATCCTTCTGGATTCCGCTGCTCCCCAAAAGCACAACAACACGAAAACAACCGCTGGCCAACGCGCAGCGTGTGCCATTTTGCTCCTTCAAGCTGGGAATGAAAGACTGAAGCGACGGCGGTCAGGTTGAGCCGCTGATGCGTGCGCGACATCAGTATGCAGCAGCAGCGCAGAGAAAAGCCCTGACACAGACTGTTACGGCTGCAGCTGCGAACAGGAAGGCTGCTGAGCTTGGGCAAAAATAACAATCAATGCATGAGTAGTTATATTTGGTTTCAGGGAGAACTGCTAATTAGATAATAATAATAATAATAATAATAATAATAATAATAATAATAATAATAATAATAATTAATTATTATATTATATTATATTATATTATATATATGCATACATATAATATTTTATTATATATATTGTTTATATATAATAAAATAAAAGCTGCAAGAACAAAAATCTAAAAAGAAATAAAAAGTTTAGAGTATTTATAGGGTTATATATTTGAGTATTTCAGTAGTTAAATCATGTATTTATTTAAGATCTGTATCTTATGTAATATTTATGATTTTAATTTAACCATACATCTTTAGTTTGTAATTTTTCTTTCTGGTTTCTGGGATCTTACCTTTACTCCGCAAATTTCTGAGCTGGCAGTGAAGATAAAATTTCAATCCAAACAAACTTTCGATATGTCATTTTGAAAAGTCTCTTTTCAAAAATCGTCTTGCGTGTAAATGTGAGCTGCCAAGAGGAACCCGCAGAGTTTTAGATCAAGCCATGAAAATCTCCAAGTTATTCTCCAGGCTGAATGCAGTTTAACATTAAAACTGAAACTAAAACTATATTTATCCATTTTAAGTAGAGAAACATTGTATGATGTTGTACAACAATACCATACAAATAAACAAAAGGATTTTTATTTTGTGATTATGTCTGTTTTGGTCTTTGCATTGTTTCAAAAGACAGAAAAAGTCAAGTGGTGCAGTGGAGCTATGAGTGCAGGTACATGAACACACCACTAGAGGGAAGCTTTTCATAGAGAAATGAGAAGAGGCGACGTGTCTTAAAAGAAGAAACAAAAATAAATAAGTAAAATAAAAATAAAACAATCACTGTCGTTGTGGTTTATCTTTTGTATATATTGTATTTATTGTATTGCAGTTGTTTTTTTGTTTTTTTTGTTTTTGTTAAATGCAGACGTGTGATCTTTTGCTTTATTAATAAATTTTAGTCAATAATCCATACTGAAATTTTCCCCAGATTGCAGGTAAGGAAGAAAGTTGTGAAGACGTGAAGAGCATGATGAGCTTATAAAACAATATCCAAAGTTTTGAACCTCTCACATAGCAATGTTCAGTCCGCGATTTGGTACCAACTCCACAGATCTGGAGTTGCCACCACAGATAAGGTGGCGAGAAGAAAGAAAATTCTGTTTACATTTTTGCAATTAATTTATGTTGGTGGAAAGCATGTTGAGGCAGGTGATCTGTATGCAGTCAGCAACAACTAATGTACATCACCTTTAGCCCCCCGTTCTAAACCATGATCAAGGTAAAAGTTCCGAAAAAAGAATTGGCAGCATCATGCTAGGGGAATGCTTATTTTCAGTAAGGATGGAGAAGATCATCGTCTGATGAGATGTTCTGAGTAAAACAGAGGCTTCAAAATTTCATAGACAAGAATCCATCCAATCTGACTGAGCTTCAGCTATTTTGCACAGAAAACATGTCATCTGAGCAACTCTTCCTGATTCCCACTGCCAATTCTGCAGCTTTTGCTCGTGAAACTGTCTCCTTCAGGCCAACCTACAGGCTGACTGTCGATTTTCCTAGTTCGGCATGAAGATTTGTGAGAGCCAGTGGGGGCTGAGGGCTGAGCAAGGCACTCCTCATACACTCAGTTCCTTATTTTGATTAATGGCAGTCATGATTTAGCACCTGCTGTTTAATGTGGCCACAGTAAGAATCTGATCTCAACTTGCTTGCGTGAGCTGTGCCCCCATTTTAAATAGCAGCCTAAGTTTGTCAGCTTTGTGAAAGCCAATTTAACCTGTTTACATGTTGTGATGCCTCTCACATAAGGAAAACCTCACGGAAACATTACAGAGTTAAGACCACAAATCCCCCACTAATTCTGCTTCTATAAGGCTATAAAAAAAAAAATCTAAGGGTTAATTTAGCTGCACTCAGAGATTACAAAATCATTTTATAATTAGAAGTCACAGACACTCCCGCAGTCTTTTTATATTAAACCTGACACAGCAGCATTTTATGAGGGGTCACATGTTAAAAAGGTTAAGAACAGTTTTATTAGCTGATCAGATGTCTTAGATTTGCTTTTATGTAAAAGATTAATCTGTAAATAACTGCAGCTGTCGAGTGAATGTGACGGGTTACATTTTATAACACAACAGGCTGCAGAGGCTCGAACGGCCATGTAAATGAAATACTCGGGCTAAGTTCTGCACACTTCAAACAGTGTGCTTGTGGCGTTGCTCAAAAGCATTGGGGGTTGGAGGGGGGATTCTCCCTTTTTAAGGTTTCCACTGCTGCTTCCATAGCGGCACCATAACACCTTCTCCATGTTACTGACAATGAGACTAAATGTGGGATTTGAGGGTGTCAGAAGCTTTATACCGGTGGCCTCTGTCCTTGATACTGCTGTCGGTGTGCCCTCCACATGCAGCAACTGTTGGCCTGCCCCCTCCCCACCGCATACCACAAATCTGGGGCCCTGTCCAGGAACAACACTTGTGTCTTCAAAACCTAGACAGACGTCTGACAACTGGATCCCTGATATGCAGGGCATCCCAATTCAGCGATGTTAAGGAGGGAGAGAGCATCACTACTAAAAATGTTTGGGACAATAACATCTGCATAAGAATGAATCTGACTGTCTGTCTGTCTGTCTGCCTTCCTGTCTGTCTGCCTTCCTGTCTGTCTGTCTGTCTGTCTGTCTGTCTGTCTGTCTGTCTGTCTGTCTGTCCAAGATAATTTGAAGGAGAATTCTTTGTAAGCAGCTGTTTCGCCGAGTGAACGTTGATCCGCTGGGTGTTGCTGTTACTTATGTTATAAATACCAATATGTGCTGCTGTGGATAAAGATAAATCAAAGCAGCTGAGTGCTTCATTTTTTTTTCTTTTCACCTTTTATCAAATTACATTTTATTATGGGAATAAACGCCATCATTTTTTGCCCATCTTATCTTAAGCTTGTTTGTGATATTTATTAGCCCTCTTTAATGGAATTTTATAAAAGTCTGAAACAATAACAGCAGACAGTGTTATTATGAAGAAAAACTCATCCTGCACTATTTCTGTCTTTATTTTCTCTCTAAATTTTCAACTCTGTCTTTATTCCATTCTCTTTGCCATGTTGTCCTTCCTTCCTCTCTTCCTTTGCTTTATCAGATTATAACAGGCTGCTTGTATATCTGACCGAGTCTGATTTTTTGTCAAAAAAAAATTAATGAATTAAATAAATAAATTAATTAATTAAAAAAAATGTGTCCACCAGCTGATTCAGGAACCGACAAGATGTTCAGAAAACTTCCTGCTTGCTGGAACCGTTTTAAGAAAATGTGCCTCCTTTAAACAGAAAGATTTATTTGGTTTATTTGACCAGTAACTCTTACTGCAACTTTTGCAAAAGTTGCAGTAAGAAACGGGCGATTTAAAGGAGAAAGCTGAGAATGTCCAACTCAGAATGATCTACGTCTCATAATGTCGCAGCTCAGATGAAAACTCTTACTTTCGTTCGGTGTGAGGAGGAGCTGTTCTTCTAGGAGAGGTGCTGAAAACTTTAGTTACCAAAAAAAAAAAAAAAACGTCTGACGGTGTCGTGGGAATTTCTGTGGGACTCCCCCAACACACACCCCTCCATCCTATCTCTCAGCCACTCACACACACACACACACACAAACACACACGCACATCCACACACACACACACACACACACACACACACACGCAAAAACGCGCACACACCCTCCTGGCTGCCCCCACGCTCCTGCCTGCAGAGTTTTCCGTCCAGTGTCGGCGTAACATCGTAAACGAGGACCACCTGACGGTAAGTCCGGACTAAATGGAAGCAGCGGAGAAAACTCTCACGTACCGAGATGACACCGGACTTCACAGCAACAAGCTGCTTAAACATGTTAAGAAGGAGGACAGCGAGGACCGGCGCGCGGAGACAAACTGCGAGGAGTCCAACTATGTGGATCTGGACATGAGACCCGACGGGCTGAAGACGGTGAAAGTGACTTTCACCGGAGAGGGGAGCCAGCTGTCGGTGATCAAGTCGGACGGCTCGAAGCAGGAGGAGAGCAAAACCGCCTCGGCCGAGTCCCTGCCGGAAACCCCGACCAAACTCCCCACCGCAGAGCCGGACTCAGAGAGCGAGAGGCAGGCCGAGCTGGACTCCACCGAGCGCAGCGACAGCGGCGAGCTGCGCTACACCGACATGTGTCTGAACGGCAAGAGCGACTCCGAGCTGTCCGAGTCCCACTACATCACCACGCACGAGATCCAGCTCACCGAGCTCGACCACGACGTGGACTACGACCTGGGCCGCGGGACCCGCTGGGAATTTGAGGACGGCAACCTGGTCTACGCCTTTGTGGATTACGCCTCTTTCGAGAGCGACGACACCCAGGAGGGCACCCTGATCGTGGAGCGCGGCCGGAGCCAGCCGAAGGCGCAGTCTAATCTTAGCGGAGCGGCTGTCAGCACCGAGCAGGAGGAGAGTGATCTGTGCGCCAGTTCGGATGAGAGCCTGTGCAGAACCCAGAGTGGCGGTGACCCGTCTGCGGGGAAGATCCACCTGTCTATTAAAACCTCTTCCAGGGCGGTGAACGACCAAACCGCAGGCGTGTTTGACAATAGCGCGCAGTGGTGCGCCAAACACCTCGGAGATGGGAGCCATTTCTCTTTTGTGAACCCTGGCGCCAGAGCGGGGCCCCTGTGCGATAGGGGTCAATATTTCATCCCGGCTCCGGGCCGTCAGCACCTTGCAACCAAACTGAGACGGAAAGATATTAATGAGTATTCCAGCGGAGCGTCCAGCTCTATCAGTGAGCTGGACGACGCTGATAAAGAGGTGCGTAACCTAACCGCCAAGTCTTTCAGAAGCCTGGCATGTCCATACTTTGATGCCATCAATCTCAGCACTTCCAGTGAATCATCCATGTCAGAATATGGCCTGAATAAGAGGTCAGCTTATCTGGACTGGAATTATGGAAATATTACACACAATACCTCCAGTGCAACACTGGAAGTGAATAAGACAGTGCAGGATAGTAAGAGGAACAACAGATGCAAAACCGGTATGAAAGATCAGCAGACAAGAATCTGCGCCCTGAACAAGAGAATTACTTCACAGCAGACGTCTTTAGGCAAAACGCTCCAAATGAAGGAACAGTCAGCACAGCAAGGGGTTACACTAAATTTTCACTGTAATGTTGAGTCCAGAACTCCCCGGGGCTCCAAGTGCTTCCAAAAGGATCGACCCAATGAAATGTTGGCCAGATCGGGGTGTGAGATGCAGTATCATCACACAGAAACCTCGGGAGACACACACAAGAGGGCTATTTTTGCCTCGAGTCTGCTGAAAAATGTAATTTCCAAAAAAATGCAGTTTGAACAGGAACGCAAAATGGAGAGGGGAGAAATCTCAGACACTTATCCCTCAGGGTCCCCCTGTATTCACTTCAGAGATCTGGAGGGGGTTAAGGAGAGGAGTGAGAGCAGAGGCTTGCTTGGGCAAACCTCAGAATTAAGAAACTCTGTGAACTCCCCTGAAGATCACAGATCCAGATCCAGCTCCTGTGGGCCTGCAGAGGAGACAAAGGGTGACGGAAAGGCTGCAGATTGTTCAGGAGAGCAGCAGGAAACACCACAGGAGCCGCAGTCTGGGAAGGAGGCAGACTCAGCAAGAGAAAGACTGGACTCCAGCAGCGTTCTAACGAAGCTTCTGTTTGTTCCAAACTGCCAGCTTCTTTCAAAAGACGGAAACCTGGCAGAGGGTTTAACGCCTGGCGCAGGTGCAAAGACATGCGAGAAAGACCTGCAAAAGTTGGATGATAAAAATGCAGAAAATAAAGAAAAACAGGAGAGGGTTGGGAAAGCACCCGAGATCAAAATCTGCCTGAGAAATGTGAAAGAAAACAAAGGCTGCACTCTGAATATTGCAAATCTCCTCACACCCAAAATCAGTAACAACGTCAACAAATACAGGGCAGCGGACAATGGCAGGTGTCATATTTTATCTTCGGGAGACAAGGCTCCAAGTTTCACCGTCAGAGACATCAGGGACACAAAGTGCAAATTTCAGACACCAATATATCACGTCAGGGACGTGCGTAAGTTAGTGAAAAGCTCGTATCGTTTTGTCTCTTTGAACAGAAGTGACCGTAGATGCTCCATAGTGGCCGAGGAGAAAACTAAAGTGGATCCAGAAAAACCATCCCCCATTGTGATCAAATGCAACTCTGTCAATACAAACATTAAACCAGAGTCAGACGACACAACAAAGGCACAAGCGGAGGCAGACACCGTGCCTGACACCTCCTGTAGAGTAGCCACTGTTACGGCAAGACAAGGGAATCTCGATCAGCCTGAGACGCATCAAAATCTTGAGGGCAAACTGGAAAAACAGAGACAGGATAGGTTCACTGGGGAGACAAATGAAAGGAGAAATGATCCCGCAATGCCAAAACAGGACGCCCTAGAAAAGCTCAAGGCTGCAGTTAAAACCATGGAGCAGCTTTACGTTTTTGACAGGAATGAGTGGAAGCGTAAAACCCAAGCCTCTCACCCAGTCGCAGACAGCCACGTGCTGCCGCTCCTCACCATGCAGGATCAGGGAGTTGCAGACGAGCAGGAGGTGAAAAACAGTGGCAGGATACCTCAGTCTCTCACAAATGGCAAAGAAATTCAGAAAAGCCAAGGAGATAGAACATCACTGAATATTATTCATGTTTCATACAACCAGGACCCTTTTAAAACACAATCGCAGCAAAGTAAAACCTTCACCAACAAAAGCGTCCTGCATTTTGCCAATAAGAAACACAGCAGCATAAATGCACAAGATTCTGCTTTACAAGCATCCTCTGGAGTGAGAAGCTCCAAAACATCGACGGTTAAACCAGCATCTGTAAAAATGGCGGATCAGGATGAGGCCAAATCCAGTTCCACGGATCCCACCACCACAAAGAGTTTCCTGGATTCTGAGAACTACCTAACCATGCCAGGGATTGGCTGCACGAATGAAACTAAGCTGCTCAATCAAAAGGGGGATTCAAGTTGTGGCAAAACAAATTCAGGTGATATCAAGGTGCCAGAGCAAAGCAGGTCACATGTAACTATGGACTGTCCATCTGCAACTGTCTACCACCTTCCAACAGCAGCAACAAGTCCTCAAAATCAGCAGCAGGTGTTACGCTTCTCCCCCTCCATCAATATGTCCCCAACACCCTCCGGAGGAGAAATAGTCCCTCAAACCCAGCGCAAGATGCTCCTGGACCCCACAACTGGACATTATTACCTGGTGGACACTCCCATACTGGCCACCACCAAGAGACTTTTCGATCCAGAGACAGGCCAGTACGTGGATGTCCCCATGCCTCACTCACCCATCGCGTCCGTCACACCCGTACCTTTCTCTCTACCCCCCGTAGCTCTCGCCCCCACCTACGTGGTCTACCCAGGCTTCATCTCTCCTACGTTGGCAGCCCAGGCGGTGATGCCGCAGTCCCCCTGTCAATCGGAGGACGCAGCAGGAGAAAGCATCAAAAGTAATCAGATGAGTCCAGGTACGGAGAAGGCTTACTACAGCGCGACGGCAGAGGCTCAGCAGGGGCCGCTTCATCTGCCGCTGAGTTTAGGACATGTGTCCACTAAAGGAGGGCCTGGAAGCTCTGACAAAAAGGCACTTATCAGCATCACAACACAGCAGGGTCCAAGAATCATCGCTCCACCCTCGTTTGATGGGAAAACTATGAGCTTTGTGGTTGAGCATCGGTGACCAAGAGGACTTCTCTTCACATATGTGAGTCAACATGAGCATAAATTAATCAAACTAATCCAGATCTGAGTAAGGATCTTAGTCTAAATGTCAAAGTATTAACAGACTAGGTGTTAGATGGACAAGCTTTCATAAATCTGTCACGTGTCACATACCGTAGATCCTCCTGCAGACAGATGGGGAAAAAATCCACACAAACCATAGAGTCAAGGAGGATGATAGTGATATAAGCAACATGTTTGAATTTCAATAAACTTGATTCTGCTTTTTCTTTTTAATAATAGTACATTTCTATGTAAAATAATCTTTAAATGCTAAAAAGTAAAAACACTTTGCAGAGTCCATAACACAAAAAAGCTCTCCAGCATACAGGTAGTAAAAGCAAAATAAATAAATAAAACACACACACACACACACACAAAGAGAATATAAAAGTTAAAATGTATTTTATAAAGGAAGATTTTTAGTCTTTTTTTGAAACTTTCCAATATTTGTGAGGTCCTCCATTTGTAAGAATGGGAACTGAACAAGCATGGAGCAGCAGAGGAGAAAGCCCAGTGCTGCATGGCTCTTTGTCCTGGTGGGGACAAGACAGTCAAGCTTTGAAGATCAGCTCCAAAGTTCAAATGTGGAAACAGATACTGGAGAGATTTGCTACTGATGCACTGCAACCTGAGGATAGGCAGAGTCAGCGATCCAGTTAATCAAGATATTTTATGCTGCATCTTGTCAGCATTGATACAGCAGTGAATAACGATAATGGTTATGTGGCACTCATATTTACCTATTAACTATGCATCTGACCAGTGTGCAAAGTTTTCGATTTGTTATATGTACAGAAAATGTTCTTCATTTAACTTAAATTGAGTTCAAAAGTACTTTTTTATTCCCACAGGTTGCAATAAAAAGTATGAATCTGTCTATAGGGAAATGAAAATGAACAAACCATGTAAAATTGTAATAATTGCAAAGCATTAAAATCTCAAGGCAAAAGTCAATATTATAAATAAAGGTTCAAAACATATTTAAATAAACAAAAAACCAAAAGCCAAAAATACTCTGGAATTTCAACTTCAACACAAGCAAAAATCAGAACATAGAGGCAATATTACCAATAAGCACTGAGATCACAGTTAAGAGGAGAAAATGGATCATCCTGGTAGGACATTTTCTCTTTAGTTTTTGCTTATTGTGCTGTTTTTTGAGTTTTCCAGGTTTTCTCCAAGCAGCAATATAACCTACTGTAGCACTTTAGCAGCACTCTGACAGTGTTAATAGACTTGCAGTAGCTTCATGACAGGTAACCTGACTCCCCTGAGAGATTGGATTTTCATCCTTGAGCCCTTTCTTTTTTTCTGCATTACACATCGTCGGACTATTTTAATAGTGTGAGGCGAGTTTGTTTACACGGTTTATTCTCAGGGTGTCGCTGGAAACTATTCCAGTTAGTGACGCCTTAACATTAAGTTATTCTTGATCAGCCATTAAGGTTTTTAATTTCATATATAGCATTACAGATCACTATTCTGTTCATCCGTAAGGCAGGTTTACTAGAGTCTGAAGTGAAGCATTTTGTTTGACAGAGTCATTTTATTAGAAATGCAAAATAAGGCAATGACAGGAAGCAGCTTAAACCTATTCTTATGAACTGGTTTAACATCCATTAATGCATAACGGATGTAAAATTTCAACAACTATTTTTCTCTGTGTGTCCCAGGCACTCTTGCTAGTGTAAGAATCTGGAAGAGAGATCTTTAGAGTTCAATGATCTGAAAATCCACAGTTAAAGTTTTCTGTCTTTTGGGATTACCAAAAATATTTTTTTCTTCTACATGCCAAATTATGAGATTTTTAGAAAGCGTTTTAGCTCAGTCATACATTTAGATTCATTTAGATGACTATGCTAAGATACAATAATGATGTCATGGCTTTATAAGCTTCTGATAAGTTGATATCTGAGATCATTGGAGGCATACATGGGAATGCAATTTAAGGCAACATTGCAACAAACTGCTTCCTTAAATGCCATAATGGAAAAAATCTAAAGAAATCAACCAAGATAGCAGGAAGAGAATTTTGGACCTCCATCAATCTCTTTCATACTTGGGTACAATTCCCAGGTGCAAGAAGACAGATGTGGACCATAGCGGCCACAATACAACTGTTTTGGTCCCATAAGACAGTTTTGTATGTTTTATAATTAATTGCCCACCAGTTACACAACATCTGTCATAATGCAAGTTGTACTTGTGGAAGAATTAGATGTAATAAGGGGATTTTTGTCCTGCCAAGTTATAAAAACCTAAGTCAGCCCCACCACTGGGTTCCCCCGCGCATATTTTGCACAAATAGTTCAGAAAGCACTTTACTAAAGTGCATTTCAACTTGAGAGAACACTTGCTATCGTCCTGAAACAGTTTGTAGAAGTGCAAATTACCAGCAAACTGAAAGCAAATTACAACACTGTGAGTCCAGCACAGTTGCTCCACTTCATCCTCAAAATGATGCCCCACACAAGTCTCCAACCTGCTCACTTGTTTGGTAGTAAATAGGTCTTCTGATAATAAACAAGAAGGTGCATTGATGCTAAACTGATACACACCTCGAAAGTAAAACACCAAGAAAAACTACATTGACTTTTGGGAGACTGTTCACATGAAGATTTTGAGATTAGAGAGTTTTTGTCACTCAAAGATTCCTTTGATGCAGGTAAGAGTGAAGCTGTCCATCAAAGCCCAAAACAACTGCTAAAAACACTAACATGTAGGTTAAGTTTTACTATTTCATCATTTAAGCCAGAAAAAGATAAAATAGTAAAATGTTTTGAAGGCATATTCAAGACAAGCTATAACCTTTTTCACTCCCCTAATGCATAGTTTATAATGCCTAAACCTGAAAACTTTCTTTTCATGTTCTAAAATCAAATCAGATGGTTGAGGTCTCTGTATCTATGAAAGGCAAACATAAACATGAAGATAGATGGGAAACTAATTCAGGTCTTGTGTGCTGTAACTTTACAGTCCTTTTAGTTATTTTCTTCATGGATTCATTGAAGTTTATTTTCACTGCAATTGATACAGAAACAACAGGGAAACAGGACAACATAAAGGAAAACAATAAAGTTAGTCACATAATGCAACATGATACATTTTTAAAAAATTTTTGTTAAAATAAATAAAGGAGTTACTACAAATAAAATAAGACTGCAGATAAATTAGAAATAGGTTATCGATACCACACGTGTTATGTCCCTTATCTGTGTTGTGCATGTGTCTGTATTTAGGTGAGTTCTGGGCTGGTGGCCAAATCCCTCAGAAAGAGGCCATTACTCATCCTGTTAATTCAGGTGTTCAGTACATTTTCCCTGATGAAAGAGGATAAAGCAAGAAGTAATCAGAGTGAGCCTGGTCCAAACTGATACAGGATATAGAGTATAGCTCCTAAAATCTTCCCACCAGTTCCTTATACACACAACAGATCTCCCTCGTTGTTCACGCTAACTCCTTTAAAAAGGAAAAGTTTCTATTGAGTTCCCTTTACCAGGAAGGGAGGGTTCAAAAATCCTGGTGAGGTTTTTAAATCCAGGACAAAGCTGCCCTTTCCTCCTCTAGTCATTAATCAAGAGTAGATACATCCTCAGCTTCCTAAAACCCACAATGTGGACTTCATTCATGGGACCTGATTATTGTCCCGTATGATTGACCGCCTGTCTTTTGTTGTTTCCATCATTATTGCTGCTAGTCTCACCACTGTGATGTCAAGACAGTATCATGAGCTGAAATATAACCAAGTCTACCATTGAGTTATTTAACTGTGTGACTATGTAGCTTCAAAACTTTTAGATCTATAATAGCGGTTTAAAAGCGGTTTGACTTTATTTCAATTGGACCTTAAAACTAAACAATGAGCCATTGTCAAGATTATCCTCTGAACCATTTAAATTTGTAATTCTTTCTCAGATGTACACGCTCACACCTTGCTAGAGGTCTCTCGCAGCTAATGTGTCAGAGCAAGAACACAACTGCATGAGCGAGGGGGATACATGTCAGCCGAGAGCGTGGCAGCCAGAGGCCTAGTATGGGGTTGAGTAGGTGGTGTGAGGGCTACATGAGATGTGTGGAGCTGGCGCTGGTCTCTCATGCAGTTGGGTTGGGGGGGGGATTCGGGAGGGGCTACTGGGGCATGGCTGGAATAGTGATGCAGGAGGAAAAGGTCAGGCAATGCAAAGTATTTGTTGTGCTGATGCAGGGAGAGGACAGCTGCTCGGAGAGATCAGATGCTGCTGCAGCTCTGGCTTGAGAGCGAGTCTGTTGGACTGCGAGAGGGTCAACTTTTTATAGCCCCCCCTCTACCCCCCTTTACACTGTGCCAGACCCCCTCCTCCACTACTGCCTATTACTAAATGCGGAGAAGGAGTTAGAAATCACTGCTGACCTTCATTCTCTCTGTGTAAACTAATCGATTAGTTTCAGCGTAACCACAATTGGTTTTAATTATTTAGTGAGCCAAAAGGCTAACTACAAACAGCTTTTTTATTTTCCTGTTTTGTTACATTAGAAGTACAAACTTCAATGTGTGTTTTAGTGGGGCTTATGGGATAGACCAACACAGGCAAAGATAACTGTGAGCTGAAAGGAGAAATGTAAAATATAAATGTCCTCTGTTTATATGACTTTATCTAATGTCTTCTTAATTATCTCCTACTTTAACGTGTTTGACTAATCAAGCAGGAGATATCAATAAAAAATTGCATATTAACAAAAAAGTAAAAATCAGAACACCCTCCCTCCTAATAATTAATCTTACTTCACTTAATTTAAATAACTTCAGTGAGCTGCTTCTTCATCTACCAGTCTCTTACATCAGTCCGAAGAATGCTTTTCTAGTTCTTCACTTTCAGCTGGGAGATGTTTAAGGGTTTATTCCACAAACAGTCAATTTCAACTCACATCTCAATGAAATCGAGATCTGGATCTCAGCCAATGTTTTGTGGATGTGTGGGTTTGTTTGGAGTCACTGTCCTCTTGCATTTAATATCAGAGATGATCTCCCATTTTCCTCAAGCGACCTCTGATGGTACAATTCATGGTGGATTCTGTATTGGTGGTTTGATCCTGATGCACCAAAGTGTCGCATCAAATTCACTTTTAGGTCTGTGCTTCATGGTTGGAGGTTATTTCAATGCTATGTTTGAGTTTTGTCAACTCACTGCAGAAAACTCCCCTGCTGAAGACAGAATATGATGAAGATTGCGTCATGTTACAGAAGATTATATTCTCCCAGAGTGAAACTCTGGGAGAATATGGTGCGGTCAGTGGTCACATGAGGTCAAAGCTATGCGGTTTGGGTGTCAGCATACACACCATATTTGCACAATAGTTCTGCACAAAAAACCTAAAAGCTGCTGAAATGAGCCAGTTAATCACTTAATTTGTAAGAAATTTAAATTCTATTGAAAGAGGAAAAACATATCGCCTGGAATCTTCAAGATTATAAGAATTTATGTGGAAGAATGAGTCAAAATTACACCGGAACAATGAATTCACTAATTTATGTAGATGTCTTAAAAAAAATAGTTCACCTAACAAATATGAACAGGATTGCAAGTAGTTCATATTGGGATTATCACAATAATCCCAATAAAACTCAGTAAAACTTGTGGTTTTGATGCAAAAATACATGAATAAGTATTCGCAGGTCAAGAGTTGTGAATAGCTTAGGAAGGCACTTGAATATCAATACAATGAACAATTTAGGAAAAATGTATTTTGGCATCTAAACTCATGAATTCTTTCTTTTCTTTCATTTCCAGATAGCTCTGCTGAGGAATCCACCTTCATTCACTGTAAGTGGAGTTTTCATCCTGTGACCTGCTCTCTGGACAACTTCCACCATCAGCCCTTCACCTGTCTCTCTCTGTTCTGCTGTTTGTTTTTGTTTTGTTTTTTTTCTCCTGTATGCATTGTAGCACTTTATAGATAAGAATCGTAGAGATACTTTCCATTCAGGTGCTGTGTAGATTGGTCTGTATTTAAATGCCATGTGTGCCCTGCAGTCTATTCAAAAGGAAACAAGACAGTTCTGTCACAATAAAGTGTTACTTACGGCCAATCTGTTTTATTAATACGTTAATGGCAATATGTACTTAAAGTTAGACTGTTTATTTGATAAAACACAACAGACTCCCATGAGTAAAATTTATGTACATAAAAAAAAAAATAAAGTAGCATCATGAAAGTCAGACTGTTTGTTTCTAGAACACCGTAGTCTCGTGTCACCTGACTGAGTCTGCTTGATGACAATAAACACGAGATATGCTATTATTACCTATCTAGGCCATAATGTCATGGCTTTTAATAGAGGTGTCATAAAGGTATAACTTGATACAAACCAAATTTATTGTCGAGACACATTTGTTTGCTGGCTTGTGCTCTCATCACTATTTTATTGACAGTTTGCTAAAAACATAACCAAAAAGAAAAGTTTCTGATTTCAGCAGAGAAGCTGTAGCAAGCTGGAAGTTACATTTTTCTCTTCCTGGTCGATCCGTTATTGAAGGTCACAAGGGGAACAGAGTCAATCAGAAATTCAAAGCATTATTTCTGGGGAATCCTGCTGTTTGATGTTACTGACATGCTGGAGTAATCACATGTTATCAGCTTGTTGCCTTAATGTATTTATAATGACCTAGTTTTTGTTGTTCTTAATGAAGTAGAGATTGTCCATTTGAATGTGGTTTAAATAAAACATATAAGGTTAGATATTTGTTATCAAAATTATAATTATTTTTGGAATAACTAAAATCAATAGATTGCTGCGATGTGCATTTAATATGAATGCTGAGGTGTTTGGAAAATGCACCAGCAAACTTTGGCGATATATATAGTGGTGGTTTGAGGAAAATAGGGGAAAACTAACTATTGGAAAGCCAATGACTGACAACTCTAATGTTGGGCAGGGTGGCATACCAGACCTTGTATCCCACCCATAAGTCTGTATTTTCTAGCTTTGACCAATAAGTTGAAGATATCCAGAGCAGGTATCCAAATCCAGCATCTTTGCTTCATTTGTAGGTGGTTTTGACAAGCTTGCAAGCATTTTAATATGGCATTTTCCATTTATTTGGCAAAAATACAATTGTCAAAGTACCAAGACTTGAACATTTTGATGTTTCTCACCAACTAAGACTGCCACTTCTGTTCTGAAATCTGTGTGGTCAAAGTTTCCTCAGTAGCTAAGTAGATTAAATGCTGAGAAATAAGTTGTTTTTGGCTTGTGATGTTAAATAAACAAATGTTTCTAGTGTGAAGACTAGAAACTAGATCATGAGTAGGTTTGGCATAACACATTTCTGAGATTTGAGCTTTACGTAATGAATGATGACTATAAACCTAGACACCAGTTTAATCTCATGAAGATGATACATTAAGGATGAATTGGATATTTTTGATAGAAACTCAGCTTAATCACCCTTCAAAATAAAACTGAGGCCTTTCAAGATTAAGAAAGGCTGGCGTTAGAGTGTGTTTGTTTAGGCTGATGTTGACTGAGCATAGATGTAATTGTGTATATGTGCAACAATTATTACTTTTTTATGTGACACAACTGTATAAAACAGACATGGTAAGTTATTTTATTGAGCTGAGCAGCTTTAAGCAGGTCATCTCTCTCTGTTGGCACACATATATAGATAAATATAATTCTGACCTATCAATAATATCTATCGGGCTCTTGTTCAGATTCCTGTGGAGGCATTCCTGACAAATCCAAGTAGAAAAAAAAAGAAAAGATCACAGGATGGGCCCAGAATACTCTGAAGGAGTTACATACCCTGTCCTGTACTGGAATGTCTCAAGGTCCTCCAGGAAAAAACTGGAAATGTTGCTAAATGGAGAGAGTCATGTTAGCTACCTGGACCAGCAGAGGGGCAAAAAGTTTGTATTAGCGCATGCTAATACAGTATCAGTATGCCAAAGTGTAAAATGAACTTTGAATCCACAAAACCTAATGACTGCAAAGTCTAAATAGACATGGACTTGTTAGAGTTGTCTTAATAAAAGATGAGATCATGTGGATTCCTGCTGGGTAAAAGTCCTCTAAACTACTTTAAGCAGTGCAGTTGCGCATTAAAAAGGGATCTAAATACTTGTGATTTTTCACACTTATCTGAGGAAAGGGACCATTTAATGAATGTTCAATCACTCCAGACCTTCTGCTGCAGTGTGTCTGGTCTATTACATATGTCAAATCATTACATTTATGTTCAAATATATACCAGTCATATCAAATGAATCTGGTTTTCCTTTGTGTGCTGTCACCAAACCCTTTTGGTATCCATCAACTTTTCTGTTGACATCAACTCCTTGTTGTGTCCAGTGAAATGCGTCTTAATGGCCACCAGCATGATGAATAAATGAAATGTTTTGTTCTTCTTATTATTAATATTAATATTATTTCCTTAATGTACACCTCTTGTTTTTCCTAGTGAGGTGAGATGAGTAACACTATGCATGCTGCTCAGATGAAAACAGCTACGACTCAGATTTAGCACTGAGCTCAGGTCACTATAAGTAGTGTTGGGCCTAATGAGTCGGTGCCAACTGAGACATTTACAGGATAACTTCCTCTATTTGTCTTGGTTCAGGTTACACTTTTGTGTAATGAGATGGGAGTGGGTGTGCTTGCGTCTGAATGCGTCCGTGTTTGTGGTCGTGAGCTATGCGTGGCATTCGAGCATTCTGTGAGCACAACGAGGAGTTGCGTTACTTCCCTGCAAACAGGATCACACGGAGTGTACATGTGTGAAGCGTGTCTTCACGATTAGCACACACTGTAATGCCAGATTTTAAAGACACTTTAGAGCGAGCTGTTTGGTGCAAAAGGGCCATTAGAATTACTATCCAAAATTAATTTGGTTTTTTTTCTCCCCCCCATGATTCTGTCTTTTTCGATATTTAAACAATAATATTTTTGATTCTTTTCAACACATTTTCTGTCATGTTTCCCACTGAATATGCAGCAGGGCCTCATCGGTCTTTGTGCTGTCATGAACCAGCATCCCTCTGAGCATCATACCAACCGTAGATTTGCTATTTGCAGAGTGTTTCAAAACTAAGCACAACCTAAAAGGTATTTGGAGCTGCTGGTCAGTCTACTTACCTCCATTTAAAATACATATCATTTCCCCATTTCATGCCCTAAAAGTTTATTTTACTAAGATTAGTCCAGGTTTTGAACACATTGTTAACTTTTCTGAAGGGTTTGCTCTCAAGAGCCTAATTGGCAGTGCAATGTTTGATTCAGTTTGAGGTGCTTTGTCGCCTGAAGTTGTTGGGAACTGTTTAAATCAAGCTACTGAGACCTAAATAACCTGTAAGAAAATAAACACAGATCACCTGAAAACTTGACATAGTGTTTCCAGTGTTGGATGCCTGAACAAAAATTGCAATTCTCCAATTTTTAAGAACTTTTAAGCTTATTTTACTGGAACATGTGAAATTTGGAATGTCAATTTTGTTTCATTCTATTTTCTAAATATTGCACTTGGGCGGTCACCAAAAATGAAAGTTAAATGTAAATGTCTGTAACCGTGGGTGACAAAAGCACTATTGAGACGTTTTTATTTACCATTTTTATTCTTTATGCAAAGAATAAGACGCCGGTTATGTTATATACTACCTTCCAAAAGTATTAATACCTTTGGTCAAAATATTTTGTTGGAATTTTATGTGATAGATCAACAATAAGATGTCCATAACTGTGAAAGGAAATAAAATGCTCAAAATAATAATAATAATAATAATAATAATAATAATAATAATAATAATAATAATAATACCCTTTTTTTTTTTTTTCAAATAAATATTTTAATTGGTGAACCTTTGACCCCGTCTCAGGTCTTGTGCAGCCTTCAACAGGCTTTCTTCCCAAACTGACCTGTCTTTAGCTCCACCCATCTTCTCTGTTGTGAAAGAACAGCATTCCCACAGCAAGATGCTGCCACCACCATGTGTTATGTTGAGGATTGTGTGTTCATGATGATGTTGGTTCTTCATCACACAATGTTTTGCATGCAAGGCCAACATAACTAACATTCACTATAGCAACGATTTTACCTAGGACTATCAGAACAAATGAGGATATTTTGGTTGAATAAACATTTTTAGCCTTTCTCCTATTGTTTGAAAATAATGTATATTTTTCATCAGACTTCACAATTATGTGCTCCTTTGCATTAATCTGTCAAATAAAATCCCAATAAACCTTTCAAGGATGTGGTTGTGATGTGATGAAAGGATAAAATAGGATGAATACATTTTTGCAAGGCTCTGTATGTTTGGAAACTTTGTCAAGGAGAACTTCAGGATCATGGCATCGTGTGTGAATGGCACATCAACGCAGGAGCATTTCTTATTTTTTTGCTCTCAAAAATGAGGCATACGGAGGGGATAATCTGTCTGAAATTGGTGTCATTGCTGAGTTAAACAGCATATGAATTATGAATCATGTAAATGGTTCATGATTCATTCAAACGGTGACTGTGATGTTCTGTACTGTTCATGTGCCATGTCATGATATCTGACTGGATTTCAGGATGAAACATGGTAAAATGACACTATCAGTGTTTTGTATAGCAGATGAGGAAAGTGTTAAGGTGAGATGGTCTGAGATACGTGCATACAGAAGGTTTAAAAATAAGTCGCACATGACTGAACTCTGTTTGAATTGATGCCATCGCTGATTTAAAACTGTCGTCTGTGTTCGTGAAGAAGGTAAAGGTCAGGATGAAAAGTAGAGGGACTACTTGGAAAGGGGAAAGTGAATGCAAATTTTGCATTTACTGTACCATTGAAAAGAAAAAGTGTGATGGATGAATGTAATGCAGACTGATACATCTACATTTGTTTGCAATAAATATTAAAATGCAAGACACTGAAACTGTTTTCTCTCCTTTCTTCACGTCACTCGTTATTCAGGGTGGTCATTTAGCAATCTTAAAAAGAACCTGTTTTTAGTGAACTGAACATCCGGCTCCATCGATGTTTAATTTTTCTTTACCAGAATCCATTATTTACACTTTCACTTGATCTGTTTAAATCCAAATTTAATATTAAAAATAAAAAAACTTTTTAACTTTTATAAGAACAAGTAAGTCCGTCTAATGCTTTAAACCTAACTGCCTGACTTATGAAATTAACTTGAACTGTTTCTCTTGTTGCACAAAAGGAATTCTTACATATTCATATTGCAAACTACAAAATTAGGATTTAGTTCATTAATGTTCTGTTATAATAAATTGTAGTCGCAATTAATTTTATTTATTGTGCCAAATCAGGCTGTGGGTGGAGGTCAGGCAGAACATCATTCAGGCAAGAACTGCCACTGACGACCAAGAACACATCTGAACACAAATTCACAAAATAAGATCAAATAACTTCAAAATAACATGGGTGAGAGGCAATCAAGCAGATTTATGCCAGCAGAAAAACACGCTTGGCATGTGCCGTGCGTGCGAGGTTAGCTTTCTGGTGACAGTGAAACATCACCCGGTGGTGCTTAAGTTTAACCTGACAGTTTGCTGCTGTGTTTACTTGGTTGCCGTGGATGCAGTGAGACTGGCAGACACCCGCTTGCCCCCAGCTGCTCCCTGTGCTTTCTAAAGAATCTACATTAGGGCCCAGTTGTTGCTTTTGGATGCCAGCAGGGGCTCTGATGTCACAGTTGTGACACGGGAAGACTCTAGATTTATGGCCTTACCTGGATCAGCAAGGGAGTGTCATGTTTAGGTCTTCAAAGTATGTCTTCTCTTTGCAGACTTTTGCTAAAATTGTCTGAGATGTGTTTCCTTGAAACAGTCCAAGAACCAAAGTACATGGATTTTAACATATTTATTATCTGTCGGATGAATTGATAACATTTACATGCTGAAATAGTTCTTATTCAACAGGTAGAAGGAAAATGTTCTGATATGTATTTTGCCTGTCAGTGTTATAAACAACTGGATTAAGAAAAATGCGATTAAAAACAACATTACTCTGTTAATCTTTTCACATGTCCAGTCTCATTCAGCAAATTTATTTAAAAAATACAATATCATAGTCAGAAAAGAGTTTTCTGGTGTTGAAAGCTTATGCACTTTTTCCAGTTTAATCAGTATTTACAACTTCTTCTTCACTGAAGCGTCACAGTTTATTACATGTGCCCACCATAAATATCATTTTCAAAGAAATCCAAAAACACAAAATGTGAGAGCTCCCAATTTCTGACAAAAACATAAAATTAAAATTATTTAAATATAACTGGGTCATTTTTGCCCCTTCGCCAATTCATTTCCTCTCTTTTTAGCAACACTTTGACACCCTTCTTCTGTTTACCTGTGAAGAAATTACTGAGTACTAAATTTGTAGATTTACAATAGTTATTTAGTGCAGAATAATTTAATGTGAGTTTATCAATCTAGTTCAGCATTTATGGAGATAAATGATACTAAAAATGCTCTAATCTCATGTTTGATTTAGTTGTATATTATTTTACAATTTTTTCCATTTGTTGTAGTTCTGATCTCAGAGATTCTACTACTATAAGATATGATCATCAAAAATAACTATAAGCATTATCGTTCTTTTAGGCATCACATAGCCACATTTCTAAATAGAAGACAATGAGTCAATTATATAAAGATGACTTTAGATTCTCAAAATGTGAAAAAGGCATTAAACCTCCCAGAGCGATTTGAGGTATAGTCAGAAGAAAATATTCTGTGACAAGACGACTATTTACATAATTCAAATGAGAAAGATAGACAGAATATGGCCAAAAATGTAAGAGCATGAAATGATGAAGCAGCAAAATGACCAGCACCCCTTAAATACTCACAGGAATGTAAACGTTACTAAAAACATTAACCATTTCTCTTTTCTTTTTTTTTCCACCCTGGATGATCTTTCATTGCCTGAGAAATCAAGACCTGTTTTTTCAGTGTAAGCATGTGACAACCGTCTGCAAATCCAGTAAATCCTTTGGTAGTCGACACATCCGGATGTCTTCTCTACCAGCTGGACTCAAAAACCCTTTTGCACATGTTGGAGTTCTCCTGATGGAGAGGGAACTCAGAGCCGGGCACAAGCAGCTTTTTAGCCTTTCGTGACATAATGCTCTTCCCTGATGACAGGCTCTCATACCTGGAAAAGTATTCACTGAAAAAAAAAAAAAAAAAGAAGAAGAAACAAAATGCAAATAAAAGTTAAAGCTTGTATTAGCTAAAGGAAAGTCAGACTATTTGGGGTGGAGTTTTCAGCCGATCGCTACCTGACGGGGAAGGTGGCCTTGTCCATCTGCATGCACACCAGGAAGGGATATTCAGAGAACTGCACTGTGGTGATGAAGTCCAAAGAGGCTTCTGTGTCAAAGCTGACCTCCACACCAGCCCTCAAAAAGTCCATGTCCACCGTTACGTTGCCAGTGACCACTAAGGCTCCTCTGGAGAGAGAACCAAACAAAAGCACGGTCAACGAGATCAAGAAAAGTGACAGAGTTCAATCGTGAACAGCTCAGTTCATCAGCTTCTTAAAGTCAGGATCGCATGTTGGAGTTACACCAAAGATAGGTATTCATTGAAAAACTGCTGGATTAAACATCAAATATGATTATTTCTATGCACATGAGCCTCCCAAAATGACATTAAAATAGTTGTCTTTCTTAATTCACTGCGTGACCTAAATTTGACTTAAGGTGACATGACAGCATGAGTTAGCTCAGCGATAAAACCGTATTTAAAGGTTTGAATTCTCTTGCGTTCCTCTTAAGCCCCGTTTCATCACCCGATGCCACGAGCCGTCTGATTCAGAAGTGATGACGCGCTCCATTTTCAGCAGCTACTGTCGTGTGTTGACTGTAATGCTTTTAAAATAGAGACTCAGACACAACCCGACGTCGCCGGCACACGACAAAGGGTCCGGGCGTGAAGCGCAATCCTGGAGCACGGCCAGCGAGCCGGTGGAACGGATGAATCAGACGGTACTTATAGACCTGCTAAAGTTCAGATAAACCCAGCATCAACAGAAATCCTGTCAAACTGAGTGACATGGAAGGAACCTCTAAATTTATCTTCCTTTCAAGGCACCGAGATTGTTTTCTAAGAATTGTGTAAATGTCAACAAGGACTTTGACCTGCGTGTGCATTTAGTCATACGGCGCATATAGCACTACTTTGACTTGGCGAGTTAATCCATAAATTTACATGACTGAACTTTGGCCAGGACCCAGTCGCAGAGAGCACATCCTCTGATGATGCAAGTTGTTTATATCAGCGTTTTTGACCAGTACCTGTTATTGACACTGGTTTTTGACTCTCTGTACCACAGGCTTATCTCCATCCCTCCGGAAATGTCAATGGCTAAGCCTCCTTGAAACTCTGCATTCGCCTTCAGACCTGACTGAAGCTGGATTACCTGCAGAACGACAAATCGAAACAAAATACACAAGAGTGAAGTTTTGAGATTAGGGCTGTCTGAGTAAGGAAGAATGTTTCATTGTTAAATTTGTGCATTTTTTATTATTTCCATAATAAAATTCTACAAAGGCAAAATTCATAGCAAACATTGCAATATTTCTCTGCTGAATTTAAGTTACTTATAATAGTCATATATTTGGTGATAAACGACTTAGAATGACAATTGTGTTTTGCCGAAACTATAGACTCAAACTCAAAAGAAGAAATCTAACTTCAAATTTGTGGACAATTATTCGGTGAAGGGGATCTCATGTTGAGAAATGACAGTTTTTACTGGTTATAGCCAGCAATAGCATCCAAATATTTTTTATTTAAATAAAACCAAAATGTTTGTAAAAAGTAAATAAATAAAATGTTACAACAGATTGATGAAGGTATTATTGTCCTACTTTTGAAAAATAAAAAAAATAAAAAATAGTCCTTTTTGACAAAAGGTGGTGATACAATACTTGCAATCTACACCAATTTATTTGTTGAAGTGAGATTCACAACATTGAAAACACCAAATTAAAGATTTTTTTTTAAATCTCTTAGTGTGAAATTGTTAATATAGCTGATCTTATTTTAGGCCTTTTTCCACAATTTAATTAGAGGTGTCAGTGAATTTGGTGAGAATCAAATCAGCAGTATTTACCTGAGTGACTGACATTTCCTTAGACAGCATTTTATTTATTATAACAGAAAGGGCACAGAAGTCAAAATGGACAGCTCCCTTTTCAAAAATAGGATAACTATGGCTTCATCAACCTGTTTAAGTGATGGCATCCAGCCCTTCAAACTCTGGTCTCTTTAAGGCTAAAGCTGTTGGGGGCTTGACACAGACATACCAAAGCTCTGGTGAGAGAAGCTTGATATATATGCGCCATATCTGTAAATTAATAGACACCATATGGCGCACATGTTAAACATGGTTTACGAGCGCCTTTTCTGCTCAGCTTCCAACTTAATAACGTGCTTATTAAGTTGAGTTTAGCACCATTGTGGTTGGAGCTATTAAAAAAAGGAAATTAAAAAAGCTGGACCTCCAGACAGGATATTGTTCTGTTTTCCACAAGAGCTGTAAATAGGATTCCACTTTAAAAAACGCAAACGCTCTCTGTGTTAAGCCATGTACCTCAGAGTGATCCGTGAGCAGGATGAGTCCTTTCACCACGTTCATTGGCTCCCCGGTCATGGAGAACATTTTGGACATGAGGTCACTGTAACCCTTGAAGAACGTGACGGGCCGCAGCTGAACATCGAACAGCAGAGCTGACATGCCAGCGAACGACTCCAGGTCTTCCTCTCCCTCGTCGGGAGTGGCAGCAATGAGAGACTCTAAACCCTGAGCCTCAATCGCCACCTGAAAGACAAAAAGACTTGTCAGATTAGCATGAGCCAGATTTTTCTGACAAAGTAATAATAACGACAAAAAAAGAAAACTTGTGTGTCCTTGTGTGTGCACCTGCAGTCCATGTAGCATTGAACCTTGACTGGCACCATAAATATTCATGTTGCTTCTTCTGAGGATACCAGAGCCTGAGTACAGGATGTCCAAACTGTACGTCGAGGTCACATCAGGAGATTCTGTGGGAACAGCGGATTGTTTTCTTTCAGTCTTTTTGTTATTTATTCAAGACCAATATAAAATGCTTCTGTAAAATACTTTCATTTAGTGATCATTTTAACAGCTTTGATTTTCCATGTCTATTTTCACTAAGTAATAGCCTTAGAAATAGTATCACAAGATAATAACTTGAACTTTTTTCACATCTTGCCACAGTGAATCCAGGAGAAGAATGTTACAGCTACAATGGAATGAAAATATTCAATCTGGCCCTAAGTTCATTAAAAATCTGTTGAAATATGTGAAAGCTGATATGGACAGACAGTTTCCATCAAATCTGACTGAGCTTGATCTATTTTGCATCAAGGAATGGGTAGAAGGTTCAATCTCTACATACTTACGGCTGGTAGAGGCAGTACAAAGCTGCAGCTGTTATGCGTTTTCAGGATAGAGAAAAATGATTTTTCTGTTACTTACGGGCCATGAATCCGGAGAATGCAGACGATGACCCAACTTTGGCAAAGCGATCATAGTTATGGGAAATCATGTCCTTCAAAGCTTGTCGTATAATTTTGCTGGAGAAATGCAAGGAATAAGTTCATGTTACATTATTATGTTATGCGTATGAGTCTATGTTTATGTTTGTTGGACTGACTGCTCTGTCGATCTGAGCTTCCTGCATAACAAACCTGGCTGGCATTTGAAAGCGAAGGATGTCTTGGATCTTCGACAGCATGTACTTGTTCATTTCGTGCGGCAGGTTTCCGATGGACAGCAGCAGGTTTTTCACCTCGATGTAAGTAGGGTTGCTACTGAGGAGGACGTCAGCAGCAGCAGCTCTCACGTTCTTCTCATAGATTCGTCTGTTCTGGTGGTAAATCCTGTTCACAGTCTGTTTGACCTGGAAAGGGAGAGAAAAGTTTGAGGTCGGTCAGTCTACATGCACATCAAACATCAAACGAGCTATAATGTTTGCTGTGGGTCACCTCTGGCGTGATGAGGTTGACATCATATCTCTCCAGGGCTGTCAGGGCAATGATGCTGTATGATCCCACCTCCGACTCTGCAAACTTCGTGAGGATGGGAATGGCCTCAGGAAGCAGAGAGTTCTTCAGAGCCAGAAGGTACATCTGGACCTCGGACTCAACCTGCGTGCTTTCAGGACCTTCCAAAATCATCTTCTTCACCTGCACCACTGTCTGAAATGAAACGGAAAAATATTCAACCTCAAAACCAATTCTCAGGAGAGCTACACAAATTCTGGTACCATAAAGAAGTGTAGATCAAGGCATGAAATTCTGGTAACTTTAGCTTTATTTTTAAAGATTTTCCTGGAAGCTCACCGATAAATCACAGCTTCCTTTCAGACACAGCTTGTGGACCAGAGCTCCCATGATGATCACCACAGATTCTTTGATCTCCGTGCTGCTGATCTTTCCCTTAGCAATGTTCTGCCCAGAGAACATTTTTACAGTTTATTGAAAAGTGAAGCAATTACAGTACTGCATAAATCTTGTCATTCCCCTTCCATTTTTCACATTTTGTCAACCAGAAAATTTATGTTATAAATTATGAATAAGCCCATATTTGTAACATGAACATATCATACATGATTTTCAATTTGTTTTCTAATAAAAGTCTAAAAAATGTGAGATGCATTTCTACTCAGAAGTTTTTTTGAAAAAGTGTCCCAAACTACGAACAACACATCCAAAAATGTATGGCATCACAGCAAACCTGCCAACATGTTGCTTTTTTGCATCTTTTTTTTTAGAAATAATTTTTAAAATCATGTAAACTTTTCCATTTTGCTTTAGAGCATCAACAAAATGAAAATAAATAATAGTGCATTTCATTTGTGTGTCGTTGTAACAAGACAAAATGGAGGAAATCTTAACAACTGTGAACAGTTTTGGAAAAGCACTGTTCATACTCGTACATCTTACACGAGTAAAATTTCCGTAAGCCACGTTCAGCTAAAAAACCTGCCAAGTGATTACAGAAAACAGTTTGAGGTTTGTCTAAAATGCGTAAAACTAAACCAAATCCTCCGTCTAATGTGAGCACATGTCAAAGCTCTGCACCACACCTACCAGCAGAGCCTGGAGCATTCTCTCGTTGGGATGGGAGGCAAAGCCACATGCATAGAGAAAACGCTCCTGCAGAACCGAACCCTTTGCGTCGGTGAAATTAAGAAACTCAAGCATGGCATCCAGAGATGCAGGGGTTTGAGAAGAAGTCACCGCATCGACCACCTGAGGTCTGACAGAAGCAGAAAGTAATTAAAGCAACAAATGTTAACACTTTGGTAGGATAGTTGCATTCACACATTCTTAGAATGTAACATTTTCAGGTTAAGTGAGAAGCACAGTCATAAAATCAATCTATATATAAAAAAGGTAGGATCTTGTTTACAGGGTTGTCTTGCTGGCACTTTTCAGAACTTTGAGAATCTCGTCCTTGGACGCCTTCCTAATGCTCTGGATGAAGCCCAGGAAGCTGCGAGGAGTCGTGGCTTTGGACAGGCTCGCTGGCTCCAGCTGCTTCTGCACCGCCTGCCAATGTTCGAAGAGCTAAGCGTGGGGAACACAGGGGGCAGAAAAGGATTAGAGGACATATCATCTTCAGTCAGTGTTTCAAGTACGAAAATACACTGCGTCCGATTAGTAACGGTGTGTTATAAAACTCATTTTGTCATAAACACTTGTCCAGCTTGTCAGAATGTGTAAAAAGACAAGAATAACTGGATGAATTATAATCCTGTGCTGTTGCTTTTTACAATCAGTGAATTAAAAGAAGTTTGATGTTTAGCTACTGTTATTGGGAGTACCCAATACAAAAAAGCCATTTGAGAAACTACTAAAAGTGGATACATGTATCATTTGCATAACTCTTCGTTTTCAATTAAACTCCATTTTGTTTCAAGTTGATGAATGTGTGAGGAAAAAAAACATGATAGGAACATATGGTAGTCAATGTACATTACAAAGTAGAGATAGCAAAGTCTGCGGATAAAGTACGAGTTCAAAGGTAAAGTCAATAGAAATGTTGTCTAAGATCAGTAAGGAGACACAACAAACTGGCACCCAACACAGAGATTTAAAAGCACTCTCTCAAGACTATAACCTGCCAGTAACACAGATGTTTGAACTAACCATTTTCCAACCAGCTGTCATTGTAATGCGTAAAACTAACCAAACATGCGGCCATGTTATAAAAGCAGTGAATGAAAACAGTTGAAAGTCCATATAATCAGTTCATATTTTAATCGTAGGATTTAAAAGCACTGCAGGAATCTTGTTGTGAAAATCTAATTCTGTGGGTTGGAAAGAAAGTCAAAATACAATCAGTCTTTCATTTGGGTAGAGGTCTTAGAAAAAATGGTTTCTGTTATCAAAGCTTTGATGGGTTAGGAAAAGTCCACTGGCTTCACTTTCTCAAATATCACCCAACTTATCTTTTGCTATCTAGCAAGATTCTCTGCGTAGGAAAGTGTTGTGCTCCATGTGTTGCCAGTAAACGCACATCAGTTTGACATAATTTAGTTCAAATGAATAGTCATCCTCTCTGCAGCTTCAAACGACACACTACCCATATCTGGGAGTACCTTTCAATTTATGAGGTGTATCAAAAACCTGAATTTTAAAATGACTTGTCTGTTTTGAAAAATCACTGTAAAGGTCGATTGTGATTTATTTTGACTTTGAAAACTTTCTTGACTTATGGGAGATTTTTCTGGCTCAAGAATGTGACATTTGTTCATTTGAAAACCTCAGTTGAGTTAATTTACCATTTATCATATTTCAGGATATTTTGAAGTTTTCTTATGTGGATGAAACAAATCTCTACCACCATACAGTAATTTCTAAACCAACCCTTGTTTGTGCCTGAGTACAGAGTGAAGATATAGTGTGTGAAGAATACTTTGAACTTACTGAAGGACAGCCATTGCATTGGGTTTTTAGCTTCTCAGGAACAACACCAACAGCTGCCAGTTTTTCATCTACTGACTTGACGACTCCAGCAACGTCCTTTCCAGCTGCCTCAAATGGTCCGGCCTCTTTACCCAGCAGCACCAGGGATTGTCTAGGAAACAACAATGTGTACATATAGAGTTTCCAGTCACAGAGCTAGTTATACCAACCCTAAACATCTTTATATGTTTAGGTTATAAATATATAAAAATGTGTTCACCCATTTAAAAAAAAAAAACAATACAATTGAATTACCTGGATAGGATTTTAGCAGCAGTGGATCGATGAGCATTAACAGCCAGAAAGTGAGTTTCTTCAGCCTCTGCTGACCGGATGAAACCATCTTCAAGTTTAAACACTGTAACAGAGCTGGACTTCCTATTTACACCCAATACCTGGACGGGGAGGAGATATTAAATGACATTTTAGAACTTTACAACCGATCACTTCTTCTATAAGGTGAGGAGTTGTTCTGAAAGCTGACTAACCGTACTATGTGTGGTAAATCCGGTCTCTGAAGTCTTACACGTCTCCAGTAATTTGGTTCTTGTAACTTGAACTTGTGTTGCTTGATACTGAACTGTGCACCTCCCAGAAACATCATTCTGTTGTACGACATGGTTTGAGTTTATTCACCAATTTGCAAGCATTAATAAAAAATTAAAAAAAATTAATTATACAATCACTTCTGGTGAGTTAATATTGCAATGCTCTTTACCTCAACAACTTTCCCGGTATGGATCTGAAACTGCAATAAGCTGCTGAGGCCTCTTTTTAAATTCTTGATGGTTGCAGGTTCTGACCAGTAGGAATAGAATGCTTTTATCTGCATGGGATGCATAAGAAAGAAAGCAACACATGACAAAAAGAGAAAAATATGCTTTGAAATGATATGCAGCAAAACTTTGACCTGTAGATAAATTAGCTACCGCAAAGCAGCCTTCACAAAGGCATCCAGGGTGTCAGTTTCCTATGGTACATTTGTGTTCACAAATATATGGGGATAGTTATGACATCAGACACTATTTACATTATATGTTACTCTCCGGAGTCCAGATCAAAACCACACTCAGACTACTACAGCATTAGCACCCATAATTACAGAATGAGTCTTTAACAGCTACTTAGTTAGAAGTAAATTGCTGATCTTCTGATGCCCCTAACAATAATATTTAAGGACTGTTTAAGACAATTATTAGTTTGATACTTTACTATTGAACCTCTAATGGAAACAAGATATGCATATTGATAATGCTAAAGAGCCAGAATTGAAATATGTCAGACATTTCTCCAGCATGTGGAGTGAAGTAGTTTTGTGTGAGCTTTGTGACATTTCACTGAAATTCATCAAATCTTGTAGTCACGTAGACCTGACTGCCAACTTTTCACTGCCAGCTATCAACGCTGTGACTGAGGCTAATGATGATCCAGTAAATGTTGAAAATTTAAAAAATGGATTAAACTGGAAATGTTGAGCCCAACATTCTCACAAAAATGGCTACAATCTTATTGCTGTGTTGAATAAATACAATTAGGAGTATTCATGAGGTAATTTGTTGAAGTTCATTATGTTAAAAGTTAGACAAGTGGAATTTCACTTTTTCTATAGATTAGATCATCAAGGACTGAAATATGTTGATGATCAGTCAAAGGAGAGACATTTTGTTATAGTGCATAAATAAAACTTTTGTCCGTTGCTGTTCTTTGACCATAAGTGGATGCATCTGAACCTATTTTCTACCATTTTCTTTCACTTTAAAAACTAGCTTTTATGAACCAAGAGTGGATTTTCAATGTGTGGCATTTTACCATTTAATTTTTTTGGGGAAGTTATCTAAAAACAAATTATGAGACCGAGTACCTTAAGCTTTAAATATAGTTAAATTATTTCCTGCATTATTTACCAATTAGAAATTGGCAAAATATAAATATTGACTAATTTCTATGTAAAGCTTTTTTTAAGAGCTATGCTTTCGTATAAGAAAAAAGAAAATTACTTCTATTTTGCTGTTTTAAAACAAAAACAAAGCAATCTATTATTGCCATGTCGACCAAAACCCAACCATTAAGTGCTGAGATAAAACAAGTTTCATCAAGTAAAATGAAAGTTCACTGGAATTAAATATTTTTGAAAATCAAAATGGCTGCACAAATCCCTTTAGAGATTGTACAGGCCACCAAAACGTTACCTGCCAAACTTCTCCAAACAGGGGTTCAGTTTAGCTCAGTGACACACAGTTTCCAGGTCATGAATGTAGAAAGGAGCCAATTACATCATCCTACAATGTTTCCTCTACAGTATGATATTTATTTGTGGTACTCAGCCACAATATCAGATAGAACTTCCATAAATAGGCCGTCTGCTGCTCCTGTGTGTTATTCCTCCCCCTTTCTGACTGGTATAAATAATCTGACAACACCAGTGGAAACTCGTCTAACCGTTTGACTGACAAAAAGAAAAATAAAAGTTTCTTCTTTAGTGGAAACCTTAAAATTAATTTTATTCTGTCTGCATTGTAGAAAAGACAGGAAGAAAATGTCCTAGAAATATTTCTGAGAACAGAGGATGCCTTTATTTATCCTAATATAAAATTTATATTAGTCAATCTAAATATTTTCAAAGTCTGCTTTAAGCTAAGAAAGAACAAATTGTTACTTGGAAGAAAACTGTCTGACAATGAATTATAAGCCATTTAGTAATTAAATTTCCAAACTTTACCGCAATTTATTGTGGACATAAGTGGCATTTTCTGATAAGTCTTTCAATAATGAATATGACCATTTCCTTTCTTTGTTTTAAACCATGTTACTGCACTTTGAAGAATCCAACTTTGGTTTTGTAGTGAACACAAAGTTGAGAGATGAGAAGAAAATGCAACAAAGTAAATTGCACATCCTAAATAAATTGTGTTTAGAAAAAAAATTACAACAATTTTCATTAATATGCATGCTTAAAATGAGAGAAGGAAAAGTGGATTAGTTTCTCAACATGGCAGCCAACCGTTATAGTATTTTAAGGAAAATGCATGCAGATCCAAAAAACAGATAACAACAAAAGAAAGTGCGAGTTTTAGATTTTAAGCATGAATATGTAAGGAGCCACTTAAAGGAGAAGAGTTCTTTAAACATATCAAATTAAATCAGGATGTGGGAGAGAAAGATGGTAAAATGAGAGAAAGGCTTCAGAAAAGCAACCTTTGTGTATCATGCAACATGTGGGATTTTGGAAATGTTGGCATCCTTTTGGAAATATCAGTAAATGTAAACACCTACATTATTTAATTGATGTAGCTCAACAGCAGACTGTTGTTCCAGCAGCGCTACCTGCTAATATAAGATGCTAGAAACGGCTTAAAATGTCCTCTGTTGTCATTTACAACTATTCTCTCATAAACACAGTCTCACACACCCTCTTATCACAATATTATTGTATACTCAGGAATGACAGTCTACAATAAAATATTACGAGTGTTCTTTTTTTTTTATTTGTTTTTTTTATGAATCATTTTATAATTTTAAATATAGTTCATTCAAGACTCAAAAAATCCTCAAACCTTTTCAGCACTTGGAATGGAAACAATAAGTTGTTTTTTTTAATTACTAAATCTACTACTCACACCATTAAGATCTCCATTCAGGTCAATTTAATTAGACGTCTCCTTTATATCTGGAGTCAACAGGTCATCAAAGATACTGCCATCATTCACATTAATAGTTTACCTCAGTAAGATATTCTTCCATCAACCTACAACCTTTTTTTTTTTACTCCGACTCATTCATAAATTTAGACATTGACCTTCTGAATCAGCTGACCTTTGATAAACGCACACACATTTCTGGTACTTCCCCTGCCAGCATCATCACTTTAACACTATACAAATAGAAAAAAAAAAAGAAAATTATAATGCTCTGAAGACATCCGCCTGGCTTTCCTCCACTCCTGCACATGCCTGCCTATCAGTACTTGTATACTACAGATAACTTTTTCAAGGATTGCTCCCTGGCTATAGTAAAAGGTGTATTATATCTGGGGTCAAAAGCTATTCTGGACACTCCACTTAATATAATTGCAAGAAACTGCAGATGCTAAAAATGAGCCGTCGTGTTGAAGTTCTCACCTTCCCGTTTTTCAGATGCACCAGGAAAGGTTTTGTTAGAGCTGCTAGATTGGTTTTCCCCAAGATGCTTTCGGTCGTGGCTCCATGAAGGATGTTTTTTTTCTCTGACCTCTCAGTCACAGGCTCAATCCTCACATTTGAGATCTGTTGAAGAGAGTAACCTCTTAAAGAAATCATCAAATGTACTTTTATTCTAAAGGAGAACCTTATTTAGACAACAGTCATTTTTTTAGGCCCACATACAGCCAGCTGAATCAGCTGGTCATCCTTGGTGCTTGGATCTCTCCATACAAGGTTGATGTTCACGTTGCTTGAGATTCTGTAGCCGGCACTGCCCTCCTTTGACCCCCGAGCCTTGTCCAGCTGGAGCTCAGTGGTGTAGCTGAATTTGTACAGCTGGTTGTTGTTCAGCCGGGGCCCAGCAGCAGCAGCAACAGCAGCAGCAGCAGCACCTGGAAAAACAGGAAATGCAACTTGAAGCAAAGTCAAAATGAGAAGGCGATACATCTAACTTATCATTGTCAATGGAAAATTACCATAAAGTGCAAGTAACTGAAAGCAGTTTAGTCATTTATTAAAGATGTTTTGCGCTATGAAAATATCATAACTATTTTGCACTAAGCAAAACTGTTTCAGCTGGAAACAGTTTTGCTTAGTGCAAAATAGTGCCAAATATTTTTGTTGGTGTGTTTGACAACAATCTTCTCAGCAAACATTAGCATGCAAGAAAAACTAAGAATTGTTTTCAATATATATATTTTTTCTGATCAACAACAACAAAAAAAAAGTACTTTAAGCAGCCATAAAAAGACATCCATGGATTTTCTCCATCATATCACAATTCCTACAGTCAATTGAATTTAATTGAATTCAATGGATTACTGAGAGGCAATTCATAACAAATACCATTTTGAGACACTTGGAAAAGATTGTTATAAAGTAATTATTTTCTTCTAATCAATACATATTTTTTCTATTGATTATTGAGAAGAGCAGATATTATTTTCAAAATACTGTTTTGTAAAAATATTTAAATTTCAATTATATGTATTTTTCCAGCTCTATCAATATAAACTTCTGGATTTATAAAAAAAAAAAAAAAAAACATTTTATCCATCTGTCCAAACTTGGTAAAGTAATGTTGGGTGTAACTGAAATTCAGACACCTTGTTCTAGGACTCACTCCTTGTATCGTCTCATCTCGTCTTATTCTTCTTAGTGGATAGTGGATATGAGCTGATTCAATCATTGAACTGGGTGTGTTTCACTAATCTCCTGCTTGCTGTATTAATGGCAAAACCCTCTGATAGATGTGTCATTCGGCCATGAGGGAATACACACTGACGTGTCACTTTCTGATTTCATCACCGGCTGCCTGCGCTAAACTTTCACCAAATGAAATTCAGGGTCAATTTGTTGCATCAAACTTCCTGAAATATTTCAGGGACTTGAAAAGTAAACTGTCAGCGAGCTCATGGTCTGACTTTTTTCCTTCTGACTGTTTCTAAAAGATGATCTCTGACTATGAGCGTGATGGAGAATCCCAGCCTGCATCGATTCATTCATTCACTTCTTTCCCAAATACAGACTGAAAAACTTAAAGCTGCTCAGAAAGTCCAACAACAGCTTCCAAGTTCTGAGCAAAGTGTCCAAGTTTTAAGATTACAACTGAGCAGCAATAGTTTTGCAGGCTGAAGGTGAGCCAGTTGTCTTCAGTCAGCTATCACCTGAAGGACTGCTGGCATCTAAGCATCTCAAGAATCAATTCACTCACCTTTGGTAGAAGCTGTGACTGCGCAGAGCAACAAAACGGCCTGAGCCCACATCGTGCGTCCTCCTCTCCCTGCAGCCAGGTGATCCGAACCCCGAAAGCCTCTGGAGTGGCACCAATGAAAATGCCAAAAAGAAAACGCAAAGCGAGCCGGAGCCTCTTGTGTCCTGCTTTATCTGAGGGGAGGGCAGACTCCAAACTCCACGCTCAAGTACTAAGTACGAGATAACCCGCAAATCATTAACCAGGGCAGCACAGATTTGACAGGAACTGCTGCTGTCCGCAGATGCGCATGCAGCCGGGTGGGTCATTTATTTTAACCCAGCGAGGCCGTGTGATCGATTGATCTGATTGATTGGCTTCGTCAAAAGCGTGAGATCGCAAACCATTTTTTTTTTTTTTTTTTTTTTTTTTGTGGCTTTAAAGCACAGAACACACTTTCGAAAGCTGAACTAAGATTGTGCAAAGTTAATAAGACGTCATTTATGATGATTGCAGTTACCAGGAGCCGATATGCAAAAGTCTTCGTGCCGGACACCTTTCACCTAATTTCCCCCTGGAGATGAACATTCGGCACTTTGTCAAGTTACGTCTGCAGGAAGTGGGACGTCCAGCCAGAGAAACCAGCTCGAATTACAGCTTTCCCACTATAGAGGTGTCAAGTCTTTAGGTTGAGCCGTTTTTTGCCTTCTGCAGTATTTGCCTCGAGTCTCAAGCACTTTGAATCAATCGATTAAATTATGTGTTGATCTGCGTTTTTGTTGGCCATGCAGTCAAAGGGGTCATGTGAAATATGCCTATTGTTTATTAGATGTGTTTTGTCATTTATATTTTATAAACAGATTCTATTTTACTATTTTTTGTAGTAGAAATATAAAAAAATATTTTAAAAATATTAACAATTCAATAACCAACCAAATAAAAAAAAAAAAATAATACTTTGACTACAAAAAGATGAGAAGCAAACAACAAAATAAAAATAAATAAATAAATAAAAAAAAAACAAAAAAAAAAAAAAACCCAAAGAAATTAGGGTCTCCAAAACTTATTTGGGGACCTGCTTATTCTCTCTGAATATTTTTGTGAACAGATTCTGATCTCTTCATTGAAATTAAAATGTAATCTATATAATCGGTTTCACTTGTGAATTGACTTACTGAAATAAATTGCCCAATTTATTGGGCACATATTCAATGACTGAATATGTTTTGACAAGACAAACAAGACAGTTTGAATTACACTAGTCAGCCAGCAGATGTCAGTGTTTGTCTGTTGCTCTGCTATCTTTCTCTGTCCTTAGTTTTCAGTTCCTCTAGGTCAGCAGGACTCTGGAGATCATGAAGCATTCTGAGGAACTGAATCTGCCATTTGATTCAGGCTTTTAGAGACGGATCTAAAAGGTTCGGGACACTGGTCCCCCAAAGCCTGGATTTGGGGGCCCTGATGTGGATTAAGCTAAACTCTGAAATAAGCCTGATTAAAAACAAACACAATATAACATAATCAGTGAGGTTTGCTTGTTGTTACCAGCAGCTAGTTCATTTTCATATGCTATAGGTCCATAAAGCAGTTTGTGTCAAAAGAACATATCTGAAAATCACCAATGAACTTCACCAAGTTTCTCCATCAAAGATTTGCTTCTGCTCCATTTCAGAAGCAACAAAATATGTGTGTGCAGACATCACTAGGAGCAAATGTCAGTTCAAGTGAAAAGTATGATTTCATCAGTTGGAATAAGCGTGGTATTATTCACTTTAGAGGTCAGAAAAGAAGCAGAGATTACGAGAGCTTCAGGCCAAAGGTCAAAGCTTACGTTTAAATCAATTCCCTGATAGCACAATATAGCAGATAAGCTTTATTCACATTATCTCAACTGAAGATTGTGTGTCTGTCAAAATAAAATAAAAAAAAAAAATAAAAAAAACACTGCATTTATATTTCCTAAACAGGTTAAATAAAATTCCACCACAGACCAGCTTTCAACCACTTCTTCTCTGTCACATAAATGGCTGCAGGTCAGAGAAACAGAAAAACAAAGGGAGGATGCAGTGCTCTCTCTAATGAGCATGTTTTTTAAACAATAATTAAAAGTAAAACATTTTTTTAATATTTAATCTTTCTCCTGCAATGTGAAATTAATTATTTTATAATTAATTGATTTTATTATAATAAAAATATATTTGACCATTTCTAATTTGAGGATCTAACTTTGCTTAACTCCTATTCGCCCTATTTGTCATTTGTTAGAACAGGATAATAATACTGAAAATGCCAGAAATACTCGTTTCAAACACTAGGTGGAAGGAGAGAGTAGTGTTTCACACTCAGTATAAGAAAACAGCTCATTTTAAACTTACTAATAAGAAAATGCAAGCCATGATGTTTGTTATTATTTTGTTTCTAACGGAGATGGAGATATTTTAAAAAGAAAATGAAAAAGAAAAATGTTTAAATGGATCTAAAAATATAGGCAAAGTAACAAAAATACTCCATGAATGTTTTGCATTTTTCTCATTACAATCTCAAATATGTGTGGCATGTATATGTATTCAACCCCCTTTAATCTTGCGGAGTCAGATGCCACCTAATCTGACTGTAAATACAGTTTATCTGTGTGTAATTTAATCTTAACTATAAATACAGATGTTTTCGGAAGGCCTCAGAGGTTTGTTAGAGACCTCTGAAGTCTCTTAACAAAAAACACAGCAGACAATTTAGAGCTGATGACTGGTAATGTTGTGGACACCTTTAAAGCGGAGTTGGTTATAAAACAGCCAAAAGATATGAACATCTCATAAAGTTATGGAGGAGCTGAAACATGTGAATATCCCATATTTGGAGATGAACACTAACACTGCACAGCTCCCTGATGTTGGTGATTTAAATGAACTTTTTTCTTTCTACTTTGTGTGAACCATGAATGTTCTGAAGAGAAGTTTCTGTTTTCTCTTTTTCTTCTTCCCTCCCTTTCCATCTGGTTCTATCACAGGCTGTGGAGGGGCGGGGCTGTCCAGCTGCAGATATTCTGTGATATTCTGTTGGGTGATGTTTCCATGTTTCCTGAACTGGTCGTTGTTGAAAATGAGAATTTGTTCTCAATCAACCTGGTAAACTAAAGGTTAACTAGAACCAGAGCTACTATAAAAAGGTTGAAATCACAGCATGTTCATGTATAAAAATGGCTGAAATCCAGGCAACAAAGCCTGCTGTGAAACTCTAGCAAAACCTGAAAGTTTATGTCCGTATACTCCCTCCATCTAAGGTGATAGAGAGGATCTGGAGCAATTTTGCAAAAAAAAAACAAAAAACAAGGTAACAAATAATTGTAAAACTAGTAAAAAATTATGTATCCTTTTCTTCCACTGTACTACTTTATGTTGCTGTGTGCAATCCAAATAATTTATCCCAGTTGGCTTGGCCTAATCTCATGCCATGTTTTGGTTTGGTTTTCAGGTATCCTGTTTTGCTCTCGGTATTGCTTTGGTCAAAAGGATATAAAAACTGTTCCTGTCCTGCTTCCTGTCTGCATTCCAGTCGCCCTCACTAACACACAAAATCTCAATAAAACTAAACCAGAAAACGTACAAGGTGACATTTATTCAGATCTTTGCAAACATTTACATATTTTACAATGTAAAGTCACTGGAAATAGAAAATGCACCATATTTCAAATGACATTTATGAAAGGAACTGTCTAACCCTTAAAGGGTGATAACTATTATAATGAGAAACATACATCAGAAATTTTGTTTTTGTATTCAAGTCACAATACAGAATTTTACAGCCAAAATTGAGAATCTTAGCAATTTTACTTCTGTCAACATCTTAGAGTTGAATGAGGAAGTATTTATTTGTTTTCCAAGAAGACGTTTGATATTTACAAGAACTAGCGGAAAACAAAAGAAAAGAAAAACAGATTCTAAGCAGAGATCACAAATATGGCACTAGATGGTGAGAGATAATGTGATTAGCAAGCACAGACAATCAGAACCTTTCATTGAAAATAATAAAAAAAAAAAAAATTAGTATTTTTAAAAACCATTTCTGGTTTATTAAAGTATCTACATATAATCCAGTGAACTCAGGAAACAAATGTTTAGAAATGACAGTTTGGTCTGACAATGATTCAGTTCAGCCCGTTAAGATGCAAATAATTTCAAAGCAGAGGGAAGATTTCCAATAAGCCCGCTGCTGGAGCATGAAAGAACTTTTTACATGCAAACACAGAAACGACTGTATCCCGGCGCAGACTGCTTTCAATATCCTCCTCAACCAAAACTGCTGGTGGAAAAGCTGGAGTTTTATGAGCCGGCTGTAAATCGTATCTACATGCTGTTAAAGGGGAGAAGGGAATCAGCATGCAGTTAATTATGGCACTTGAGAAATTACTTTTAAAAACATCCGGCTGAAGTCGGCGATATCAACGAAGCGGTAATAAGCCAACACCGGTGTCACAATTAGCTTGATTTCATCAATGGGAATACGTGATTCGTATTAAAAATAAAAAAAAAAATTAAACTCACTAATATCTCCAGTTGTTCCTTCCCAATTAATAAAAGACGAACAAAACCAAAACGCTGAAATTGACTTCATCATTGTTTCATGATGATTAAAGTGCTTCGAGCTGAATTTGGATTACACACTGCATCCATGCATTTGGACCTTTTCTGTCACTGATGAGCTTTTTAAACTTTACGCTAATCGGTGACATGACGCTGTAATCCCACAGAAAACTCTTTACTAAAGTCACAGTAGCTTAGAGCAGAGTCCATTAAACGCTGAGCAAAGTGCCGACCAGCCAAGTCAAGTGTAATAATTCAATAAACACTGTGGAATACTAAATCAAAGACATTTAGGGGAGCCAGTGATCCATCGGAAGCCAAACGGCATGCGGTGCATTTCCACAACTTCTTTCATCTGTGCACACAATCCTTCCGTCCAGCAGTTACAAGCTGCAGCTGTAAAAACTCATTTTCAATCTCACTTTAGTTCCTGTGGCACAAATCACCTCTCTCCTCAGCTCCTCCATGCAATCTTTTTACTTTTAGAGCTGCTTGTATGGGGATTAATGAGACTGTTTATGAAGCTCTGCATCGGAGCTCTGAACAGATTTCAGAAATAGCATTTCATTTAAAACGACTCGTATCAGTGTGTAATTAACTATTTACATGAGACTGGTGGAATCTTGGCTGATGCTGTCCAAGCTTCAGTTCTGCAGAGAAAAGACAAAACAAAACTCAGTCCAAACACGTGAGGAGGAAAGGAAAAACTCCAGAGAATACAATGCAAGCAGAGAGATTGAATCTCTCTGTGTTTACCTGATGCCTCTTCCCTGCCACTGTGTGTAGGTCTTAGGTGAACAGACTGCACACAAACAGAAGCCAGAGTCAGAAGAACAATGCCTCCTTAGGTTTGCAAATAATAGAACAGCACAAAGTAATATATAATTACAAAGATTAGGAAAACCCCTTCCTGATTTTTTGTTCTTTTAAAAACTAAATTCTACAAAAAATGTCTCAAAAAATAGACCTTATTTAACATTTAATGCAGCACAAATGTTTGATTTTATTAATGTAAACATATGAATTTAAGACAGTATGGTGTCAGAGGACAAACTCCTTCCAAGTGGCCTTACTGATCTTCTTTCTTCGTGGCATTGGTAGTTTTGTCAACGCAAAGTAATTTAAGACCCGGTGAAAATCTGGTCCTGTTTAAGACTAGCTAAGGTCTATAATTAAGAGGATTATTTTTTATGACTTTTTGAGACCCTGCAGAAACCCAGTAAGTATGTTTGGTGTGAAACAGCTGGCCCGTTCTCTCACCCACTCCTCAAAATCGTGATGGGGAAAGTCAAGAGAACGTGCCAATAAAGTCCAGGCGCATTCAAGACCCTTACTCTGCGTGCATGAGAAGCATATGATGTACATGCCATGATCTGTGCCTAAATAAGTTAAGAACAGCTGGGACTGTGACTAGCAAAGCCTGATGGGAAATAATGTTCATCTCGTCACAAAGAACAATGAGGGTTGATAATATCACCAAAGTTGAGGTTAACTTTAAGGCTTATTTTCTACAAGGGTGCCAGTAATTAAGGAGCGCTATGGAACATTTTGTCCAGGCAACTCCGAGTCCTGCGGCTGGAACTCACATCCCACTTTTTTGCAATGAGCTATTGTCACTTACCAGCTTTCTCTCACAGCCTCAATGTCGCTCACAAGATTCTGTGCCAAACAGATCCCAAATATCTAAGAACAGACACAAACAGACCAGATCAGGATGATATTAGACACAGGAACACATCAGATGTAAGATGGTTTTTTTTCGCACACTTCCCCACCTGCAGTAATGCAATTCCGATGAAGATGCCCGCCACCACGGTCAGGTTGTCTTGAAGCCACCTCTCAAACTGTGGGACGCAGCCTTTGATGTAAATGAAGTTTCTCTGCTCTGAGTCCTAAAAGAAAAAAACACCCATTCGTGAGTTAAACCATGAATTATTTTGATTCTTATTTCATCCAGAAGTACTGTCGGGTCTGCATGTTCTTTTGTAATCCTTAACGTCACAGTTACCTTTGATGGGAACACGTGGCTGTGTTTTGAGCTCTTGGTCTCCCTCTGAATGAAATCCCTCTAATGTTCCTCACTTGTTAACAATAACTCAGCTCACTGTTTTCCTGTTCTGAGTCTTGTTAAAACTGTCCCACTGCAGCTCAAATGCAAGGCCAGGAAAACAAACAAAGCCTTCCCCTTACATTTCGCTGCTATGGAGAACAGCCAAAGCTAATGACGGGGGGAGGGGGCGTGAGGCTCAATTTGCATTGCATTGCTGCCGTGTGAGTAATACCACACGCCGCCCTGAGTACTGATGGAGAGCCAGCTGCTTCGTTCTGAAGACGGAGGCGTTTGGAAGCGAAATGAAAGAGGATTATTGTGACCAGGGTGGAGCTGCCGATGAGCTCAGGCAGCCTGGGGCCAAAGAACCGAGAGTCGTTCACACTCTGCCCTTTGCACTGTTATTGCCGCAAAAGCTTTCTGTTCTTAACTGTAGTCTCTACAGTTAAGAACAAAATTATAAGCTTGGAGGATTTGGATTTAAAACACATTTTCATTTGATCAAGAAGGTCTGATAGGAAATGAGAGAGACGGCCACCAAAGATAATGAAACAATTAAAAAGAGAAAAATTTTGTTTTAAAAAGTAAATACCTTTTTGATTTCCTTTTAATAAAAAAAAATGGGCAATTAAGACTTTTATACTCTTTCAAATAATCAGTGAAAAACATGTTTTTTGGCATTAGAGCAATGAAACCGTCCCTGCAATAGCTAACCAGGCTTCCACCTGATGGATGGTGAGTTTTAGCTCCCTCTGCTGTTGTTTCTACCAGATTCACTCCCAAACCATAATACTACAGCCATGGACAATTTGGACTTGCCTTTAGTTCAGAGTTTGTGTTTACAACTCACCGACTTTGCACGGATGTCGTATCCACACTGAGTGTTAATGACGTCCTCCTGTGAAAAAAGGAAATGGTTTACAATATAACTGAATTAATCATATTGCTGCAGTTTGAATGGAAATAGAGAAAGCAAATTGATTTTGGTCAAATGTATGTTTAAATTATTATTATTATTATGAAATTTGGATTTATTACTATATAAAAATGTGTAAAAATCCTTTTAACATTTATAGGCCTCCTACCAGTTATTAAGCTGTCCAGCACTTATTTAGGATGTTATTAAAAGGATATCATTTGTGCTACTAATTTAAACCTTTGATTATTAAAAAAAAAAGAGAGAAACTTTAAAAATGTTAAATTTACTTGCATATTTCTCTCCTTACAACTGATATGGATAAAAAGTATTTGAGCTTTTCAGAAATTTCTAGCAGTTTCAAGTCAGTAAAATCCAAGCTTTTACACTCTAAAAATGTGAATGACACAAACTACCAGTTATTCACCAAAAACACGACTCGGCCATAAGCATATAACTTTAAATAGTTCACTGTATTAAAATGTCAATTTGAGACTATCCACTTAGAGGTAAAATGAAATGGCAATTGGAGCATGACTTATTAATTCAGACTTCAACATCCTGTCAATTCTAAATTATGTTTAGAATTATGTTTTTATTGGCAAAAAAAGAATATAATTTTGATTTATATGTTTACAAGCAATTTCTGACAGCATTTTGACAAGTTACAGTTCTGCCTTATAGTAATAATAGCGCAGGACTGGAACTTTAAGGCGTGTTTTTTTTGGGTCCAATATAGTTGTTACTATAGTAACAACTGTAAGAGTTATTCGGTGATCTGCAATTTTCCACATTGCTGCTAGATGTCCCTGCATCCTCCAAACTCGACTTCTGACGGATTTAGCAACTTGTTTCCAGTGGAGCTAAAACATGATCCCTCGTAGCCCTTTTCTTATCATCACAGTTTTATCAAAACCATGAGAACAAGCAAAGCTCATTTTAGCAAATTATGACAGAAATATTAATCAAATGTATAAACTATATCACTAAAAATGATTGAGTCTAGCCGTCAGTCTGAGAATCGCTCCAGGACACGTATTTCTACATTTATTCATGATGCTTTTCTGCAGGACCGGGACAGCAGGTCCTGCAGCTGCTTTCATTAAAAAGAGTGCTTTGCTGCAATATTCTCCTCCCTCCTTTGTTCAGACTTTCCTGTATGCTGAGTCTGAGGGAAATAAACATTGACGCTTCAACTTCCTTTTGGAAGAACGCCATCACAGCTGACATTGTCAGGCAGCTTTCTGTCATCTGGAAAACCTTTACAACATGGTCTCCAATACTGACCATGTTTCCTTCTTCATCTAAACTCTTAAGAGAAGAATCAACATACTGTGCTCGTTGCTGTGCGTTACTAATGAGACTAAGGAATGCTTATAAAAAATACATACAGCTGGATCTTTGGTGCAACAGGAAAAGGGCACTCCACATTTCTCACGACTCGGGTTGGAGTCGGTGCAGTTGAAGTAAATGTTCAAATTCCAGTCATCAGCTCCAAAAGCTCCACAGCACTCCCACTGCAAGGTCAGAGACATGTAAACAAAGCTTGAGATGAATGTCAAAAAGTCCCACACCGCTGATCAGCACAGGGTCAAATAGTATCGGGGAGAAATCAGAGAAGGGACTGAAAAAAGCTTGTGCTCACATATTCCTGTGTGAAGTCAATCAGGTTTTGAAGATCAATGTCATCCCTGTAAGCTCGAATGTTGTTGTTAATGAAAAAGTTCAGCTGATTCTTTATCCAGTCCTTGAAAACGAAGGCCAGAACACCTGCGGTCAGCTCCAGAAAGAAGATGATGCCCAGAAACACTGAGAACTAAAATACAAAAACAGTCACCATTTTAACACCAAGATAACATCAAGACAGTAAAAGTGGAACGAAATCTCCCAACAAGCCTGGAGGCAACATACAAACTTGAGAAGAAATGAGTTCTCCCGGAGTGCTCCAATGCAGCCAGCAAAACCGAGGATGAACATCACTCCCCCGACCACGAGAAAGAGCCACACCGGGTCAAAACCCCCCAGGTCAGTGATGGATGAGATGTTGGAGAGAACACCCTGGAGAGGAAGCACAACCTCATGAGCATTAGAGATTCACTTTTAGTTGTGATTTTGGTCTGTTTGAAGGCAACACTTTCTCCCAAACTTATAGCTTATAGCTTTCTGATCCTGAATGAGGAGATTACAGCAATAATATCTTGAAGGTTATGTGAAACAGTTTCAATAAAAAAAAAAAAAGAAAAAGAAAAAAATATTAATTGGGCTAATAAAATTGCAAACTCACTATCAGATAAATTATCGACTAGAGATAAACAACATCTAAATGTCTTTAGCAAACAGGAAACAAACTCAGCAAAGACGGGTTTGTTGTCCTTCTGTTGACCAGGTTTTTAGCTGACTACTCCAAGGAAATCACATTTTTTGAATTAAAAGACAATTAGCATATGATATTTTTGGTGTTTTTCATAAATCCAGACAAGAAGGCAGAATTCTCACAGCCTGAAAGAAACAAAGTACCCACTGATTCAGCCCAATATTGGGTCTATGCTAACTTAAAGTGGCAAATTCCTTCACCTGACAACAATATGTTCTTTATGAACAAGTATAGACAGTACATTCATAAATGTTCACATAAAGAGTGGAAACGGCTGAGCGCTCAGAGCCCCACTGTAACATTAGTACAGCACAATGAATCAGTCAGATCAAATCCTCTCATTGTTCTTCAGGATGTCTCACAGGAAAACACGACATTCCTTCCTCATTCAGTAAGGCCACTTTTACATTCCACCCAGACATTCGGATACGAGTGAGAAATTAAAGAAAATAATCTGCTGATTATTTGCAGATGTTGCCGGGTGTGAGGACTTGTACGATTAGCTACTTCCATTTCTGCCTCCTAAATATGTAGCACACCCACCTTTTCGCTCCAAGCCCACAAGCCGATGCCAAGGAAGGCTATTCCTAGGAACTGAAAGAGAGGGGAGACCAGAAAATAGAGGGGTTACTACTTAGTGTTGACTACAACATGTAGACATCACACAGGAGCACATGAAAAGAGAACACAGACTTTTTCTGGCTCTGGTCCACAGCTAGATGTTTCCCATCTCAGTCTGCAGAATCAGCAGGAAGCTCCCACATTAGGAAGCATCTTTAAACTGCTTTATGACGGGGGATTTAGGAACGCTTCCTGCCTACTTTGCAGAAATTCAAGGATTTGCAAGAGAGAATTTTTTTTTTATCTGATTTGTGTATTAAGATGTATCTCATGGTAAAGTCGTGTAATTAAGCATATTAATTACATGACATTGATGGCATTAAATTTTAACATTGAGTCGTCTACTAAAATAGCGGTGGTCTCCCTCCTGAACCTGTTGCCCCTTTTACCTGATTTCTGTTAAGTGGAAGAAAGGATGGGCGATGGATGGATTATTTTGAATAACTTCAAGATGAATTATGATTATTTACTGATGAGGGCGATGGTGACTACTTGCTGATGGTGGTCATTTCTGTCAGTCTGCCCAAGGGAAGCTTTGGCTATAATGCAACTTGCTACCATGTGTGTGTGCGAATTGTCAGAAAGCACTTTGGAGTCCTCTGACTTTATAAAGTGCTGCAGAAATGCAGGCCATTTACCATAAGTGGAGTTAATCAGTGATAAGCTCCATTGTTTACATTGTGTCTGGTTTTATGTTATCCAAGAGAGCCTAAATATGCAATCCCAGAACGGATTGTTATCACCATATCAAGCCAATGTTAATTTTCAAGCTTTTATAGGCCTAAGCATGACTTTTGTTTAGGTTTAATAACATGGATGCTGGTAAGTTACATTTAAATCTTCCGTCTAAACTCTCCTGTCCCAGGGCTTTATCTAGCTACTATTTATCTTTTTTCTGAACATAAAGTTCTCCACATAGAAGGTCAAACAAACAAATTTTTACAAGTCTGTGTTTTAAAAAAATTACAGCACTGTCCAACGTAGTATCTGAAATTAAGATGGACTGATGAGACTTTCCTGGCTGATACAGACTTTCGATTTTCGCTTATTTCTGACCTGGCTACTGATTTTTTTCAGATACCAATTTTATTTATTAAAACTATTATTACTTATCTAATTTCCACTTAGGATTAATTAAGAATTTTTGAATTTGATTTTAAAAAAAAAATACTAAAAGATATACAATAGCAAAACCAAAGCCAGATGGTGGAGCATTATAAATTAGCAGCAGATTCCCAGACCATCAATTTAACGAAGAGTTTACTCTAGATTCATTGATCCACCTCAAAATAAGTTAATTAGAAACAGTGTTATTTTGCCTGTTAGGAAAAACAAAATTCTCTTTATACTTTGAAGTGAATATTTTAGGGGATTTATGTCTCTTGGAGTGGGATTTGTGATTAAATGTAAAGTCTGCAGGGCACTTTTTGATCAATGTGTGAATTTAGGTCAACAAACACTCTGGAAAAAGAAACAGGCCACATCTGCCTTAACTCAGGGTTAAGATAGGTCAAACAGTATGAACATAGATATGTTTTGCATTAAGCTGCATTTTCTTTACTTATCACTGCCCATTTTTCAGGGCAGTGATGCCCTGAAAAATGGCATCACTGTTCTCTTTAGAATCTCAGCCACTAAAACTATAAATCAGGCGCCAGACCTGATCACCTGATGCAAGATACATTAAATATTGCTATTGCAATATTGCACAGACTGAATTGTCTGTTTGCCTACTGTGAATTGTAGCAGTTGTACCCCCTTGAACCTACAGACAAAATTACAATGCAAATATTTATATCTTAGCACATGTAATACGTTAGGATGGCCTACTCAAAGTCCAGACCTTAAGTCAATTGAGAATCTGTGGTTTATGAAATCTGTAAGGCTGCTCACAGAGATTCCATCCACTTGGACTGAGCTTGAGCTGTTTTGCAAAGAAGACTGGTAAAAAATAAATATAATGAGCAGATGTGCACAGCTGGTAGTAATAACCCTCACAGATCTGCGGTTGTAACAGCTGCAATAGGTCACCTCTTAGGCAAAAGACAAATGCAGGCCATATTTTTTTCATCTTTAAGACAGCATACACTCAACAAATTCATATGTATGAAATAATTAGAAACAGTAAGAACACCTGGAGAACTGTCATATTTAAGTTTTAGGAAAGCTTTGTACATAGACACTCGTTTGATGGAACCATATGTTTCACCTAAAGGGGAAATATTGTCATTTTGAACCCAGTTCTCATCTCATCTTGTCAATAAATGCCCTTTCTGATCAACACATCTTCATTATTTAAAACCTGACAGCACTGAGTAAGGTGCCCAGTGCTGCTAGCTGTTAGGCGGGAGGCCCACGGCGAAGTGTTGCATGATGTGTTTGTTTTCCTTCGTGGGAGCTCCACGCTGCTGCACAGCACGACCAGAGATGTTGACAGCTCTGAGCGCACTTTTCCCTGCACAAACATTTCTCTTTGTGGCCGCAATCAAACAAAACAGCGAAGGCGTTGCTGATGGGTGACAAAGGGAGCAAGTGCGCGAGAATGAAACCTAATTCTATCCGGCAGGAAGGGAGCCGCGAGAGACACCGTGCGTTAGAGAGAGGGTCTGGGGCAGCAAGCGGGACTCACCCAGAATATGATGTTGAATCCGAAAATGAAATACTTGATGCAGCAGCTCACTTCCTGAGCTTTGAAGTGCTTCCCTGACATCATCTGGACGGCTTCGGTTTCAGAGTGTCGTCCGCACCAATGGGAGGATTCGCATCGACGCTTCTCTGATGTTTGACAACAACCTGGTGGCTCGGGTGGAAACACCCTTCAGTGTTTTTGATGGCTCCAAATTTCAGCGGCTCATTGGAAGCATCATTCTGCGTCTCCGCGGAGAAAAGGCGCAGATGGAGCTGCGGAGCGCGGTCGGTCAGTCTGTCTAGGGTCCACACATACCCACTCAGGACACACAAAGAGGACAGCTTGAGTGAGTCCACTGTGAGAGCCTGGTTAGAGATGGTGGTCCCCCAGCTGACCCGCAGTTCAGACTAAAGACATAGCGGTTGTCATCTGAGGGGCGTTTCTGAGAGCCAATCAGATTATGTTGGTGTTTTAGAGGGCGGGACTTCCTCTTGGGCCCACGGTCTAATGCAGGATATTATCATACATACGTATTCATGTCTATGAATATCGTTCCCAAGTCTCTTATTTTTGTTACATTTAGCTAATTTGCTTGAACTACATAATAATAATAATAATAATAATAATAATAATAATAATAATAATAATAATAATTACATAGCTATCTTTTTGTCACACTTAAATGTTTCAAATGATCAAATATAATTATATAATAGTAATAATTATAGTAACAATAATAAGAATAATAGCAATTATTATTGTTGTTGTACTACTACTACTACAACTAGTAGTAATCATAATAACTATAATAACATATATTGTTACACGTCATCTGCATCACCAATAAATAATTATTAATATACATCATCGTATCATTGTTACTAATAATATAATTAGTAATAATAGCTATTATTATAATTATTGATGGTGACTTATTATTATTAATGTTGTTGTTGTTGATAATAAAACCATAACTTGGGCTATTACGTCAAGCTGTGGCTTTATTTTTTAACAAAGAACACACTGTCCTACAAAGACGGATTGTAACTTTAAACTGAAAATCCTATGACTCACAGTTAAATCTTCTGGAAGTTTTCTTATAAAGTGGATCTCTGCTTTTCCTTTGACAGGAATACAGCATTTAGGTTCTTTATTCCATCTGAGCTCATCGTTTTCTGTTTTAGTGTTGTACTACGGTAAGCATCTTATTATTGTACAGTAATAGAGAGCAGATTCATTCAAACCTTTACAGTGTAGGTTGTAATAATCCTGAGGCTGTAATGATTCAGTGGATTTATATCAACGATAAGCCGGCTGAAAGAGTTTCGAACACGTAGCAACGACGCCGTCTAGTGGCAGCTTCTGTTACCTGCATTTCCGTTAAGCCGTTAATCTCTTATTGAAGTCATAAATGAAACGTGATTTTTGGACAGTTGTTTTTACAAACCCCACCCCTCGCAGTCCTCAGTCCTTCCAGAACTATTAAAGTCAATATCAAGCTGAGAACGAGAACCCAATGTAGAACCTTCAGGTTCACCAAAATTGTTTGCCACGGTTTCAGAAACATTGAACTATCGGTAGTTCAGAGTTGTTAACCTGATTTACAAAGGTGTCAAAAGGCTCGTCTCAGTTATAGAAAAATAAGCCACAATGCAACTTATGTACAGTTACCATAATAATCAAACTTCATGAGTCAGCAGGTGGACAATAAACACAAAAGTAGCCATGTTCAAAATTTTGTTTATTACAGAAAATATCAAAACTCTAATCTGCTACAAATATTTGTGTACAAAACAGGATAATTTATGAAAATAAATATTTCTGTGCAACTTATCTGTATTAAGAATGAAAGTGGAGAAACACTGAGATTCATACAGATTTGAGCCAATAACAATCCTTCCTTATTGTCAAGCATCACAATACAGAAAGCACCATTTAAAGCCCTGCTTTCTTTACCCTGGCTGCTTAATGTGATGCTGATTCGCTTCTTGTGGCATGAGTGTTTTCACTTTCACTGCAGGACACAATGAACTCATCACTTTCAGCCACCTGTATTATTCCACGTGTTGTGCGTGACGCTGCAGGTACTTTTGGTGTCTCTTCACATCATCAATCTTCCCTAAAGTTTCTCTACAAAAGTCAAGCAGAACAAAAAGCAGAAACACTGTAAAATGGAAATGGAAACATATTTAGGCTAACAACAAATTATTTTCTGAAAAAATATCGTCTCAGAAGCATTTTTGTCGGGCTTTTGAAAATTGTAACCCTTCATCGACCTTTTATGATTGCACAACTTATTTTGACATCTTTAGTTGCTCAAAATCTTTGCATGCAGTTCGAGCGGAAAAGTCAAACGGTGTGAGGCTTTGACATGTCAAACAAATATCTGAGAAGAAAAAACGTAAACAGTTCTTATCCTTTGGGATTGGCATTTCATTTAAAAACATCAAAAATACATCCCTCTATTTCATACATTGGCAGTTTTTCAATAATGACTCCAACACAGTTTTGGTATAATGGAAAAAAAAAAAAAATAGCAGACTTGGCTCATAGGCCCCAAAACTAACTTACAGAAACAACGCACATTCACTTGCAATTACTATTCCATTTTTTTATATCTCAATATCTTGACTGAAATGTCTTTGCATTTTATATTGCATTAACCTTGAGGAGTAGTCACTAGATGAAATATCCTAATTTTAAACTAAGTATAATAAACCTGGTCCACTCTTAAATACTAACATTACAAGACAAATATTTGAGCAAAATAGTTTATCAACCATGTTCTGATATCAAAATCTAACAAAGAGCTAGATTTTGATATCAGAACATGGTTGATAAACTATTTTTATATCTTGTCAATATACTATATTCACCACAATTAAAGGTACCACCTCCTATACGAATAAAGGAAACACATCATGTTCTTTGGAAAAATAACTGAGTATTGCATTGTTATTTCACAAAATATAGCAAAATTACTATCAGGGTAGCATGCTTGAAGTAAGATACACATCAGCCAAAAAGAGGCCTAAGGCTTGGTGTGAATTACGTTCTTGTTAGGAACCAGCTTATATTTTCAGAGTCTTCTGTGACCGGATTGATTTTGTAATAGTCACTTGTGGGGAAATTATTGTGACTTGACCTGGAACCAGCAAGTTGCTATAGTAATAATTATCCAGGCAGCACAACGCTTAATACTGAGGTCTTCCAGCATTTAGAAAATCTACAGACAGATAACTGCAACACTATCACTCTGAGACGGTTACACGATGTCTCATGCAAAGCCTGAGTATAGGTGTAGAACACTATAAAGGTTTGTTGGCTTTGATATGTTTTGTAAGGAGATACCCTGCATCATATTTCACAAACTAATGACATCAGAGTTGCATAAATCCCTGCTCCATTGGGATTCAAAGAGGATTCCAGAACAGAAAAAAAGTTTATACTCTTTGACAAGTGCATCGTCTCTTCCGGTCAAATCAAAAAGACCACGATGCGGGCAACACGACTCGCAGATGGACTGCCATATCATGCTGGTGTTAAAACTGTAGAGCTGAGAGCTTCTAAGGCCACCTTAAGTCACCTTGATGGAGGATTTCTTGTGGACGCAGAGTAAGGAAACATACGGCACGCCGATAAAGGCCCACTTCTCGTTGGGCCAGAACATGATGACCGGCCCTTGCTCCGGCGCCTCGGTCGCCACGTGGAAGTAGGCAAAGCAGACGCAGCCTAAGTAGGAGGCCAGACAGATGAGGATGTGCCTGTGGGAGCAGGAGCAGTATCAGTAAGGCAATGCTAAGTGTAGCAATGCATTTTTCTTTACAGCCTAACATTCTGACATTCTTAAAGAACGTTGGGAAGGCAACCAGCTCAATGTATTTTACTGTGGTAAAGTACTACAAAACTGAAGTGAAAGAAAAATCGGTTTTAAACATTTCTTTTTCATTTATTTGTTTTACAAGTTGAAATTTGAAATGTCTGGTGTATTGATACTCCAAAATAAAATCCACTCCAAAATAAATTGCCTGAGTTTTGAATGGAAGCGTGTCGACAAACTGACTTTTTACTTCTTTGTATAGTAACTCAAGCTTGGATTGCTTAGACAGTACGAGTTCTCCGACTTGACTCTCAGCTCACCAAGCACAGTGTAAGTAGGGGAAGTTGACCGACGACCACATTTCGCAGAATATCCTGTCGCTGATCCAGCAGAGCAGAGCCAATGCCCACCAGATCCCAGAAATCAGCCCGAGCTTGAACACACGCGAGTTTTCACACCTGCAATGAGAGTGAGATGAGAAATGTGTGCGATGCTGAACACGCACACAGGTACGTTTCAGTCTCAGAGAATAAAATCTTGTGCGAAGCTTGTCCAAGAAAACCTGCAAAGCTAAAATAAAATGGCTAAAAATAACATCATTGGACAGCAATGGCCCAGTCAGTCGCTTCAGAATAAATGCAGATACTTTTTCATACAGCTACAGAGCAAGTCATTTTTCCATTTCAGTTTAATAATTACATCTAATGCAACAATTATCAGAGTCTATCACTAAGTGTTGATAGTTATCTTGGTTTAATTTCTTTCTTTCTCCGAAGAGTTTTTTGTGGCGCTAGTGGCTCACATTTTAGTCAGTAGATTGACAGGAAGGAGGGCGAGGAGAGGGGAAGACATGCGGCAAAGGTCGCCGGGCCCGGGAGTCGAACCCATGACGTCCGCGTCGAGGACTGAGGCCTCCAAACGTGGGGCGTGCTAACCCCTGCGCCACCACAGCACGCCCCATCTTGGTTTAATTTCTAACAAATCTATAAATGGTTTATCTATGTGAAAAAATTAATTATGCATTTTGTAAAAATCTAGAGTTTTGGGTGCACTCACTTTACAAAAACCTTTCCATTTTGCTTCAATTGTTATAGAAATAACTCATAAGTAAAATAAGTACATGGGCCACTACATGGTGGGATGTGTCATGTGGGGGCTTTTTTGCTTGAGGTTATATTTAAACTATTCTAACAGACCGTATTATTTACATATTAAAACCATAGAGAGTGCACTCTGGTACAACTGTGACTGCATTGTGAAGAAATATTTCACCGTGTTTCTAATGAGGAGGGTTTTTTTTGTCTTAAATAGTCCCTGATGTTGCCACATGTGGGTGTTTAAGAGGGAAAGTTGTATGTAATCCCCACGTAAATAAACATCGCCTGACCTACAAAGACGTGCTAATCCAGAGTGCCACTGATAAGCTATTCTTAGTGTTGTCCTCCTTAGAAATCCTTGTGACACTGAGGCAGAGACATGGAGGCCTGACTGTGACAGAGCTGTTGTGGTGACGCAGCAGTGTGCTGGCGGACACAGTGTTTGAGCTTCTCTTCTGGTGGAGTCACGCTGTTTCACTGGTGCCTTATTTGGTGCCATTGTTCCAAGAAGAGATGAGTCAAACAGCACTTGAAACACGGTTTCAGCTTTTAACCTTTGTTCACATGGCGGCTTATTGTGCGCGCTGACATAATGATAGCACCAGCTGTGAGTCTGGTTGAGAAGACCACAAGAGTTTTGTTGTTCTGCTTGAGAGTTTATGCCCATGTTTGTGTATGTGGTGCTGGGGATGTTCTTAACGGCTAACAGGTCCTTGTTTAACCAAAGCATTGTCCCATTTTCAGCACAGGATGCCTCTTGTTCTTAGTGGAAGAAGGAGGATCAGCTCCTCTAAATATTAAGCCATTGTTCTCAACCAAAAATCACTTACTGGGTATTTTTGGTCAAGTTTCTTGTGCAAATATCTTAGTGCACCTAAAATAAGCTAAAGCTAACATACAAGTAACTTTTTTTCAGCGAGACATAGTAGACTGTTTTAGTAAATAATTCCTTAATATTGATGAAAATTTACTTGTTCAACTGGCACAATATTTTACTTATAGGATGGGAAAATGTATTGTAATGTATTAAATTATCTGCTAGTAGAAAAAAAAAATATCAATGTTAAGGAACTGTTTATTTACAGGGACAGGATCACGTAAAATCAACTTTTTTCATCATGTTATAATGTTGTTCTCTCCTCAAAAACATGCCTAGAGTGTTGCCTTAATTCTTTCATCCATGTTTGAGAAATCTTTTAATCTGATATGGCAACAATTCAGCTGTCGAAACCACCTGGTTGGACCAAGTGCCACCTTCAAGGCAAAGCTCCTTCTTGAAGCTGCAGTTTCTGAGCTAATTCTCAGTGTAATGCTTGTAAAAACATTGTTAAAGGGTTATTAGAGAAGCGATGTTGTGATAATTTCCTGAAGGTGTAGTTTCAGAAAGAGCAGGAGTTCTTAAAGAGACAGAGGCCCAATTTCAAGGCATTAAATCAAGAAGTAAAATTGCTTTTATATAATTTAAAAAAGTGATATTTGACATATATAGCATTTTTATGACAACTAAAGGTAACACGGTTACTTGATTATGTTATAAAATGAGGCTATTTGCCTTGAAAAGCAAATGTTTACAGTCACTGGTCCTTAGATTCCATCCCTGACTAATGGTCACCATGAATTGATCATGACTGAAGAAAAACGTCCTGAATTCAAGCTGGAATGAAAAGGATCTTTATAGTGGGAAAAGAGTGCCATCGCCTGGGATGGAGTTTGAAGAAGAGCAGCTACTCTTCCGCTTTGAAAGGAGTCAGCTGAGGTGGTTTGGGCATAAAATGTGGCAAAAAGACAAATCTAAATTACTTGACTCTTTCTGCCCACATTTTTATGAAGGGAAGAAAGTCAGCTGATCAGCCTTGCTGGTAAAATGTCTCTATGTTATGTAACCATTTTAAGGAAACAGGAAAGGGGTAACTGTGTCTCATTAGCAACAGGAACTAGAAGACTAAAAAGGGAAAAAGTCATTAAACCGTCATTATAACTCAGATATACACTAAATGTTTGTATTCCCATAGAAGAAAATGTTTACTGTTCTCAAAGCTTTGCGCCCTTTGGCCTCTATAACTTAATGTACAGATTGTCCTCGGTTGACTAACTTCCTGCCAACGAAAACTATCAGTAGGCTGCAGGATATCTGCTGTCCTCTCATGTTGCAGGAGAAACAAAGATAAAAAAACGACAGAACAAGGAGTCCTGTTTGGAGGAAGCATCGCTGAATGTCCTGGAGAATTTGAGAAAGAAAAAACCTTATTTAGTGCAACTCGTTGGAGTTTTTTACCTAGTGTACATATTTTCTGCTAATGACGCTATAAATTGCTTATTTGATGTCAAGAGCCCGACTGAAGCTATGCGAAGAACCTAGTTTGAGTGCTCTGATTCCAAACACCCAAAAAATATTCTTGGAACTCAAAAGTCAGCAGAATTTAGGAGACAGAGAGAGAAAAGCAGAAATACCCGACCTGCTTTTATTGCTCTCCCATCCAAAGTAAAGGTAGTAATATCTAAAGGTAAGGTAAAACTTTCTTTACAGAACCTTTTGGAATGTTTAAAGAAAAACAAAAGTTTAATATTGAAAGTAGCCAATGGCAACTGTTCACTTTATGATGTAGAATTTGTGGAGCCAGTTTTTTTTTTGTTTGTTTGTTTTTTTCGAAAGTACCATTAATCTTGGTAGAGTGTATGGCATATTAAACTCCAAGAAATACCTGTAATTTTACATTTAAAAGACTGACGGATTCTGCTAGTGGACTGAATGTGAGAAAACCTGGGATAAAATAGAAACATCAGAGAGAGAAAAATCTCTCTCTGTATGCTCCAACCTTATGAAATGTTATAGAAGACTAAGTGCTGTCTTAATGGCAACAGGGGGGTGGGGGAGTCATACAAAGTATTCAACGTGAAGGCAGCAATTAGTGTACCAGAAATTATTTAGTTTGAAAATTGTTTTCCAAGTGGCTTTCAAGCAGGAAATGGGCTGTGTGAGAGAGAAAGAAATGCAGCAAAGGTCTCAAGGTTGGAAACTGAAGCCCTGATGGCCTTCACAAATAGCACACCCACTGCAGCTTAAATACTGCACCAAAAAAAAACTCCCTGTCATAATATATTTTCCATTCTTAAAGAATGTAGACAAACTAAAAGTTGGATTTGTCTATAGTTTTAAATTTTGATGTAATATATTTTTTGTTATTTTTATTGTTTAGTGTGCGATTACGCGATTGCAGTTAAACATATGTTTATTTTCAGTTTTTTTTTCCCCATCATCTCTTCATCTTCTCTTATAGTGACAACACATTTTATGGCAAAACTCTGACTAGAATTTGTGCTTTTACACTTTCCACTTAAATAAGCGTTATATTGTCCGTCTGAAAACACAGAGCACTTTGTCTTTTTTTGCAGCTGGAACTCCGTCAAAGGGGGGCCAAGAGTCACAGTGTAGAAAAGTCAAACAACAACAAAACAGTATGTTCTTTTTGAGGGCAGGAGTCCATCAGCCATGTCTACAGGAACCATGTCTGGTCTTGCAAAATAACAAGAGGCTTTAACAGATGACTGGTGCTGCGGTAATGCCAAGAACTAGCCAGAAATGAAACAATAGGTGACCTAATGTTTCAGGACTGATGCTTGTAAGTGTTGAAAAAGCACAACATGTAGATAGTGAGACAGAGGAAATGCCTTGAGGCTCTCACACAGGCTCTCTCTTTGACATAAACAAGGAGTTTGTTGGAAATGTGTTTTCAGGGACATATGAGCATAAAAATAATCGATTAGTCAGGATAAGAAAACATTCCTTCTACATTAAAATTGCAAGAGATTTAAAATCAAATGTTATTGTGCTTTGGATGGTGAAGCCATTAGGGTTTTCTTCCTGTTATTTGTTATATTATGTTATTGCTACATATGGCACTGTGCCGTAGCGGTGAGTATTCCTTTATGTCTTGCTCCTAGATCTAAGAAGTTTTGATTAATGGTTCTTCTGGGTTTCAGGAGGTTTCACTCCTTCTTTTTAGAATTTTTTTCTCACTCATTTTTTTTGGTTGTTTTAGCCATTTAACTTTTGATCCATAAATTATTAAGGCATAAAGAGATTCCTATAACCAAAGAGTGCTGTGCCTTCTTCAACAATCAACACCCACCTGTTGTTATTTCATCCTAATGTATTTCCATTGTGCGTCATTAACCATTAGCCACTGCATATAAATAAATTTAAAAAATGCTAAAATCAAAGTGTAATTTTTATTTTTTTTCATAAGATCTTTAATCTTATGAAATGTCCCATGACCATGTTTACTTAAAGGAAACAATGAGCAAATGGCACACAAATTCCTGAAAATTATTAGCTTCCATTCTGCTTTAATACCGATTCAATAGTAACAGCGTTACCAAAACAGTCAATGATTTATGACAGAAACAAAGGACTTCAACTAAAAATCCTGGACAATAAATTTAGAAATAGCAGGAACAACTCAAAAAATATTTTGCAGCTTGAATTTGAATGGCAAATTCCTAAACCGACACACTCATAGCATGACTCACAAATGTGGAGAAACAATGGAATGGACACAAAAACAAGTTAGAGTTGGAAATGAGTCAGCGATAGAAATGGCACAAACAAAGCCAGTCATTTTCATTAAGATATTATGTAGCATTTATTGCTCATACAAATTTTACTCTGTTTCTGATTGACCCATGCAAAGCAGAAGGTTCACATTTTGTTGTATGATGTTGCGTAATGCATGCTGGGGTCAGATAATCTCTACTCACCTTTTCAGCTCTGTGATAAGAAGCACTGTGCAGGGGATGCCCAGAGTCATGAGCGACAGCGAGTTGACCACAGGTTTAACAAAGGCCAGTCCGGTGGTGATCCCAGACAGAATGCCGATGACCACTTTAAACCTTAAACTACATAAAGAAGCAAAAAAAAGCAACAAGAATATGAAAATCTCTCGATTTTGTTTATTCACTTGTAGTTTGTGTTGATAATGTATTCCTGTATGAACAAAATAATTTCACTTGTATTAAGCAAATCCAGGTCATTTACTCTAGTTATGTTAGAATAAATTAGACCTTTTACTGTAGTTACATATTGTGCTTTGCTGTTGTTTCATTTTCTCTCCATGTGATTTTAGCCAGCTCCTGTTCTATTTTACGTGCTTGAGGAAAAAAAAGGCCACTCGATTCAAATAATTCACAACCACTTGGTTCAGCTGCCGATGGGCAATAAGCAGAGGAAATATTAAGCGACAGCTTGCAGCAGGAGAGCTGCCATCAAGTCTCTGTGACAATACAAGAAGTACAGACATGTGATGCTGCTTTTACTGGTGTCAGCTATCTTGGATGTGCCTATATTTAGATGTAACGAGTCATAACAGTAAATGCATCATGAGAGAAGCCAATGACCCAGAGTAAACTCCACTTCTGTCTCTTAAAAAAGATAAATAAATAAATTAACCAATTAGCCTTTTCCTTACATCTCAAACCGTATTTCTGCTTCCTGCAGGTTTCATTTGGAATGATCAACATACCGATTTCTCCTGAACATCTTTGGCAGGTATCTCTTTGGAAACCACATGGCGATGGCGCACATGAGGACCCAAAGGATGGCCAGCTCATCCAGCATTTGGCCGAGGAAGCTGAGTGTGGCATGAAAATACGTTGATCCAATGCCTGTGAGAAAGAAATTCGCAAAGATAAATAAAAATAATAAGTGTGGACAGTAACTGAAGGACATTTCTATTTTAAAACAACTTCTGTTGTTGTTAGAATTAAACAATGAGTGGAAAGTTCAATGCATGAAACGACCAAAACTGGTAAGTTACAAAATCACAAAGGAATGATGTGATCAGAATCTACTAGGGATTTTATTAGGGCCACATATCTGCTTATCCACCAAGTTGTCAAAACAATTAGGTCATATTATGAATCACTAAAACCTGCAATATAGACCGTAAATAACCTATGGCACAGCTGCCGCATATTAATTTTATTTTACATTATAAAACTATGAATGCCAATTGAGAAAAACATTTTATTTTGAAACTTTGAGGGTTTTTTTTTTTTGCATTTATTATGCATTTACAAAAGCCTTTTATGCTTATTTTAACACCATTAAGTCATCAACTAATAAAATATTTTTAATGGAACACAGTCACAACGTTGCTGTAACGCTACCTATAGGGTTCTTTTCTTATTTTATAGTCATGCACGGAGAATCTACCAAGGTATGGGTTAAGGATTAAAGAAAGGTTTTCAAAAGGTTATATTTTCAAAACATCCTCATCAATCTGCCCCTATGGTTTAAAGTCTGTGTAATAAGATGCTAGAGAAAGATCCAGAATGACTACTGAGTAATGCCGTAACTCCCCTTCCCCACCTGTTGCTGCACACCTACTGTCAGCGCAATGAACACTCCTTAAGGCTTTTCATATATATAAATATAGAGAGAAAGATAGACAGATAGAGAGAGAGAGACAGAGAGAGAGAGAGAAAGAGAGAGAGAGGGAGAGAGATGATACTAATAGCAGTACTACACATTGAAATAAACAGTGAATAAAATATCTTAAATTATGCTTGCTTTAGTCTATGAATCTGCCCTGTTTCTGAAAAATGGAACCAAATGCCTCATTTCTTTTTCCTTTAGCTGTAAGGAAAATTGTTCACAAATGAGCTGAAAACATAGTCTCTAAAACACTATAAATTATACAAAGTGACTCTAATAAACTGCAGAAGAGAAGGTTTAAAAACAATGTAGTTGGAAGTTTAAACATTTACAAATGTTTTTTTTAATTGTATGTGTTGTTCTGAAAAGGAAATCAATAAGATTATTTTTTCAGAACAAATATCAAGCTAGTAGAGCATAGCTTCATTTTTAAGCAAATATCGTTAAAATGCACGTCTGATTTATAGATCACAGCAGTGAATGGGGCCGTTGTGTGTGAATGGAGACCGGGTGCCTCGTTCTCTCAGCGCTGTTTGAAAACACACAGGTTGCATAGTCAGCAAAGATAACCAGAACCACCCACCACCACCAAGTCCTCCACCCAGCCCTCCCCTCACCGGTTCCTGAGAAGTGACCTCAGTCTGTGAGAAAAAAAATCCCATGGAAACACTGAGCAGACTCGTTGATCATGTAAATCGCTGCAGTAATCACATCTAAAGTGGAAAATTAGCACAATCACATTTCCTTTCGTCTTCGTCTGTGTCAGTAGGTAACAGGACCTCAGACCAGTGGACAAAGATCAGCAAGTTCTCAAGTGTTTTTATAAATTGGTGGTGAACTCTGATCTTAATTGTTCATTTTGGAAAATGAACAATTATATTATGCCCCCAATTATTTTTTGTGAGTTTTATTAATTAAAAATATACATGAAAACCAGAGTCAGTGAAAGTAAATAAAGGAGCTCAAGTTTATTATTTCCAAGAAACATATTACCCATATTTCAAATTGTAGAATAGCATACATGGATATTGCAACTCAGTATTTTGCGCAGCTTCCATTTTTAAATCATTGGATTTAAGAAGATTATCTAGAGAAACACACACACACCTCCAGAACCAAACATAAAAGAGTGACTTCAGTGTCATGGCATAGTTTGGAGCACAGTTACATCATCAAGGTTTCCCTGCGTTTACAAAATGATTTTTGAGTAACAGAGAAGACGAAATTAATCAAGGAGCAGATGGTGGAAATGCCCCCACCCTGGGATGTGGCTTCTGATCTCAACTTGTATCCTGCCAGTCTGAGATTACATCAGCACACAGACAACACTGAGGCAGACTGAGCAGATAACTTTTTATATTACAAAAGACTTTTCAGCAGCCGACCAGTCAGATGTGAATAACAGAAACTGCATGTGCACAGAGAAGAAGCTGCTTTTTTTCACCCACCAATAAAAACAATTAGCTCACTTTCTTATTTTTTTTAAAAAACAAAAGCACTGGAGCACTGAAGCTGAATGGGCTCCTCATCCTCACTATGAAACAGAGGAGGTCGTTAACTTACCGACCACCACCAGCAGGATCCAGATGAGGTAGATCCCGCTGTTGAAGTGCTGGGCATATTCACGGAACAGGAACATCAGTATGGGAGGCAAAACAAAGAACAAGACGTTGCTGATCTGAAATGAAACAACAACGCTTTGAGGAAACAGCACCATGGCATCAAAACAACATGTTGCCCACTGTTGTCCAGCAGAGCAGCTGAACTGGAGAGGAAAATATAAAAAGCAGATCAAACTTTTGAAAAGTCTCTTGAACTCATAATTATTGGTAACACGGTGGCGTGTTGATGAAGTGTGAGAAGGCAATTCATGACAGAGCGAAACAAAAGCAGAGCAGCCCCGGTTGTAAACAAAAACTGCATTATGCAAAGCACTGCTTACTCAACAGAGACTTCATACCGACCGTGTTGTAAAATTCAGCGATGCTGGGGTAGATGAGGTAATTCCCTTCACACCAGTCGACATCGGAGCTGCCAGCCAACAACTGGTCCCAGAAAATCGGGTTGACGTTGCTCATGTCTGGACTCGTCCTGTGGAGTGGACAGCAGCGCCGTGCAGCCTCTGATCCTCCAGCAGATTAGAGCAAAACAAAACAACAGCCGGAGGAAAGTCGGCGGTACGAGCCAGCTCGGTGGCTGCACGCTAGCAGTTCAAAGTCTGGATCCTGAGTCGGACTGTGGACAAGTGTTGATGTCGGGATTCGCTCCTGTGCTGCATTTTCACTCAGTCCTTCCCTCCACAAAGCCTCTTCTCTGCTCTTCGTGACGCGCTGCCCCGTCCTCTGACAGCTGCTCGCTCTGGCCTCAAAGAGTGCTCACACCGTGCAAGAGGACTCACTCCGCCCTGCTTCCTTCTCCGGTAAAACCGGAAGTGTTTGGTGGTTTGTTTGTTTTTTTAAACACTCACGATCAAATCACACCGTGAAACAAACAAACAAACAAAACCCTACAAAAGCATATGATTTATTTAGTGAGTTGCTACCGTAACTAGAAAAAATTCTGTTCCTAACAGCCGTGAGAATGCATATTTGCATGATTGCTGCAGAAAATGAAAGAAACAGCAGAACATAGCATAAGAAGTATGGGGGGGGGGAGGGAAGCAGAAAAAAGCTAGTTATGTATGGCAGAAATATTTTGCTAAAGAGTGAAATGTTTGCCAAAGATATACCACAGATTAGCAAAAGCGGAAATTTGTATAAAAACAGAAATTGTAGAAAAAGTTGAAAAGGTAAAACATGGCAAAATAAATACCTTAAACTTTAGTATCAAAAGAAGCAGAACATTTTGATAATTGCTCAAATTGATCTAAGTTTGCAGAAGACCTTTCTAGACAGTAAAACCAGTAAAACAGAGGCATATTCAGAAAGGTAGACAAGCAGAATGCTGAAACCCAGATATAAACAGAGAACAACAGAGAAATACATTGAAGGAATAGGAGAAGGTGTGACATGTCAATACTTCAGAAGAGTCTGACAGAAAACAGTGAGACCTGTAGCAATAATAGTAATAGTTTCTTAAAGTAGACATGCGTGGCTAATTTTAATGGATCAATTATTCCTATACTGTTACAGAGAATTCCATCATAGGATTATACTCTAACCCTGAAAGAAATCAAAAATCTGCATAACACTTAAATTGCAAGTGTGGGAAAATCGTAGGAGATATCAAAAAGCCAAGACATTTGAATATAGTTTAAAGTGTTGTGACTTTAAGCTTTTAACATTATTGCCAATGTTTAGCAGATGTCAAAGTTCATCTCCAGAAAAGTTTCCTTTTGCGTTAAACATTGGAGGAAAAGTAAAACATTCCAAATACAGTAAACATAGCAATAACGACAATTTAACCTCATATAACCTTGAACATCAGAGACAATGTTAAGCATTGGAGGTAAAAGAAATAATTTCTACAATGTAGAAAATAATGTCACATTAGCAGAGATGTCAGTGTTACTGACATCACTGCTTGAGAGATATTATCCCAGTGGAGAGCCATATGGTGAAAGTCTGAGCCCCTTCATGTATTTCACATGCCCTTTTAGACATTTGCAACCATTTTAAGTTAATTTTATTAATTGGAATACTTTCCAAGTTCTGTAGGCTACAATGTCATGAGCTAATCTACTCTCTGGCGCCCTGCAGTGGTCAATATTGTTTGTAGCATTATATTCTTGCAAATACTGACAATAATAATGAATGTTAAAATGATAATTATGAATAAAAACAGAAAATATTTAATCAAATTTTTATCTTAGTATTTTCATTATTATTTTTTAAATTAATTTTCAGGGTCAAAAGTGAATATTATCGCAGATACATATGCATATAACTAAGTAGACATATTGGTAACAAATCAAAATCGGCTTTGTTTGCAAAGTGTTGTGCACACAAAAAAATTTATTGACTTCAACTACACTTCGAAAAACATATATCTTTTCTACATGTTGCATATCAAGTGTTCCACGAAAGTAAAATATAATGTTTGAACATAAATGAATATAAACAAATACAATCTATTATTACATAATGGGTGTCAATAATTTCTTAAAAGGTAAGGAGAAACGGGGCGAATCATATAACATTGTATGATGTTAATGTTAAAAATGACTTGATTTTATTTCAATTTACCTTATTGACACGTTAGCAGGGTCATTCATGACGGCGAGTTAGCTATCGCGAGATTACTTTGTTCTATGTGAGATCACGGAGCGGATATCCTGCCTCTTTCCCCTGGCGGACCGTCGTTGGGTCGGTTTGGCAAAATGAAGGTACAACCATGAGTTGCTATTATTTTGTTTGAGAAAGCTAGTATCGTTAAAATATATTAGTTGGAATAAAGCCATCATCTTAAACTTTTAATACGTTTAGTTTAATGGATGTATTTTGGCTTTGTAGTTGAGGATGAGCTTTGATTGTGACGAGCTAGCTGACTAGCCCGTCGGAAAGTGAGCTGTAGAAACATGGCCGCACAGTGTGCAACTGCTTACATTGAAAAGTATTTGTGAAATTTATTTTATTGTTTTGAGGGAGACGCGCTTTTTAACAGCTTAGTACAATAGTGTGGTTGTGCTCTTGAAAAGAATACAAACAACTAGTGTTTTCAACTTTGAACTGGACCCGGCAGAGAAGCTAACAGGCCTCTGTTCTCATTCGCCAATTGAAACTGTGGCACTATTTCTAGAACATATTTAACACACATGTTTAGAAGTTTCATTCATTTTATTGATAATCCCAATTATCACGTGTAGTTTTTGCATGTTGTCTATGTGTCTCTATGATGGTAAAAAAGCTCTTAACACTTGTTTCTCACAAATTGCTTTTTAGCTAAACATCTCATTCCCTGCTACCGGCTGCCAGAAGCTGATTGAAGTTGATGATGAGAGGAAGCTGCGCATCTTTTATGAGAAGCGTATGGCCACTGAGGTGGCTGCTGACCCTTTGGGAGATGAGTGGAAGGTAAGTTTCTCTCTCCATTGCACATCATCATGGCACACCGGAGACCCTTGTGACTGATCCATAGTCTGTAAGGGGGGACAGTGTGTTGCCAGAGCAACAGTAGAGCAGCTTTCCAGATGCAATCAGCCCAGATACCCGTGGCAGATTGAAACAGCTGGGCTCTCCCAATGACTTGTTGCAATACATGGAACATCTGGGATTGCAGGATGTATCGCAACATGTTTTTGAAGAATGACTTCCTTGTATTAGACACTACAGTTTAGTGTGTAAGATGGGATTTGGAATTGGTTTGCAGACTATCAAATTGGCAAGAGTAAAAGTGTTGAGCATTTCTGTCATTAAGATGAATTTTGTTTTGTGCAGTGTTGCATTGATATATATGTATTTTTTCTTGTTAAAATAAGCATTTCTTCTAGTTTGTGATGGAAAAGCAGATTACATTAGAATGGAACAACAAATTACGTGTTTATCAGAATTCACTTTTTACATTTAAGATCAGATTTACAGCTTTTATAGCATCTGAAAGTCAGCGTCACACATTTAAATATCTAAATTTTAACGCTGTAAAATCCTAAATATGCCCATGGTTTATGAACAAAGTAACATTCAGTCTTCATGAATGTTTTGTACATTTAGGTGTGACTGGATTAGGGATTTTAATGTTGGACTGAAAGATGACTTATGAAGCTATGCATATACTGTAAAGTGAAGAAGTGTAAGTAGTCTGGCTGCAAAAGTAATAGATCCACATGCTAGTCAAAAAACTCCAACTCAAATTATTCATCTTGTTAATTTAACAGTTAAGTCTGACATTTAGAGACTTGTAAAAACTCTTGGTTGTGGATTAGTGATATTCTTTGTTAGGAATTGTTTAGGATTAGGACATTCTGAAAGGAAACTGCCTCTTTTTTTCTGCATATGTTAAAAACTGTTTTTGTCTAGGGTTACGTGGTGCGCATCAGCGGCGGCAACGACAAGCAGGGTTTCCCCATGAAGCAGGGGGTACTAACTCATGGCCGTGTGCGCCTGCTGCTCAGCAAGGGCCATTCCTGCTACCGTCCCCGCAGGACCGGCGAGCGCAAGCGCAAGTCTGTCCGGGGTTGCATCGTTGATGCCAACCTCAGCGTTCTGAACTTGGTCATCGTCAAGAAAGGTAACCTGCAGCTGGTGGAGGAAAACCCAACTGTGTGAAGCTTTTATTTATTCATGCTGGATTAGTAATGTTAGCCTATGTGGGTCAATGACTTGCTGCACATATGGATGGCACACCAAGGAGTCTCTTTTGACTGATTAATAGTCAAATAAGAGGGGATAGTGTGTTGCCAGAGTAACTGTGGAGCTGCTTTCCAGATAACGACCAGACCCAGTGAAAGTGGATGGTTGAACTGCAATGCTTCCTCACTATAATGACTTGGGACAGTTTTTATAATGTTAAATTGAAATGTTTAGATCTTCTGTTTTGTTTCATATTTCTCCCACTCAGGAGAACTGATTATCTGGAACCTTGTATTATTTGAATTATTTTGTTCCTCCCTTTAATGAATGAAGGCAGAGCGTAACTATCCTACTCTGCAGAGCTGAAAATAATATAAAATCTGTTGTCACAAAACAGATAATGAATGTTCTATCAAATGGCTAAAGCTAATCTTGTCAGTAAACAATTCCTTGTTTACCGGTGCTCTGTTGAAAAAAGAAGGCAAGCGCCATGATCTTATTGTTTCCCTTCAGTCTTTGAGTTGAGTATGTATATCCCGTTTTAGATTTTGTAGAACTGAAAATTTGCTCTGTTGCCTGATTTCACTCACGTTCTGATGTTATTCCATTAAGGTGAGAAGGACATTCCTGGGTTGACCGACAGCACTGTCCCTCGCCGACTTGGTCCCAAGAGGGCCAGCAAGATCCGCAAGCTCTTCAACCTGGCCAAGGAGGATGACGTGAGGCAGTATGTCGTGAGGAGACCCCTGACTAAAGAAGGTGAACGTTGTGTCCAAGCCTGCATGAATGTTTTTACGTGGAGATTATGGCGTGTAAATCAACACCCAAAAGGAGGATTTCTGCTTTTAAATTTGTTGGGGGAACCTCTGTACTTTTTTCTGTTTTTGAGTTATCATGTTGCACGATCCTTCTTTTGGTACATCTTTAACATTGTTTAGGTGTATTAGTTTCTTTTTTTTAATAGCAGTACTGCAAAATTGTGGGATCCATCACAATTTCTATGTTTCCTTTAAAAAGTAGAAAAGGGAGTTTAATTCCAAATCTGGCTTTTTTTGTGATTGAGCTGCTTTCTTATAGTTTTATAAAATTGACAATAGACCAGCAGTGATGTTTAAACCAAAGTAAGAGCTTGAACCTAGGAGAGCTAAGCAGTTTTTTTTTTTTTTTTTTTGCTGTCTTCAATTGGTCCTGATGGCCACTTTCCTCTTTTAGGCAAGAAGCCAAGAACTAAGGCCCCCAAGATCCAGAGACTGGTGACCCCTCGTGTGTTGCAGCACAAGCGCCGCCGCATTGCCCTCAAGAGACATCGCACCCAGAAGAACAAGGAGGAGGCCTCTGAGTATGCCAAGCTGCTGGCTAAGAGGATGAAGGTGCGCTCTATTTTCAAATGTTTTCTAAAAAAAAATACTACAGTCGTTCTGGGCTTCAGAAGTATAAAGCCCGGATCAGAACTACAAAAGAAGTAATAGGATTATTGCTGTTTTCCTAAAGCTCTGCTAAGACAGTGTGTCCATATTGAAGTCAAAATAAAGTTAATGACAAGATGGTTACTATTCCCACAGTCAGCATTTACATTTGAACTCTTATGGTTGCATCTTTGATTGCTGTTGAAAACATTTTTTCTGAGAATGTCTAGATCACCACCACCATATTTTTGTTTGTTCAAATTTTCTTTAATTCTTCAAAACAGGAGGCCAAGGAGAAGCGTCAGGAACAGATCGCCAAGAGGCGCCGCCTTTCTTCTCTGAGGGCATCCACATCCAAGTCGGAGTCCAGCCAAAAGTGAAATCCTCAAATAAAATAAAGTAACGTTTTGCTGAATAACTGCTGTGATTTGTGTTATTTTGCTGAGTAACACCTAAAGGAGGATTTGGTGTTATTTTGGTGTATTGATAGAAAATGCCAGATTTATACATTGAGATTCTATGAAAACTCAAGTCTTTGATTACAAGCAACTATACATTTGATTATAAACTAGTTGAGCCTTACTGGCCCCTGATGCAACATAAACAAAATTTCTAAGAGCTTCATTATCACATTCTAAACAGTGCTGCAGCTCTTCAGCTTATTCCATTAAATTAAGCACAATCTTAGTAGGGCTGTAGCAACAATTTAGTAATTGAGTGTTATGAGAACTGGTTAAAGGACACATTCTTACCACTTTGGCTTATTTCATATCATGGAAAAATTGGTTTGGTTCACCTCCTATTTAGTTTACACTTGGATCATTAGTAAATTATGTATGCAGCTTTAAAAAGATGGGAAGTGAGACTTGGCCCTTTATCAGTGCAATGTTGAGCTAATCACTTTAATTGGATAGTTTTGCCAAAGGAAGTCAGATATAGATACTGTACACTCCAATTAATCACTTTTCAGCCTTAAACCTTAGGGATGAAAGTTGCAGTTCATCTGCAAAGGTGTTTAAACATTTGTGTGAAAGTTTAGCCATTGCATGTGGGATGCCAACCTTGATTCTATACCATAAACATTACTTTTATATGCAATGTACTTTAATGTGATGCTTTGCAGCATTTGGCAATAACCCCAAAGACTTAAAATGAATTTTAAGTCCACCTTTCAGAATTAGTGATTTGTCACTGAACTGGATTTGAGTTTGAAATTTGCAATTTTATGCCAACAGATCATTCAGGTTCTTAAATTTTAGTTGGACTTCAGATTTTTACAATACCCACTCCTAAATGCTACCAGTTTAGAAATTAAGGTTATGCTTTCAAAAAAACTACAAATCTGACAACCTAATGTTGGAAATTCTTGGATCTCCCACCCCTCTGCAGTTTAATGCATTTATTCTGATAAACAAATTTCAGACTAACCCTTTAAGGAAGCTAGATTTCTTTTTTTTTTTAAACAGTTCAATTTATTTTTGATTGCAGTGACACAGGTGCATGTTTATGATTTGGACAAAAAAAAAAAAAAAAAATGGGCTACAGAAACAATCAAGTTTCATGAAGCTTCTAATACATTACCATATCATTAAAGTACAGAATCAAAAGGTCAAAACTAATGACGAACACATCCTTTCACAAGACAGCCGTTCTCAAACACAGATGTCCTGGTGGGTCTCAGTCGTAAAGCTGGTGATCGGCCCAGTTCCTTAGAGAGTGGTGAACCTTCAGCAGTACCGACGTGAATTCTGCGTCGAGTATGTTCTCGACGCGATGATGAAATGCTCAGGTTGTACATCTGGCTGAAGAAGTGAAACACAGAAACCACCTGATGCTGAAAGTATTGGGGTAACCCGTGGAGGCTCCTCACCAGAGTCTGCCAGCTCTTCTGAAGGTTCTGAACCAGAGTGGTGGGTTTGGATAAACGCTCCGTGATCTGTTGAATGGTGAAGAAACATTAAGCAGCCACAGTGGAAATGCTGATTGTCATGTATTCCAAAAAATTTGGGTTTCACTCTTAATCCAGGGGTTGGCAATGCTGGTCCTCGAGGGCCGGTGCCCTGCAGCTATTGGACGTCTCCCTGGTCCAACACAGCCGAATCAAATTGCCGACTCACCTCTAAAAGTTGCAGGAGACCGGCCGCCATGGGCTGGAGTTGCCCACCCCTGCTCCAATCTAAAAATTAGGTGCAGCCAATTGCCTTGAAATGGGAAAACAATTTGCTTGTGTGTCATTTGTGGCGAAGGCCTCTGAGGTTTGTTCAAGAACAAAACATTTGGAGTCAGAAACCAACCAGACAGGTCAGGTAGAAAGCTAAGGTTTAGTGTAGGGTTTGTTGTATTCCAAGCCTTGGATAATTCACAAAGCATCGTTAAGCAGGAATATGCACAGCTGAAACATTGATCTCCTAAACCAACTGGACATGAAGCACAGAACCCAAGACACAAATAGAAACTCTGGGGATTTAAAACACAAGTTGCTCTGCAACTTCATTGCTAGAGGGCCATTATTCTGCAACTTTTGAATCCATCTCTACTCAGACACCGAAATCAAATGACCTTTACAAAACTTGCTGCGACCCCAAGAAGATAATACAGTCATGTAGAAGTAGGGATGCACCCAAAAGTTGCAGGACTCTGGGACTGGAGGGCTGATCCCTTCCCTAAAGTAATACATTTTCATAAAAATGTCCAAAGCAAATGATCAAAAGTCATAATTTACAATAGGATAGTCTTTTGCCAATATTTAACTTTTATACAACTCAAACATCTTTCCTGAACAAACTGTACTCACAGCATACCTGAACAAAGTGGATTTTTGAGTCAATCATTTGGTAGGTCCTCCAACACACTTTAGCAGCGAGTTTCATCAAGCGCCCTGAGTAACTTCCTGAGCGGACAGAAGCCTCAAAACCCTCCACCGAGTGGGGTTCTTCTCCTGCGGATAGAAAAGCAATAGTAGGCAATGAAGTAGAAAGACTCGTCACTCAGGATACTCTGATACTTGCCTACTCTCTCCTCTTCTGGCGGTGGGAGCACCTGGTCCACCAAAGCCTCCGACATAGTCAGAGCTGAGTCCAATCCCATACTGGCCATGCTGATGGCTCTCTTCACCATTGACTGGCTCTCACTGTTGTCTGCCTGATGCAGTCTACTGATCACCTGTGCGACAGTGTGTTGCACTGTCACGACTGTCCCACCGGCTGCAGTGGTCACCACATCTCTGATCTCGTTTACCTTGCTCTTGGCAGAAGCAACCACCTGCGTGATTGAGTCAAATTCATTATAATGATCACTCTGTGAGAACTGGGCCAATCATTTAAACAAGTACCTCATCTGGGGGGGACAGAACAACAGGGAATGAAGTCTCCAGCCAGTCAAGGCCCTTGCAGGCAAAATTGTTTGCAATAGAGACTGAAAAGAAACAAATGCTTTGAAGACAAACCCCAGCAGTGCATTTCAACTGAAAAACAGCCGAGCCATGATTGATACTGCTGTAAATGGCTAAGCAAAAAAGGAGCCAGTCGTGGTAGGACTCACTCTGGGGCTCCAGCTTAACAATGACCGGCGAGGCTCTGGTGCAGGCCGCGGTGCTCAGGGCGGTCACGCCGCTCTCCAGCGCCTCGCACAGGGATTTCAGACTGGAGCTGCTGCTTTTAGCATCTCTGTACAGGACCGACAGGGTGGCACAGGCTGAGCGAACCACGGGCAGCTTGACTATCCGGGCAGCTGCGTTCGGTTCTACTTTCTGATTAAAATTAAAGAGCAAATCTAAAATCAGCACAGTCACTGACGAAATCTAACGTGTGGGGTCAGAAAGGTTTAGGCAGGAAAAAGCTAATTAAGGAAGGTGTTCATTTTCCCTTAATGCACTCACCTGGTTGTTATTGTTCACTGGCATTTTCTCGCACTTTTCAAACACCAAAAATGCAGTTATCACGTGAACCGAGTCTTTCTATGAACACTTTACCTGCTTGGGGAACGGTTCAAAGAAACAAAACGCTCATTGTTCAGAAATGCTGCTGACATCAAGGCCCGAACTCAAATAGCGTGCTGGCGTCATCAATTAGTGCTCACCTGTTGCGAGGTCTACCCGTGATCTCGCGAGATCTTAATCCATCAAAGCTCGTAATCCTTGGTCAAATATTTGATATTCCGAGGATATTAGATTAAAAGCTAACATTACTGCTGTTAGACGAGATTTGAACCTTTGTTGGACCTTTCCCCCATTAGATTCAGCTTCAAATAACTTAACGCCTTGATTCTGATTCCTGATATCATGATTTTAAATGGTTGTGGATTAAATATAACTGAGCTGAAGTAAACAGATTAGCATAAATACTCTCGGTGAAGTGGCAGCTAGATGATGAATAATCAGTGTACTGAGACTTAGAACGCACGGTGTGTTATGACACACACACACACACAAAACCAAACAAAACGAAAAAAAAAAAAAAACACGCATCCTCTCTGAGAGCATCCCCTTTCATTAAAAGCAGGTGCATCCAGCTCTGCATGGTGACGTATAGGACACAGATGTTTTTTGTTTTTTTTTCCATTAGAGCAATTAGAGCTGGAATAACAACGCTCCTGCTCCCGCACGCTTTAAGCCACGAGGATCTGTCTGAGGTGCTGATCCTGCTGCTGCTGTTGTTGCTGGGACTGCAGCAGCCGCCGCATCCCGTTTCGCCCCGCACTCAACGTGCTCGGAAACATCTGTAGAAAATCTCTTTGCGTCACAGTGAGGGAGGCGCAACTCCAACACTCCTGTGTGCGTGTCGGGGGCAGTCCCGCGTTCGGGACCGCCGCTCACACACCTCCCGCGACGAGCACGTGCGGTGGGTGGGTGGTCTCCGACCCGCCGTCTTCACGTGGCTCCAGCGAGAGGCGCTCCGAGCCAAACCTCCACAGCGTCAGTCCGTTGCGGCAGCAGCAGGAGACAACGTCCCAAACATGGCTGTGGAGCTGGAGCCCACCGAGTAAGTGCACTCCTGATCCTCAATGCATGAACAATGAGAGAAAATGGACATTTATATCATGAGAGAATACACAGAAAAGGTTATAATACCTGCGTATATTTCGTGTGTTAACTTGTAGTAATATTTAAAACCAATTAGAAAAAAAAAAAAAAGAATGAACGAACCCTTGGTGTTTCTTGTCCTACTGCATAGTTATGTTTGTGTAAACAACAACACTGCAGAAATCGTCTGATCCATGAAGTGGTTATTTTGGCAGCCTTCATCCATGAACCACATGTGCCTGTTGATCTAATGATTGCTCCATGTATGTGCATGCATGTAGATTCCCCCCCCCCCACTTTCTGTGTTACGCTTGGTAATTTGTATGTAGGATGACAATACTGTGCATTGCTTTTATTTTCATACAGATGACATATTACATGGACTCACGTTTTTTTTTTTTTTTATATGCGTAATAATTGATGTTACACTATAAAAGTCTTGATATGCTTTGAATGTTTTCCCACATTTTGTCATATTAGATGCACACACTTCAGTACATTTTATTGGGTATTATGCCATGGGCCAACACAAAATACAAAATAAGTGTGAGGACGAAGGGAAGTTGTACATTATTTTTAATAAGATTAAAACCTTTTTTCATTCTTTGCAGACTAGCTTAAGTTCAAAATGACTGAATAGAAAGTATACATAAACCATGCCCCAAATTATTAATTAGAATAAGGTCTGCACTTTGACCGAGGTAGTCTAACATCTCAGTATACTTTGCTCTAAACTATTTTCTGTGTCGCTGGTTGAATGTTTAGTGTTGTTTTCCTGCTGAAATTTCCAGTGTTTGTAGCATATGGCAGAAAAACAATCCCCACAAGATGATTTCCTTCACTGTTGTGTTCTTCTTTGTGTTTACCTATCACAAAACTTCCAAAAATATACATTGTAATATAAGAAAATTGCTAAAAAGGTCAGACAGGTATTTATACCTATACTCTACTGCCTGTTTGGAGAAGAGTCACTTATATCAAATGCATTTCAGATATGATGAAAGTCTGTAGTATTGTGTGAATAAATCAACAAAGGAAAGTGTTTAAAGTGCTTAGAGAGTCGTCTTCTCTGTGTCTGCAGTGTGATCCGTCTGATCATGCAGTACCTCAAGGAGAATAACCTTTACCGCACGCTGATGACCTTACAGGAAGAAACCACAGTTTCTCTCAACACCGTGCAAAGCATCGAGAGCTTTATAGAGGATATAAACAGAGGCCACTGGGACTCTGTTCTGCTGGCCATTGAGTCTCTCAAGTTGCCTGACAACACACTGATTGACCTCTATGAACAGGTGAGTTGTAGTTTCATTCCCTTCACAGTGTTAAGGGAATGAAACAGCATAACTTCAAACAAATCATGACTGACCACCTAAACTACAAAGCCAGGCAGAAAAAGCATAAAAATTCAGTCCCTGCATTTGGAAAGAAAGCATGTCAAGACATTTCTCTGAACACTTGACACTATAATTGTTTTGGAACGTGGTTTTACAAAGCATTGACTAAGATGATAAATAATTTTCATTCCAACTTACATTTATGCACTACTTTGTGTTGATATAAAATACAAAAAATGTTTGTGATTGTAATGCGACACAACATAAAAACCTTCATTGGGCACTAATTCTTTTTCAAGACACAGTGAAAGCGTCTCCCATTACCAGCGATCTTCTCAACAGGTTGTAATGGAGCTCATTGAAATGAGAGAGGTGGGTGCCGCCCGCTCGCTCCTCAGACAAACTGACCCAATGATCCTGCTGAATCAGACCGAGCCAGAGAGGTACGCCCACCTGGAGAAACTGCTGACGTGTCCTTACTTTGACCCTCGAGAGGTTAGAAAATAAATATAGTGTTTTACCTTCAAGCAAAAGCAATTTGTATGAGGTGTGATGTCCAAGCTGAAACTCCCTTCTCTGTCACTGCAGGCGTACCCAAAGGGCACCAGTAAGGAGAAGCAGCGCAGAGCCATAGCTGAGGCTTTAGCAAGAGAGGTCAGTGTGGTGCCTCCTTCTCGCCTCATTGGACTCCTGGAGCAAGTCAGCGTGAGTTCAGAGATCAATACTCTTCTCAGTACTCACTCTAATTACATGCCACGGGAATTCGCGTTATTGATGTGCGCTTCTTCTCGCTTTTGTCCTTTTTTATTTTGTCCTGCTGTTATAGGACTTGTTGTGTGTGCCTCTGTGCTTGCTATTAAAACCCCCTGTCATCTTCTACCTTGGATGTCATCTAGACTTGAATGTTTAGGGAGATGGCTTTTGAACTCCAGCTGGGGCTACACAGAGACAAATAATAGAAAGCAATCACTCTCCAGGTTTATCCACAGGAGGGTTTTTGAATTGGCTGGTAAGGGAACACAGTCTCTAGGAAGTTGTACAGAAAAGGTCTCTTCTTGGAAATGTCTGTGTGAGGATTTGGGTTTTTCTCTGTGTTAATTTAGGTTTCTGTTTTGTTTTCAGTTAATATAGTCTCCGTGTTGTCCTGTCTAGCCCTCGATTGTTCCCAGCTGTGACTCATTTCCCTGTTAATCCCACCTCTGTTCCTTGTTGGGTTGTTGTCTGATGCATCTAGTTGTTGTGTCAAGTCTGTCAACTTGCCTGCTGTCTTGTGTGGCCAGTTGATACCAGTTTTGAGCCTCATTCTGTGCTCCCTGGTCTTAATTATTGTTTTCTCATCATTAAATTTTAGGACTTCATTCTCAACAACCTGGGTCTGCAGCCTCTCCCTCACCGCCTTCATAACCGCACATCATGACAGTTTGCAGAAAAAATGTCTCAAGAATTTTTGTAGGCAGGGAAACCGGCAATGTCCACAAAAACGAGACAAACGATGTACAAATGGTTTCACTTGGCACAGCTGTTCAGAACTTTTCATTGTGGAGAAAAAGGTTCTTTATTTTTGGATCAAAACTTTTAATTTAACATGTCCAAGGAAGGAGATGTTTTCATACACAAAGCTTACTTCAAAGTACTTTGGAAATACTGCCAATTCAAATTGAATGATTATTGCTTTTCTCATGTGTAGTGGTGTGAACTGCAACGGACTGAGCACACAGGCATGACGGGTTCCACTGCCCTAATATGGTATTACAGCTTTAAGTTTTGTGTTGTTTTCCTCGTTGCAGTATATAAAGCGACAGATAAATCCAGGTTATCTTTCCCCTGAAATGACAATCGACACATCGACAAACAAGAAGCAGCATGCGGAAAAAGAAAGCTCTGCATCTCAGCTGTACCGCCACATAAAGGTAATCGACAAAAATCAGCACATTTCTGTGTTGGTCCAAAGGAAACTTCTTGGACAATAAATATATTAAGTTGTGCTTTCTGGTCAATTTGTGGTCAATGTGAGCTTGTCTTATAAGTGAATTCATCCACTAGCTGTTCTGACACAAAACTAATAGACTTATTCACCTCAGGACAACTCTTCCAGTCAGTTTGTGTTCTCAGTGCTCGCTCCGAAGAGCTGCAGGCACTGCTCATCATTGCTTTCCAGTGACAAAAATGATAAGAATGGTCAGCCCACGCTGCTGCAGAGCACTGGAAAAATGCATTTCTCCCTGAGGATGACTGATATTAAATTTTGTTTTTGTTCTGTGTTTATATATGCTGCAAATGCTGTTGTTGCAGAAGAGGCATCTTACGTAATTTTTCTGTGTTTTAAATATGCAGTTTGGACGACGTTCACACGTGGAATGCGCCCGGTTCTCTCCTAATGGCAAGTATTTAATCACCGGATCAGTGGATGGGTATATTGTGTTCTGGAACTTCAACAGTGGAAAAATTTGTAAGGTAAATGTTTTTCCACATTTTTAGACATATTCCCTTTTAATTTTGTGACATGAATGGTAATAAAGTTGTTTTGTATTTGTTTGAATAATGTTTATGCATGACCCAACTTTTTACAATAATAAAAAAAAATTATCATTTCAAAATCATTCTTGTGAGTAGTGGTATGCTTTAGGTTTGTGTTTTAAATGCTCCTTTGTTATTTTGTTGTCTGTGTGTAAATGGCATCCTGCAGGATCTCAAGTATCAGGCCCAAGAAAGCTTCATGATGATGGACGATGCTGTCCTGTGTTTGTGCTTCAGTCAAGATGCAGATCTACTCGCCACAGGAGCGCAGAATGGCAAAATTAAGGTCAGTTTGATCAAACAGTGTAACAATCCAACTGATGTCTTCTTGTTTGAGTCTCAGCTTTGGTGTGTTTCTTTGAATAGAAAATATGCATGTTTCTAAAACATTGAAATATGTCATTGTGTATCGATGAGAAAGGTGTGGAAGATCCAAAGTGGCCTGTGTGTGCGACGGTTCGAGCATGCTCACAGCAAAGGTGTGACTTGTCTGAGCTTTTCAAAGGACGGCGACCACATCCTCAGTGCCTCATTTGACCAGACCATAAGGTGGGATATCACAGCATCCACAGTGAGCTCAAAGCCATACCACATATCTATATTGACTTGACAAGTTAAGCAGTGCAATTAAAATTATTGGATGATTCATATTGGATAAATATGTGGAAAACATTACATGCCATTGCTAAGTATGGTGGAGTATCCATGTTGCTGTGGGTCATTTGACATGTTATACTCTAACATACATTGTTAAAATGCAAAATGAAAACACGTGATGAATATTGATCTAAACTATACAGCAAAATCATCACATAAAGGTTTCAAAGGCCCCAAACCAATCTTCTGTCACAGTCATCTCTGTATTACATCCTATACAACACCTGCCAGTTGGTGGATTTATAAAAGGATTAAGAAGAAATCAGGACTCAATGATTTAGTCAGATGATCAAGATCCATCTCTCCCAGTAAACTCCAAGCTTGAGAGAAGAATAAGAGCTACTCCACTGGTAAAAAGAGGTTTTGTCAAGTAATAACCGAAAGGGCAATAGTAATTGTTTGACAAATAATTTTGTAAAAAAAAAAAAAATTAAGGATAATTTACCTTCTGATTAGCTATAGCACATTGAGCATTAGATTTAAAAAATATATATTTTAACCACTGCATTAAAAGTTTCATTTATTTTCAGATAATTTAAACATATTTATTGGTTATTTTCTTAATTTTTGTGTTGTCTTTGTATATGCGTATTGCAGGCTTGTGCATTATATACATAACTGTATAACCAACATGAGGTGGGAGCTTTGTTGAGTTTCTGGAGTCTTGTGCAGAAGCAGGTTTGTCTGCAGTGGGAGGAAATCGAGAGATTTTACTGACCTGAAAGATGATTCATAAAGGTTGGAAGATGCACATATAGGCATCGGCTCATGAAGGATGGCAGGAAGATGGGTGCTTTTTTTCATTTATTTATTTATTTTTTTATCAGTGTTTACTTTTACAGCCCACTGTACTGTAAATTCATAAGAAACAAAAGAGTGGGTGGGCAACAAGTTGAGGAAAAATATTGAAGATGTTGGTGATCTTCAGTTGTGGTACTGTATTACTGTATGACTCTTTTTTGAAGTAACAGGCTACATGCATATTAATAACATGAATGTACATATTCCTGCTTTTCAAACTTCTGCATATATGAATCCAAACTAATGCAACTATACACTTTACACAAAAACAACTTTCAAAGTACAGAATCAGCATCTTTATTCACCTATTTTAATCCACTTGCATAAGCAAATTTGCAAAGTATTCCAAAGCATTCTGCTTGTTCCAGACTTCCCCCTGCACACAAACACTGACTCTCCTTTCATTTTGACGTTATTTCTGACTCCTGGGGGGTGTGGGCTGAGCCTCCAGTTGGAGGCACATGTGCTGTGTGGGTGCAGCTGAGGTGCCATGCGCTCAGGCACAAAGCAGCAACGTGTTTCTCCACCTCACGGATCCTCAAGTCGAGAAAATTCCTCACGAGGAGCGAGTCTTCCGTTCCAGGAGACAAAGTGAATCAGTGAGCGTGAGGTGTTTTGTCATGGTTTAGCTCATCTGCACCCATTCACTCAGCAGGAGCTAAAAATAACTCAGTGGCTACACGTTTTGTCTGCTTTCAAGAATAATGTGCTCCTCCAGTTAAACAGTTTTTTTTTTGTTTTTTTTTAAAGTAGTCATCGCTTTCCTTTATATCATTCGGTTTTCAACATTATTTTCAGAATCCATGAGCTGAGGTCAGGCAAGACGCTGAAGGAGTTAAAAGGACATTCATCGTTTGTAAACGATGCGTGTTTCGCTCAGGATGGTTTTCACATCATCAGCGCCTCAGCCGATGGCACTGTTAAGGTATGATTCACATGAAGGGTCTGGGTCCACACTCAGTTATGCCATATTAGATGTAATTTATGGTTCCTGTCAAAAGCTATACAATCATCCCGGGCATAGATGCAATATTTTCGGGGCTTTTAAGGACGATTTGGTACAGAAAGGAATTATTTTACGTCACACAACTTCAGGAACTTTTAAACACAAGTTTGAATTTATTGTAGATATTTATGAATACATCCTTAAATATACTTATACAGCCTGATTAATATTTGGTCTGGACCGTTTGCACATTTTCCACACACTTATTTAGATTCCTGGTCAAATTCTGCTTGGCAGAGTTGGCATAGTTCACAAATTTCCTCAGGTCATTCTGAATAAAAGTTTTCTGGACAGATTAGGAACAAATGGATGTATTTTAGCCACAACGATAAATAGTTTAAGCTGAATAAATCTAAGAAAATTGTGCCAACCATGAGGCATGAAGGTGTTTGAAGGTGATGGGGTTTGTTTTCCCTGCCAGTCCTGCAGTGGTGGAGTAACAAAGAACTTCTTCCAAATTCTTCAGCTTCCCATCAAAAGTAGAAACTTTTAATTAACTGTGTGTTCCAATTGGGCAACAATGTCAGACACTTGATTGGAATAAAATGGTTTTGGAATGGGTAACACTGGCTAATTAAGCTATTGAAATGACTCCAATCTCAACTCCACTGAATAGCTGTAGGAAAACCAACTAATTTGATTTAAATGTACCATTCCTGAAAAGAAAAGTGGTTAAATATTCTGGCAGGATTATGACCAAACTTTGTTGATGGACACAGAAAGTGTGTGGCTTCTCTGCAACTTGCTAAGGGACATTTTGTGTGTGTGTCTGTATGTATATATCTGAGCCTGTATGCACAATTATGACCCTGTCTGGATTAGAGAAAACCCAAAAAGTAATTCACACATTTTAAAAATGTCACTCAACTGTGTTTGGCTCAAATGTGTTTATGACAAAAATGAGTTCCTGTAAATCTCTGACTAGATCTGTTAAAATGGAAAATATTTCTTCCTAGATTTGGAACACAAAATCCTCCGAATGCATTCACACGTTCAAATCCCAGTCAATGACGTCAGACGTCCCAGTCAACAATGTGATTCCTCTTCCCCAAAAGCCTGAGGAGTTCGTGGTGTGCAACCACTCCAACACAGTGGTCATCATGAACATGCACGGCCAGGTGAGAGCATCATTTGACTTTGTCGAGTTCTGAAAAAAAATAATCAGTGATGAAAGCATCTGTCTTCAGGCTGCTGGAATTTTTTGAACATGCAGTATATCTACAATTTACAATGAAGGCATTGTAGTAATGCAAGATTTCTTTATTTTTACAGGTAATGTTAAATAATCCATGGAAAACAATCAAATCTATTAGCTTTACAGGTTTGAAACAGTCTGATTTTTTGCTGCTTCCTGGAAATTATTAGTGATTTTCTTTTTTAAAGTAATTGGCTCTAAAAGCAATAATTAAACCTTACCTTTTTTCAAAGACTCTAGTGACATATTATGCTAATCGTTTCTACTAGTGTTAGCATAAATAAATGAACATACAGCAAATAATTTTTCACATTCTATATTTCGACTGACATTTGCCAATATTACGTGCAGAGGCAGTTTTATTACCTGGATTGAATTCTGGGAGATTAATAATTGTTGTCTGGTCATGATGCCTTCCTCGTGACAGAAAGTGCCTAATTAACAAAACTGCAGCTTAAAATCAATGCAAGGAACACAGATAAGTAAACAAATGTAGCAGTCCAGACAGGCTCCAGTGTCTCACATTTTTAGGGTTTCAATAAATACTTTATATTTTCATCTGCATTGATATTTCTGAATTGTCTGAATTTTCAAGACCTTTTCCTTAGAGATCTCAGTGGAAACATAGGTGGTTGTTCAGAGACAACTAAATACAACATTTTTACAGTGAAAAACCCCGACGACTGTGGCTGTGTGGGTAGAATATTCGTCTTGTGATCGGAAGGTTGTAGGTTCAATGTCGATGTGCCTCTGGGCAAGGCACTTGACCCCAAATTGCAATCTGTGTATTGGTGTAAAAATGTGTGAATGTGACTCTGCCGTAAAGCGCTTTGGTCAAAATGACTAGAAAAGTGCTATACAAGTTCAGTCCATTGACCATAACTATTCTTGAAAAATAATTTTACTTTTCCATACATTAAAGAAACTTAAATCAGTTTTCGAACTTTTCCACAGTCTGCCACAGTCTTTAGGAATACAACAGTAACGTGTATCACAGTCATTCTGTCATCTCCATTAAAGAAAATAAAAGTTGGAAAAGTGAATTAAAATCTAATTACTATCTAAAGTTTTTTTGACTATTAAAGTATTGAATTTTTCAATAAAGTTGAATGGGAAAAATAATAAAAAAATATAGTTATTAAAGATATCTGTTATGTTTGTCCAACCTCCAACCAGGTGTCAGCGGGATCTTCTTTTGAGAGGTTTAGGTTTTTAAGTACTTCTAAAGGAAAGCAGAACAACAAGCAAACTTCAAGAAGCTTTAACTTTTTAGTGAAAAAAAAAAAGTTTCACTAAACCATACGGCTCTATTCTGTAACTCTAGGAAAAAAGTGTTTATTCCCTAAAGTGACAGACGAGTTAACTTTTAAAGCAATTTAGAATATTTCACTCATCTAATCATCTAACGGCGTGGCTGTTATGAAAAAGTTAATTTCCTTCCTTCTTCCTCCTCAGACAGTGAAGACTTTCTGTTCAGAGCAGCCAGAGAGAGCAGGCTTTGTGTGCTGCACCGTGTCACCCCACGGGGAGTGGATCTACTGTGTGGGGGAGGACAGTGTGCTGTACTGTTTTAACTACACAACAGGGAGGCTGGAGAAAACGCTGACTGTAAGCCCCTCTCCTCATACCCAACAATTATCTTTGAGAAAAACCGTTAGTGAGCCTCCACTCCCTATTTTGCTGTCTCATTGTTGTGCTAACATTTTTCAGCAAGGGCAGTTAGGGAAGCTGGATGTCTGTAAGGGGGGGAATGAGAATGTGTATTGATCTGCATTCCTCTGCACCCACAGGTTCACGACAAAGATGTAATTGGCATCGCTCACCACCCACAAGAGAACCTGATTGCCACATACAGCGAGGATGGCCTGCTAAGACTGTGGAAACCTTGAGCTGTCGCCTGCATTCTGCTGTGGAGGAGCCAGGCAGTTGTTTGCAAAGTTCAAAAGCATTCAGATCAACTCAAAGTTCAGAATTTTTCTGAGAATTTCTTTACAAGTCCTACGCCTTCTTCCCAATGTATTATGTTTACTGAATGCTCACTTTGCATTTAAAATCAGAAAATAGAAAATAGAATTAGAAAAGTAATGCTTGAGGACAAAGAGAAGATCTCACGGTAACATAAGCTATAGGTGTGTCTTGTGCACATTTAGATAAAACGAACTCTTTCTTCATTTAGTGAAGTTACTCATAGCGGGTAGTGTAGCGAGACATGTTACTCAAGTAAAAGTAAAAAGGATAGAGTAGTAAAAATTTTCCAGGAACAGTTTTTTTCCCCAAAAAAAGTTACTCAGGTAATCGTAACTGGGAAGATGTAACTAGCTACTATCCATCTCTGCTTTTAAGAAACCTCACTTCAAAAATCCTGTACCATCCGACTAACAGTAATATGCTGTTTGTTTTAAACTTTTTTATATGGATACAAGTCTTATGAAAGTGAATTTTACATTTTCAAAGCAAGACGTTCAGGATACAGAATTAAAGAATCAACCAAGTATTTCTTATTTGCCTTAATATTTAAGGTTAAGCTAGGTCTTTAACTGTTTTTAGTTATTTAAAAAAAACAACAAAACTTACCATTTGACAGCTGTGTGAACTTTGTCAACTCTGCCTAGGACCTCCATAATGCTCCTTGTGCCACTTGAATCCAACACTCTCATCTCTTCTGTCTCTAACAGACATGAAAATGCACAGTGGTGAACTGTTGTGAGATTATTTACAACAGAAACTGCCTAACGTTTGGGCATAAATAATGTCAGGTATTTGATGCTTTCCTGGCATTTTGTTTGTAAAAATGCTTCCCTTTGCATCCTAATTTGCTCTGCATGTTACCTCAGTTCACCGCCTTGCAGTGGATCTAGAGCGATTCAGAGATATGCATGCTTAAAAACGGCAGAACTTCCAGTCTGTATCCTGTTTGTAATTGCAGCATCGTTTAGTTGACTTTCCTGTGCATGCATACATGTACATACCCGCAGGTAACAGACTGTCCACTATTTATTATGTGCAATATTATTTGTTACTGTAGTGTGAAGTCATTGCACTCTATTTTTTGTGTATTTGCTATATTGTGAATATCATATAGTCTGCCACTGGAAGAAAAAGAAGTACAAATAAATTCGCATTCAAAATTGCTGCATTTAAGGTCCATTCATAAACTCAAATTAGTGTCAAGGTTGTTCTGTAATTAGAGTTCAGTTTCTTTCCTCAACAGAGTGGGCAGAATTTGGAAAAGAGCACAAATCCACATATGGGATCAAATAACTGATTGAGTTTGGGTGACAAAAACATGTAGCTGGTAATATGTGTTGCTAAAATACAGTTAATTAAAATAACTGGTGATATAATCACATTATTTTCTTCACCACACGTTACAATGTACAAAGTGGTTGCACCAACACAACAGTGAATCCCACTGGCTATGGTTTAAAGTGTTTTAGTTGACAGGCTATTATTGATACCAACAGCTTGCCATACAACTCAACCAGAGTCCGAATACATATTGAGCGAGAGTGAGATTTAACACAGCCTTTAAACACACACCCCATAAATAGTTGATTCACAAAGATGTGCTCACATTAATCTGACTGCGTGCTCAGGTGGGGGTGCAAATATAACACCATAGAAGGGAAATTTTTGAGCCAAACAGTGGGAAACGTGAGGGTGTAAAAACACCCACATCCACCAAGGAACCACTGCTCTCAGAGCTGGCCAGAGGAACAAGCAAACAAAGCCACTTACTTCTTTAGGCATCCATGCCAACATGCACTTGCAGCCTCCCACAGAATATACTTTTTATTGAATTACCTTGGATTGAAATTAAAATTGCCAACAGTTAAATGCTTGTTTGCCAAAAACCTTTGTGCATTCTTAGTAACATTTGTTAGTGAGAACATAACATGGGTTGCTAAAAAGTTTCTTCAAATCCATAAGTTTCCTGTCATTCATTTTCTACTTTGTCCTTTTAATAAGATGGCTGTAACAAGTGGAGACTAACAGTGCACTTCCCTTCCCCCACCTGTTGCTAGCTTGATGAAAGGAGCCCATCACACTTTTGGACAAAGAAAGATTTCTTGATGGTGAAAGTTTGTTGTGAAAACCAGAATCCATCATTCTTGTCCAAGATAACTCATGTGATGATGAATGTATTTTTATATCTTAACTAAAATTAATTTGATGTTATTCATTTTAATGTTTGTGCTAATATCACAATTCTTTGAAATTCAAACTCAAAAGATGTACATTGAAAAACTCACACCAGCTTGTGACTATTGTGAACTTTTGCCCAGCACTGCAGCGAGACTCAAGCTTCCCAGATATCATCGCAGATCAGTTTAGTAAGACCCCAAAATGATATTTATTAACAAAACATGATCACAAACATTCTTGGTCCGAACATCGATTAAGTTAAATTAAAACTTGAGTTAACTTATCTCAGTCTCACCTTCTCAAGACTTTCAGAATCAAACCTGCTGTCAGAAGCAGATCCCTCGAAGGTGCCCGAACGCAACGGTCAAAGAATATTCAGGGAAAAGATCATCACTTAAACTAACACTGCATAATCAAGTTACTTCAAGTCGAGTTATGATAAGGCGTTGAAACAGACACACACTTCAAACTCCCCCGTCTTAAATCCCTCCCTGACCTCCCAAGATCTGATCAGGTTGCACAAGAATAAGACACAATTATTAACGTCGATACCAACATCAAAACATCAAAATATGCAACGTTCTACTTTGACTTTTCATCTCAATTCCACATGGGAATGCAATATTTTCTTCTGATTTCAAGACCATGCATTTACAGAGAGGATTCTGGCACTGGTTAATCTTTCTTTGACAATGTTTGCAACTGTTGTAACAAATATTACCAGCATAAACATAAATTTACATTTCCAGTTTGTCTTCAAATTGTCCAGAAAGCAATTGCTGTCAAGGAACTGGGATGATTTTAAACATCTGCAAATTGTTTTCTTTCGTAAAATAATTTCACATAGAAAACAGTCCGATGTCCAACCCAAGACAGTAATTGAGCCCAGAAGAGGTAAAATACTAAAGTTAAATATTAGTTTGAAATATCTACAATTTAGTGGCTTGAACCTATAACAGTACTGCCCCCTTTCTTCAAACTCACATCTTCCAGTCATATTTTTAAGATTGTTTAGAAATGTCTTAAGATAGCCCTTTAAAGGGTAAACCAGCAAAAACAGAAAAAAAAGTATCAAGTATCAACATAAATCTGCCTTGTCCTCCATCTGAACTTTTGTCCTCAAAAACAATTAGTCATTAACGAGCTGTTCACAACCACAGATTAAGCAACACCACACTTAAAAAAAACATTTTAAAATGAATGTTGGCATCGGTTTTAGTGTAAATGCAAGTTTTTCTTTTCCTTTAAAGACACTGTGATCCCAGTTCTCATGTTTAACCACAGTGCTTCAGAGAGAAAAACAAACAAAAAAAAGAAAAAAAAGAATTGAAATGTGGTCCCATAAGGAATGAGCAGTCCAGCATCGAGCCCAAAACCAATTAGTTGGGGGAAAAAGAAAAAAAAAAAAGACCGAGCTAGTGGGGAATTTCAAACTAAGACAGAGTTACCGGACGAGAAGGTGCACAAACTTCCAACAAGGTGCATTGCATCAGAGATGAGGGATTTTGGAAAAGGCAGAGTCTCAAGTTGGGGTTTAAGACGTGTGGCACTGAACGCCTCCGGTGCTGGCGTAGTCGTCCTCGTCCATGTAGTAGTACTGATGTCTGTGTCTTCTTCTGCTCTCTAAGTCACAGTCCTCCAGGTCAGCATAGATGTAGAGGTCCTCGTCCATGCTGTCCGTCTGCTCTGTGTCTATCTTTCCGGGGAGGTAGCGCTCGAGCTCCTTCAGCTTGTGCTTGGGGAGGAAATTGGCTGGTGGGAACACCACCTGGTGACATAAGCAGAGTACTGACTCAGGGAGGCTGTATGCATACACTTTCTATAATAGTTGTTTTGAGTTGTTTTAAAACGCAAAAATAAAACATTTTTCCCTTCTATTTCGCAACCAGGCTCTACTTTGCTCCCGTCTGTCACATTAAATCCTGTAGGCCTCAAACAGGAATCACTGTAGATATTTCCTCAGATGTGTCATTTTCACGTCCATAAAATCCTAATTTATTCCTGACCAGTGTATCGTGAAAAGATGCAATGATTATGCAAACAGAGTAATTCAAAACAGGGATATTATTAACTAATGCAACTCTTTTTCTGAGCTCAAGATCTTAGTAGTGATTTACTTCACAAGTTGAGACACTCGTACCTTATCAGCGATGGTAACGCTAACTAAAGCTAGCAAAAAAAACCAAAAACAAATGGAACATTTCTATGCGAGTGAAAATGATGAAGGTTGTTTTAATTTACTAGATATCAAGCCCTTTTTTGCTGCTTGATGCTCTAGAGGAGCTGTGTCAGTCTGCTTTTATAAAGTGAAGATAAAATCCTACAGGTCTCACCGAAAAGTGAATAATAAGACGTCCTTTTTCAAAAGGTCTGCGATACATAGGCATCCCCTCGTTGAGGACACACTTGGTGTCTCCAGGCTTGATGAGTTCCCCTGTAGTTGGAAACAGAAGGAGATTGGCTATAGCAAACCTGACAGGATATTCCATCAAGAGTCTTTATTAAACTTCAGAAACAATAAATAAGTTTCTGCTGCTCTGCTACAGAAGATCAGCTGTCTCCATGTAAATCCAGTCCAGTCTTGAATACTTCAGAAACTCCCAAAGGTTGACCAACTTAAACCTTTTAGAAACAACTAAATAAATTGCATTTTCGATCATATAAAATCGGAGAAATCCAGGTTGCTGTGTGTTTGACGGGTACATTTACCTGGATGAGACGTGACGAGGAGAGTCCTGCTGTCCAGTGTTTGAACCGGCCTCTTAAAACCACACAAAGCCTCAACCAGCTGCAACTCCATCGACATGAGCAGGTCTTCTCCTCTCCTGAGAACAGACACAAGTTCAGCAACTAAGTTCACTTCATTTTGACGTTTCTGAGCAGACAACACATTAAAAAGCAAAACAACATGTTACTATTCCTGTCTCACTCATGTGGTTTTGAAATTTTGTATACATGTTGTTGTAACGCCTCATAATGTAAACCTTGCTAAACTAACCTACGATGTCCAGAAAAACATGTCTTTTCCCATTTCATTTTGTTTTGTACCTGGTGAAAAGTGCATGTTCCTGTTGGTCGAGGACGATTATGATATCGCCTGGCTCCAGCCCTGGCTCCTGGTCCCCTTCACCATGAAAAACTATTTTCTGCCCATCTTTCATTCCTGTGAAAAACATCAGCTCATGAGTTCCACGGTTGGTCTCAGCAACTTTACAGCACTTGTTGGTTTTTAAATGGACTCATTGAGTCACACCTTTGTCAATGTGAACCTCCAGAATCTTTTTCTGTCGCATGATCTTGCGTCCTGTGCACGTTTTGCAGCGGTCCTTCTGGCTGATTCTCTGTCCTTGTCCCTGACAGTTGTGGCACACAGTGGAGACCTGCTGCACCATACCTGGGAGTAACTGATGCATGCGTACCTGCACACCCGTACCATGGCAGGACATGCACATTTGTGCAGCTCCTTTACGACTTCCACGACCTGCCGTGGAGGAAAAGGAAGAAAGAAAAAATAAAATGATCAGCACTAGGAAAAAAAAAATACAAGCACATACTTGGCATGGGACAGGAGTGGGATTTAAATAATCAAGTATTTAAATGAATTTTGAGGAAATTTATGTGATGTGCCAACATATATTAGCACATAAGTGAAGTAGAATTGAAACTTTTTCAATATTCTTTTTCAAGCAGCTCAGAAATTAAAAAACAAGAAAAACATTTTGTCACCGGCTTAAAAGGCTGTTGCCACACTAATTGAATTCAACAACATTTTGAACCTGTTCCAACAAAGAACATTTCAAATAATTACTTGGTTTGACACGTTGCACAGCTAAATAAGCCAGTGAGTCTCTGGTACAGTCCACCTGTCAAACAGGCAACTTCCATCATGCCGGAAGCACACAGGCCGCCGAGGAGCTGCAGGAGGCCTCAACCTTCTCCTCAGATAACGACTCCTTTGTGTGTTTAATGATTCGGCTGCTGAAAATATCCCTGCTTTTTGATGTTTTCACAGATTCTCTGCCAAAGGCAAACCTTAGAGACATGGTGGAAACTAAAGGTCAATCTGCATCAGAGTGATGACAACTGCAGATGAAATATGGCTGTTAACCTAACACACAGACACACAATATTTCAGGAGCTTGCGAGTTATAGCAGAGACTCTGAAAAGGGCGGTTTGTGAAGGTGACTATGTGAATGCTGATCAGCCGCAGCATGATTTTCAGCAACACATCTATCTTTTATGTAAAACTGGAGCTACTAAGGATTTTCTTTTTGTTATTAAACATCAATACCTAAAATGTTATTTGCTCTGCTGGGTCAGTTATGTTCATGACATCCACTAAGAATTAGGGAACAATTTCTGTTGACAACATAATGTTTGTCTTATGAGATCAGGAAAAATGTTTAAGCACTAAATCAGTATTTTTGACCAAAAGTAAAAAATAAAAATCAAAGTTCTAAATCCTAACTTCTTTAATCTCCATGAAATTGTTATCATTATAGAAAAAAGATGTTTTATCTCGGCTGAGAGATTTGGAGTCTTACTGTGAAAATGTGAAGTTCATGCCACATGTGGAATAGTGCATTTTTGTTCTTTCAATAATAATGACTGCTTTAGTTTTGACACTAAAACACCATCATTCAATGAATAAAACAAACTACTTTGTGTGTAATAAGAATATTTTTGCAAACCCCGGGACTTAAAACTGCAGAACTGTTTACCTTCACATCTCTCACAGATGCAGTTCTTCTGTACAGAAAGTTTTCTTGTTGCTCCGTTGTAAAGATCCTCCAAGGTCACAGTGATTTGATGAACTATATTCTTTCCTGTGGTGAAATAAAACACAACACTGTAATACATTTCACAGGTTTTGGGAACAAGGTTCACAACCATAACACATCTTAATATTTACAATTGAAAGGCTTACTTTTGGGCAATAACTTGGAAGATATTTTAGACAATGTAGGTACATCATCTAAAGATGTCACCAACCTTTGATTACTATCTGTTATTTATTAGATGCAAAATCCACTTTGTTCTTCAATTTTCTCGGGTCAGTTCACCAGACTGATAGCCTGTAAATTTATCTCCAGTATCATGTTTTTCTACCAAACAGCTATGAGTGAATGAATCCACCTACGCTTCCAAGTATAGTGAAAACTGATGACTTGCACAGCACCATCTTATTTTCATGACAATATATCTTGAGAGGGGCAACACCAGATGGAACACTTCAGAAAACATAGCTCCTGTTTCTCAACATGAAAAAGCAGCACAGTCAAACGTCTGACAGGTTCATCACTCGTCTTTCTTAATGTTTACAAGGAAGAAAATATGACAGCAATATGGGAACTGCTTATAAAAGCTAAAAATAAATCCTACAAGAAACTTTTTGAAAGCAACAGTGGCACTAACCTTCCTGTTCTGTCCTCTAGTGGCGAATGTTATGAACTGCATTACATAAGAATCTTATTGTTTGCCCACTTCTGCATACTTCCACTGTACATATCAGCACCAACCACCTCAATCTGGCAGATAAATTGACTATTTTTATTTGTACTGTTCATTATTATATATATTTTTTACATTTTATATAATTATAATACAATATTTTCCTTTCTCTTATTAGAAATTATATGCAGGATTCACTTCATGTCTTCAGAAGCCACTGTGAGTTCTTCCAAATATCTGCTCTCACCTTTTCGTTCTCTGTGCATTCGACTACCTCCACCAAAAAATAGGTCAAAGATATCCATGGGTGATGTGAAACCACCGCCGCCACTGCCGCTGCCTGTTCCTCCTTCTTTTATAGCCTTTTCACCTCCGCGGTCATACACCTCTCTCTTCTTGGCATCTGACAGAACCTCGTATGCTTGCGAGATCTGTTTGAACTTTGGGGAAAATAAGTAAATAAAAAATTAAGATTAAAAAAACTGCCACAGCTGCTGTGGTTTTTGATAACGTCAATTAAGGGGACAAACCTTTTCCCCTTCAGTAGGGTTTTTGTCAGGGTGATACTTCAAGGCTAACTTGCGATAGGCTTTTTTAAGTTCATCGGGAGTTGCATTGGGTTTCACACCAAGTGTGTCATAAAAGCCTGTTTCTTTCACCATCGTTGCCTCTTTCAGATGACCTTAAGAAGCGGAAAGAGAGAGAGAGAGAGAAAAAAACATAAGTGTCTGAATCATATCTTGAATTACCCAATGAGACCAACTTTGCCCCCAAAAATATTTTGTCTGTCAAGAGCATAGCAACATCAGAGTAAACATTTTAAGAACATTTCAAAAGAAAGTGTCTGTAAAAATTTAATTCTCGTAGACTAAATTGAGTGTTTCTCTTCAGAACCTGACAAGTTCAGCTCTTCCAGCTCAGACAAAATACCCACATACATCAGGCAATCCAGTACAAAGAGCACCTTGTCCAGTTCCAAGCGTTTTAAATGCTAGTAAACTACACAGGGAGTGAAACAATGTGGGGCTGTTTTGGGCACAACTTGCTATGAACATTTCAACTCTTGTCAGAAACTTCAACTGTCATGTGAAATAACCATGTTTAAGCCTTAAAACACATGCTTTCCCCCTTTTTACTCCAGTAGCTAAATGTCATAAGAGACTTTACACTGTTACCCCCAACAAACTTCTTAGATTTTTTTCATGGAAGCATTGTTTTATTTACATTTTTAAGTTGATGGCTTGAACCATCATATTATATGAACTAATAATTGATAAGTATTGGTTATTTCAAAGCCATACCTAAATGGTAACATACAGTAGAAAAGCAACTTGTATTACCTGGCAGAATTTTCTCTGCCACTTTGTTAAATGAGAGAGAAAAAAAAAAGAAAAAAGAATCATACTTTATGGTAAGGAATGTGAAAGCTTGGGCTAAATGAAAGGACAGTTATTCTGCACGTAAAAATCAAAACATTAATTTAAGTTTGTAGAAAAATCATATAGCAATAATGTTTCAGGAAATTTTAGCCTTAAAATGATGTAACTTAACGTTCGCATACTTGAAACCCTCCTTAGATTTTTATTATTATTATTATTATTTATTTTTATTTTTTGACAACACAACGCAAATAATTTCCACAACAAATTGATTTCCTTTTTGTATTCTGGCAAGCGGTTGTTTATGACAAGATTCATTTCTGGATGATTTTGTAGTTATTTGGTCGATGTATTCATAAATCAACAAACGTTACATGTTTCGTGTTAAGCGATTTCTAAAATGTGCCACACTGATCTCTAGTCGTTAGGTTGAATCTGGGTGCCAATTAAGGCTTAAGTTTCGATTCATAATAACAACATTGGTGAAACTTGTTTTGAGTATTTCTTAGATATAATATACCTGGGTTCTTTTTTTTTTTTAGAAGAGAGATTCCTGGGCAATTACAAGTGTTTTTTTCTACGATTGTATATGATACGTGCCTGAGTATCAATCTTCCCACACAATCGCAGGTTAAACCGCTGGTTGGAACGGCATATAAACTGAAACTGATGAGGCCCTTCGTAGCTAATTTAGCTACTTGACCAGGTCACATCTAAACTGCTAGCTAGGATGCCCCTCTGGCCTTTGGCCAAGCTAAGCAAAGCTGACAGTTACAGAAATAAAACGTGTGATAATAACCGTTTTCCAACCTTAAATGAAGACAACAAGCAGCAACCTCACAGAAAGCCTTTCTTCCAGAATCTTCTGACCCGCGTGCCAAGCGAAAACACACCAGCCCCGTTCACGTTGTAATCTCGCGAGACGTTAGCCCAGTCATCACCAAGCGGGGACTGCAATGTATATCTTGCTAATAGTATAAAATACTTTAAAAAAAGATGATACAATGCCTATTTGCTGGCTTGTCAGTGAAGAGGGTACCCATAAACCAATCCAGTTGCCTCATTTACGTGCGGTTGTTGTTGGGCGAGGCCCAGAAACGACAATTAAAGACAAGAAATGCTCTCGGCAGCAAGGTACCCAATATCAGTTCGTATGCTAACATTAATGTGCTAATCTAATCTAACACATAATTGCTTTTTTTTCATTACTTTTAGAGTACTACTTACTCGATGAAATGATACAAATGTTGGTGTTGCTATATTTGGTATCATAAAAAGTGTGCAAAACCAGTAACAATCACTGTCAGGTTCTTGGGTCAGTAATACAATCCTGTTACAGCAAAGTGGGTAACAGGCAAAGTAGGGATTAGTGAGGTGGTAAATATTTTAAGAAATTTTTATTTTCTCTATTTATGTTTATTGGCTCTCATGTATTTCACCTGTTAAAGTGGAAAGACTTGTCTTTTTAGGGAAGAGTGTGACTCTGTTTTAGGGATTGTGTTGCTGTATTTATATTTTGGTTCTATCAGGGGTCATAATCTCTTAATAACTTTAAACAACATTTTGCTGGATATTTCATTAAAGTGGACTGGAAATGAGTTAGACACAATCTCCCAACAATTATCCACTGTCAAGGTGGGTTTTAAATGTTCTGTAGAAAATGGCTCCTTTGTGTATCTTATAAAAAGTACAGCTAACATGTACAGTACCAGCACCTACATTATGTTTTGTGAAGGTATAGTGATAATAATGTAGCGACACATTCTGTAATCGAGCTTTGCCTAAATGACCGCTACCCCTTCCTTCCCAGTTGAACTGAAAGCTGAGTGCAACAAAGGTTATGTCAAAGTTAAACAGGTAAGACTGCAAAATTTTGATTCATCACTTTTGCTGAAACTTTTTTAGGATTAAAATTCCTTTACTGCTTATGAACTAATTCTTTGTTTTTTCTTTTTTCTTTTTTTAAAGCTGGGCTTAAATCCCACCTCAGTAGACTGTGTGGTGGTGGGGAAAGGCAATGAGGTCAGAATGAAACCTGGACAGAAGCTCCATGTTGTCAATCAGCTCTACCCGTACACCATACAGTTCAAAGAAGATCTCACTGGGCACCACAGCAGGATCAAAAGTCCAAGAGAGCAAACATCGGAGAACAGTGATGGCCAGAAAAATGTCCAGACTGAAAAAGCTCCAAAACGGAACACAAATGGGTCTCCGTCAGTATGTCATTCCGAAAACACAAAAACAAATGTGAGGAAAAATATGTCCTTGTGCTTAAGATGTTGCTATTTTTTTATTTTGATTGTGTTGCAATCTGCTGAACATTAACAAGATTACGTTTTAAAAATGTTGATTCCTCATTTGTTGTAGGAACATGTCGGACATTGGAGCCAAGGTCTGAAGACTTCAATGCAAGATCCTCAGATGCAGGTCGGAACCTTACAAAAATGATGTAAAACCTCTGTCATGTTTTCCCACAGCCTAATTTGTATTCTGAAGTAAAACTTTTTCTGCTTTTCAGGCTTACAAGGATGACAAGGTTGTTGTGATTACAGACAAATACCCCAAAGCTCGCTACCACTGGTTAGTCCTTCCATGGCAGTCGATTCCCAGCCTGAAGGCTTTACGTGGAGAGCACTGTGATCTTCTGAAACACATGCAGCAGGTTGCTGACCGCATGATCCAGCAATGCCCAGATTCCAGCACACTGCGGTTCCGGTCAGGTTACCACGCTATCCCAAGTATGAGGTAAGCAAAGGTTGCTTTATTTATTACTGTTGTTATTTGGCAATGTGACTGCTGTTAGTAGAAACCTGAACAGTTAATGACTGTTTTTTCAGTCTTTAGCTGTTTACTTACATGATATTGGCTTCATATTTTCAGATAAACTTGTAACATCTGCTGGAATACAACATGTCTCTCTGCCTTTACAAACAGTGTTCTGAATCTGCCACAAATGTCCTCACAGTACAATAACGCTTCCGTTTTTGTTAAATATCTAATGTTTTTATACCTTGTCATACGGCACTTCACTATCTGATGATTTTCGTCAGCAGAGAGATCCTTTCTCTTTCCCAAATAGCTTGAAACCTGTGGCCTGCTTAATAATGTGGAACATCCTTCTTGAGTAGATTTCCTTTAATTGAGCTCACCAGACAAACGAATCAACCCAGCTCTTTGAAATGAATTATAGTGATTCAAAGACACACAATACCATCTATACATTTTAATAGCACCACAAAAAATGTAATCTTTATGATACCTAATTCAATTCGTATAATAATTTGGAACACAGTGTACATTTCATGTTGATTATAAACTTGACCTACATATTCATGTTGACAAGAAATATTTATGTTAATGCCTGATCTGATCGTACAGATAAAGAAATAATACTTATTTACTTTCTTTTACAGTCACATCCACCTCCATGTGATCAGCCAGGACTTTGACTCTCCTTGCTTGAAGAACAAGAAGCACTGGAACTCTTTTACAACAGAGTACTTCATTGATTCTGATGGTGGGAATACACTTAAGGCTGTTACCATTTTCTGCATATTTCAGTGTATTTAATAGCTTAACTACAGTATTTGAAAGAATACATAATTTATGTTTTCCCCCCGACAGATGTTATTCAGATGCTTGAAACAAGTGGAAAAGTCACTGTTAAAGAAGGCTCCAGTGAATTGTTGAAACTACCTCTCCGCTGCCATGTGTGCCACAAAGAGTTTCCTACAATACCTTCTCTGAAGGAACACTTGAAATCTCACTTTCCCCGATAATTATGTTACCTTAACATAGAAGTAAACACGTTTAATGGTGGTTAGGATATTTTTTTTAAATGTTGTCTTGCGTTAAGTGTTGTAATTATGCAAGTTGAAAACTTGTCACTTGTTTTGTACATTTTTGAAAATGGCAATTTTGATCTGCTTGTCTAGAGTGCATTTGTCAGTTTTAAGTCAAATGTTGATCCACTCTGACTTTATTTTTGTTTTGTTTGTACACTTCATTTTCAAATAGGTTAAGTTCTTCATTCTGATGCAATAAACATTTTCTGGAGACTTTATAGACTTTTCTTCAATTCCCTTATTATATTCTGAAAGAAAACAGTTTCATGCCATCCTTAAGGAAGAAGTTCTGACCGTTTGAAATGCTTCAGGTATATAGTTAACTTGCTTTTCACAGTGAAAGTCTAAAAATGTAATTGTAATTACTTCAGATATGCTGTGCTTTAAAAATTACATTTATAGTTGTCAGATAATAATAGAACTACTAAGAGGTGCTTTTATTAATATTCAAAATGCATACAAAATGTGGCCTTACATCACTTACTTACTTTACATCATCACAAAAATTGAGTGATTTCCAATTTGATGATACTTTTCACCAAGTTTAATCAAATGAGATAATTTAGCCTTAACTGCAAGTAATGATCACACACTGGAGCTTTAATATTCTTACTGTTATGACAACTAATGATTCTATCTTTCTCTATATATTCTTAATCCTGTTTTGGAGATGCTGTAGATTGAAGTGTGTTTTTAGCCCCAGACAACTACTCGATTGGAGAGCAAACAGAACCTTGCTATGACTGAATTAAGAAGTCAAAATAATACCATCCTTAAACTCGCATTTACATACATAATTCTTGCATTATTAATATTAATTTAGGACCTGGTGGAGCAAGATAAATCCATTCCTGTTTCAAAAGGGAAACAGAATAGACATGCTGTTGTCGCCCTCTAGTGGTAACATTTCCAAACAGCAATTTCTGGGAAAAAATGGTACAGCCCCTCGCCAGAAGCTTCTGAAGTTAACGTGACCATTACGTCACTCTGTGCGAATTCAAATTAAATGAAAAGGAGAAGACGCATGTTGAAAAGAAGAAAAAAATGGTAGCTGGCCCGTACGGGGATCGAACCCGCGACCTTGGCGTTATTAGCACCACGCTCTAACCAACTGAGCTAACCGGCCATGCGACAAGGCCGTCAAATATATGTATAAATAGCTGAAATGTGCGGCGAACAATCTTTCGGCTGCAACAGATACTTGATTGAAGGTTCACCTTACAGCAGGACTACAGCCCTAGAACATACTGGTAACCCTGGCCCTAACTTCACTGTGGTGGAACTAAGTGCAAATGGATGTCACAGTTTTCAGATTAAGACAAATCCAAAAGACATACCTACATCTCATTTCATTTTACTTTGAAATAATCCATTGATATGTGTTGCCTAGTGATAAATATTTTGAATTGATAAATTAAAGTTTGTGGTAAAAATTTTCAAGGGATTTCAAAACCTTTGCAATGAACTGTCGTTATTTTATGCTGCTACATGAAAGCTTCAACACAAAGCTTAGCACATACTTTTCCTCTTAGCAGCCATTGTTTTGCACGTAAATAAGAGAAAACAGTACAGTATGTTCCTAAAGAATTTATTAGACAAAAACATTGTAGCACATTTTCTGAATTTCTTGACTGATGGACAAAAAAGATCTCTATTTCAATAAATGCAAGATCCTGTGTATTGATACATTGTCTCTGTGTAAGTGTAATACAGTGGAGGTCTAATTGCTATCACAACAGTCCTGAATACAATGGTTATATTAATTTTATTTCTCACATGTTGTCAAAGCAAAGTATATGTGTAGGTTATATTATCACAGTAATTTTTTACACTTAGTGAATCAGCGGCAGATCGCATTATGGCAGAATCAATGTTCAGAGTTGAACATTCGTTAGTCTTTAAGCTGGTCATTAAATAAAACTCTGATATGACAAACATAGAGGTTGCATTTCATCATCTTCTGAGCCTCAGTTCCCTGTCATCCTCGTCTGGCAGCAGATGCTCACCCGCTGAATGAGCATCATCTCCTATACTCTGCAGAAAGTACTCCTCACTTTCACAGCTCTGCGTACTATTCACACAGTTTATTGCCCTGACTTGTTCCAGTTCGGCGCTGTCACTGGTATTGCTGTCTTCCGTGCTCTTGCTGGCAGTGCTACTATTGTTGCTGTCGCTTGTCTCCTGGCTCTCCTGGCTTTCACTGCTGCTGCTGTCAGCGCTGTCGCTTGCAGCGGCTGAAACATCGCTGCTGTCACTGGCTGCACTGTCACTGGCTGCACTGTGGCTGGCGGTGTCACTGCCGTCGGTGGACTTTTCCAACAGAGGTTGCTTGGTGTGGATCTGAACTTTCTTGGTGTGAGTTGGGTGTTTACCGCTCAGCTCATTGTTCAGGAGTCCTGGGTGACCTGTGACCTCTGTGCTCGTGTTGTCTTCTCCACTTGCTCCTTTGATGACACTTGGAAACACTCTCACCCAACTCTGCTGCAGGGTTTAAAGGAAGCCCAGGTTTACATGGGTGCAATCATTATTTAGTTTTAAAACAAGAAGGAAAAATATGTTTTCCACCACCTTTCGAACATTCTCCTCACTGCCCATGCTGTTGTCTTTGGTTTCAGGCATGGAGTCCATCTGAACAGAGGTTATGAAATGAATGAGTCATTGACAGCTATGCAGAAGATTTAGTGAGCGACTGTTTTTCTTTTTCCCTTACCCCATCACTCTCGTCCGATTGACTGTCGCTCTCCTCTGACGTCTGTTTTTGAAGACAGTTTTAAGCAGTCAGCACAAAGTTTTATAGCAATGCAGCAAAACTGACATTACATTTGTGTTTAATTTAGGCAAAGGTTGCGTTTCTATGAATCGCAGTGTCTTGCAAAAGTATTCCTTGAACTTCTTTATGTTTTGTTACATTCAAAACTTCAGTGTATTTTTTTGGCTTTGATGTGATAGATTAACACAAAGTAGGACATAATAATCAAATGGAAGAAAAATGATGTAGGGAGTTTAATATCTTTGAAAACATTGCCATACTTCTCTTTTGCCCCCGAGACTTTCATGCTTCAAAATAAAATTTTGTGCAACCAAACTGCCTTTATTATGCACTTAAACAGTAAATAGCACAGTCCAGTGAGTAACTTACTGTCAGAGCTGTTTTGTGAAGGCTGTGGGTGTTGGTTAGCAGACATTGGAAAGAAAATTGTATTATGCATGGCAAGGAGCACACCAATAAAGTTATGGAGAAGTTTAAAATTGGGTGGTTCAAAAGAAACACACACAATCATGCCCTGCTTTTTATCTGTCTATCACATCATGTCAAAAAAGAAAGAAAAAAAAAAAACCCTGAAAAAATTTATGTTGTTTGAAGTCTTTTGCAAGATTCTTTATAAAATGTCATTTGTTGTTTCTCTGGCTCATTTACCAAGATTGGAGGTTTGCACTTTTCTTATAACTCTAAATGTATGAAACATAAACAACATTGAGTAAATTGATGACAGTGAATATGAATGATTGACCAACACACCTTGTCCTCTGAAGTGGATTCTACAGATTCAGATTCTGAACTCTGTTTACAAAAAGACACATTTATAGCACGTCATTTCAAAATGTTTTAGAGTTATGTGGCTTCAATTATCCAAAATATACTTTCTTCATGGATCAAGCTAATTTCTGCAATTCAAAATATCTCACCTGGTTGGAAGTGTTTTCCTCAGAGCTCTGTATCCCAAAAAGTAAAAACAGACATCCACATTTTACCAAAAAGTGAGAAAGTTTTTTTGTGGACTTAAAAAAATAACAATAAAATATATATACATATTTACCTGAAGTTCTGATGTGTTATTTTCAGAAGATTCTAAAACTGACAAACTTTCAGTCTGGAAAAGCAAAACAAGAAACCTATGTGAGCACACACCCCAGTGGTTTTAATTAGATTTAATTACACACGATGACGGCAATATCAACAACCAAAACATTCATTAAAAACCTCCATCTTTACAAGCTCAGGCTCAGGCACAGCTATTGCTGCATAAATGTGTGAAGACAGATATGTCTCCTTATAAACAATAGAATGTCAGCAGTGGGAATTGTCTTGAGGTCTGTACCACACCTATTGTTAGGGTTCCTGCTGACTCTGTCAAAGAAACACTTTTATGCCCATTAAGATAAGTTGTTCACAGCACTGTTAACACAAAATTCTGATTAAATGTATGCATTTGAAAATATTCCTACTTCAGGACACTTTTTCAGGCATTAAGCATGTTTTCCTGTGACAGTTCTCAAGAGTGCAAATAGTATTTTTACTATCACCCTGAACTTTGTGGGTGGAGCTTAATGGGAGGGTGCTGAGTATTTCATATTCAAGGTCTAATTTTGCAGCATTATATTTTCAGTCATCCCAAACTTGTTTACCTTCATTTGAATCATTGCAAACTCAAGATGTTATATATTTCAGGACTTTATGGAAGCTACATATATTTACAAGAAACATTTTTAATTACTAAACAATCTTACATGTTGTTATCTCAGGTTTCTGTAAATAGAAATGAGTTGCTGTTTTTGCATGAATGCCACCCGAATGTGTTAAATTCATCAGTGCAAAATTCATGTCATTATTTTCTAAAGGACGTTCTTTATAAAACATTAACTGCATTAACATTTACTTTTAGTAGTAAAAACAAGTCAAGCATCTCTGGGGCGATGAGAGTTCAAGGTAATTAGGTTCAGGGAGAGTAGTGGAAATATTACTTACAGAGTTTGATTCAGACTCAGTTGATACCAAAATGTTGTGTAAAATCTGTAAACACAAAACAAAGAGTGAGTGACATCATCAAACACTCAGGTATTCAGAAGTTTTTTCATTGAGTAAATATCTCAGAATATCTCATCTCTTATTTAAGTTTTCTTGACACAATGTTATTTTTATTTTTTAAACTGCAAGCAAATCATAAAGTTGAGAAGTGTTGTCAGAAATGTTGGCCTGTTTCAAGAGTTTTGAATCTTTTAAAAACAAGTTTCATACTTACTGGGTTAGCAAAAGCTGCTCCAATAAGGCAAAATGTTATAATGATAAGCTTCATTCTGCAACAGAAGAACACAAATGTTACAGTAATAAGTCAGTGTTTATCCTTGTCACTAATTCCCCCCAGTTCACTATAGAAGCCATTCCTGCACGCTCTGTTGAGCATAAAAGATAGGTTCAGTTCTGATCCATTACATTTTAATTTACTGGCAAGCCTAAACATAGTAAATAAGAAATGATAAACTAATATCTTGAATCTGTAAATCTAAATGTGAGCTCAGCAGCATCAAATTTAAAACATGTTTGAGACAGGACCAAGTCTGACCAACAAGCAATTTCTGCTATTTAAAAAGAAAGCTGAATATTAAAGCACAATGTGAAAAATAATGCTAGTAAATTGAAGATCAATTACATTTTCATACCTTAGATTCAGTCTGTGTAGGAGATTTCAGCAGCGATCCAGGTATAGTAAAGATTAAGGCACTAAATAGAACCCAATGCCTGTTCTGAGCTCCGTACCAAAGTTAGTAGTGGATGCACGATGTATGGAAATGCTACAACACCCCAAAACACCACGTTATATATGAATCCTCAATTGGGCTGATTGCATCACTTCCTTCCGGGTCTCTCTCTCTCTCTGTTTGTGTAGCAGACACATGAAGGTGTATTTGTTCCAGAAAGTGAGCTGAAAACAAACTCAGACTGGCATGATGATGATGATGATGATTGCAGGGCTAAAGAAACACGCATTCACTCTCATAAATTTCCTCCACCCCCTCTCATGTCTAAAGAGAAATGTAATTTAGTCCACCAAACCATAGGTTTGTGGTCTGCAGGAAAAACAAACTCACCCACTGAGAGCAAAAGAGGGACAAGCAGCTCAGTGCAGCAAATGCTTGTTTCCGGTGAATTTCTCAACTGAAGTTTTATTTGATTTAGAGATAATAAATCACAAAGCAGAGATAAAGAGTGGGCTGCAAGAATAATTCACAGGAAAAGCAACATTTTTGTGTTTTCTTTATTGATTGGAGTAGTGAACAAAATTGTGAGGAGGATTAAAGCCTTGCCAAAAGTGAGGCATTTTTGTTAGGACTAATATATCTAAGCAGTACACAGGGCAGGGTATGTACTATTAACTATGACTCATTCTTAAAAATAATGCATTTACAGTTTAGAGTCCTAATGGAAGCCCTTCTATTTTTTTTCTCCCCCAGGCTCATAATTACTTCCAGGATGTCCTTATATGGCTAGACCAAAAATAAGTGAACAAAATTCCATGTTTAACCCCGCACTGGATTTCTTTTGAGAGGATGAAACCTGCAATTAGCCTGGATGTTCACCAGTCTGGAGCGAACCACTAAAACCACAGGGCAGGAGCGGGGTGGAGATTGATTGATGCATGTTGTGGCACACAGACCGTCAACAATGTCTGTTCACTCCAAGGTGACAGAGTTTTGCTATTGTGTTCAACTGCACACCTAGTGCAGTGAGTGCAAATAATGAGCCTATATGGGCTTTATGTTTAATTTGATCTTGTTTGCAAAACAAGAACCTTCTCTTATGTGCATATATTTATGCAGGATTTCCATTTTTGTGCCTATGAACAATGCACAATCATGGTTCTTCCATTAGTTGCTGTAAGTAATGGAAGGGCTAAAAATTTGTATTCATTCTCTCAATATACTGTTCTGAAACTGTTAAAACTGCTTTATGTAAATATCATTTTAAAAGAACAAAATACATTATCATTTAACGTTTTAGCAAATCAGAACAGATATTGCATGTGGAAATTATGTCAGATCTATTATGCATTTTAAAAATTATTTTGTGTTGAGAAAGCCTGCTTGTGCAGCAGTTTGCAACGTACTGAGCAAAGTTTTAATGGTAAAGATTTTATTTCTAAAGTTTTGGAGCGCCACAAGGTTCAGTGTTTGGATCAATTTTTTATGTTGCCATATTTAGTGTTCTAATGCAGTGTGGAAATTTTCAGAAAATATAGAATTGATGTTTTCTCTGAGTAAAATTTATACCACATTTGTGACATGTCAGAAATTCATCCATTTCTGATTTGCGGATAATGAGTCTTGCAAAGAATTGTTTGCCTCAATTTCATCCTTCCATCCCAGAAAAAAAGAGAGTTGTTTTGCAGTGACCTCTTTGTCAAATTCATTTTGTTATGGATATGTCACAAATGGTGCCCGATGCTGGGAGAAAACTTAGAAAACACAAAGGGTGTTCACTGATATTAGAGAAATTGTATGTACAAATACAATCAGTGGAAGACATGTTAATTGTCTTAGCATGTAAAAATACACTGGATAAATTGTTTCCTAAAACTTAGACTTGTTTCTGTTAAAAGCCCTACTGTAATTGATGCTATGCAGTTGCTTTATACTGAGGCATAAATCTGAAGGTAGAGCAGAATGAGAGATCAAAATAAAAGGTTCTGTACTTGAAAAATTTTCCAAGAAACATAGGCCAAATTGATTAACTGAGGAAAAGAGCAAAGCCATTTTTAGCTAGGACACTCAACTGAATTGAAAGCAGTTTTGATGATATCCAAATAAGGAGGAGCTGTAAAGAAGTGGATAACACATTTAAAAATATTACAATGAGAAACTGCAGAAACAAAAATAGACAAAGATTAACCATACAAAAATTAGCATCGAATCAGTTTATTATACTCTCTACTTAGTTTTCTTCAAAGCAGCATACAGGCTAGACAAATCAGATATGCATTTAAAAAATATTAAAAATACCATTTTTATCAATCATTTATTCTTCTACCTATTTTCACCATGTAAGTGTCCTGTATAGTCTGTTTAACCCAGTCAGTGGGACGGCTGCACAGTCTTTTATCCCCGATAGTGTTTCCTGCTCTTTCAGGCTGTAATGACTCAGCATTTGATGAAGGGTTTAAATTGTTACTGTTTGCGTAAAGCAGCTTTTTCTAAACCACAGACACTGCTTTCCACAAATCCACTTGGCCGTCTGAGGCTTATTCTCTAAATAAATGTACAAAACAATAATTGTACCTGTAGGTTCTGCTCTGGGAGTGGTTTCAAAGATTATTTCCGTCCTGTTTCCCATCATCTGTCAATGTTGCTTAACATTCTTCAGGAGTGCAGTCTTGGTATGAGGTGACATCTAGTGGGCAATATTTGCATTGATCGACTGAATTCTGTCAAAAGAATCCAGACCAGATGAACTTTACCTTGCTTCCTCATTTGACAGTGACAAACTTCCATATATTTTATTGATATTTTATTATTTTTGTAACAAACCAACATAAACTAGTGCTAATATAAAACAATTTTTTTTCCTCATTCTTCTTTGTAAACCAATCTTCAGCTCACTAAAGATTGAATGGACATTTTTTCCTTTTTTAGGCCGCTGACCCAGCTTAAGTTCACTTTTGGATGCCTCCATGTTACCCTTTGTGCAGCCCAAAGACCCTCCCAAAGCAGTGGCATCCCAGACCTTAAAAAAACCAACTCCTGTGTTCATTTCAGCTTGAGCGGACAGTGAGTGCAGCATTGCATACAAAAGGACAGCTTCACGGGTTCAACATCAGCACATTCTGGTGTTTTTCAGGACTCTCAATTTCCTTGTTCCAGCAAAAGGCAGGTAAATCCTATTTGCAAGTATTTGTGATTCTTTTCTTCAAAGCAGGCTAATGGTGCGTAAAAAAGAAGATATTAAAAACATTAAGTGAAACTGTTGAATGATGTTTTCAGCGCCTCTGGCCTAGTTAAAATGTTACCGCATTCAGGAAAGGTTGCTGGACTTTGCTATTCCACTGAAAGTCACACCTTGTGATATTGCTTTTGTGCAATACAGCACAGCTGATTCACAATTAATTTTGTAATTTACTAATATACTCTTCATATTAAAGTAAAAGAAAAAGTTACATACATGGAGTTATTCAAAAATTTCACACAAATTACAATGACATATACCGAATAGTTTAAAAAAAGATCATGTTCATATTGAAATAATGTGAGGTGTATTTTTGTTTACTTGGTGAGATAAGTAGAATTTTCATACATTTAATGCATTTTCACATACATAGCCCTGTTGCTTTTCCATGTGTCAGGCTTATTTCACCCAGCCACAAAGCTTTAATTCCACTGGACAGATCCACTGATGTCTGTATTGTTTCCGTCCTGGCACTCACTTTGTGGATTTAGTCAACGTTTTCCAGTCTGGTAGCTTCTGATGTTTACTTTACCCCTGAATGTGACTTTTGAGAGTGAGGCCTATCTACTAGGCCAGTAACTGTGACAACAGTGGAGTACCATGTTGCTGGCTGCATACATATGCAGCATTCTGTTTTAGTCTGGAAAAAAAAAAAATACAAGTTGAAGTCTTGTGAATTTCGGTCTTTTTCTTTGACTAAAAGTTTCCACTCTTTGTGATGTTTCAGATATGAGGGTCTCCTTGATATTCATTTTCTTTCTAGGTGCAACGTTTGCTCCATCTGTGAGTAGCAAAGTATTACATCCCTGTTTTTAAAAAATGTAGCGTGAAGATAAAATGCATGCTCATTTCTGGCTGAATTATCAATATTCCTGTTATGATTAGGTGAAATGCAAATCTCACGAAAAACAACATGGAATGCAGGAGATGTCACACTCGGCTAAAGAAAAGGTAAACTCTCATACAAAACACAACAGGTTTGAGTAAAAATCCATCAGCTATTTTAACACAGCAATATATTTGGTAAATGTTCAACTGGCTTGTATTCAGTGTTATCAGAGTAAAAGAGCTTAACATAAATACATGCCATAGATGCCATTTTTAATAGTCTGGCACTACTTTGTTTTGGACAATATAATTTTATCCCACTAAAATATACAAGTTAGTGGTTGTAACATCATAAATTGTGAACAATTGAAAACAGCACAAATGTGTTTGCAAAGAACTGTACATTTTATGTTTTCTTCTCTCTCCTGGTTAAGGATGTTATCACGATGGAGGGCAACAGGCCACAGGTCTCTTCCACTTTGGCCAACATTGAGGCTAGCAGTCAGGAACCGGAAGATGAGGAAGTGAGCTCTGGGTATGACACTGATGCCAACAAAGAGGGAGAAGAAGTGGAAGAAAAAATAGAGAAACGCACAGCAGTGCTTTTGAGTGAAGAAGAACTGGTAGGTCTTTTGACGAAGGAAGCAGAAGAAGATGAAGAAGCAGAAGAAAAAGAAGATGAGGTAACAATAATGGACGAAAAGAAGGCTAACGACAGTTCAGAAGCAGTGAAAATGTTAAAATATGAAGCAAAAAAGAAAGACGACGGTGAGGAAAAAGAGGCCAAAGCAAAGGGGAAGGCTGAAAAACCTGCAATCAAGCTGACTGAAAGAAGTGGTCACATGGGCTTGCTGGAGGAAACAGAGAGCAGCACAGAATCAGAACTTCCAGTGAATCTTGATTATGCTGCTGATAGTGGAATATTAATGCATGCTCAGGTGGAATCAGAAGATCTCAACCCATCAACTGAAAACCAAGAGTCTTCATCAAAAAAGGATCTTAATAAGAAAGAAGTGGGTGAGAAAGAACTTCTCATGCAAGACATGCCATCCCTTGAAGAAGGAGACAGGGAAGAAATGACTGATCAGAGCAAGGATTCATTGACCAAATCAAAAGAAAAACATGCCGGAAAGGAAGAACCAGAGGCAACTATGGACCGTCAAGAATTTCAGAGCAGCGTTGGGCTTATTTCTGGCCTACGGCGGTCTGAAAAGGAAGAAGCGAAGGATGAAGTTGACAGTGGAGCTTTCTCTAAGAGAAAGACAAGGAAGCAGAAGAAAAACAAGAGACCCAGGAAGCACTCTCCACAAAGGAATGAAACACGTCCTGTACAAGACCAGAGCCAACTGGACAGTGAGGAGTCAGAGGGCAGCAGCACTGAGAACGTAGTTCACAAAGCGAAGAGGAAATGGAATGGAAAATGGGTAAAATTATTTGTAAATTTGCTCTCCCTAAGGTGGCTTAAAAATGCTTTCTATTCGGTGAGGCACAAGAAAAAAAAATCTGGGATAAATGCTTGAGAGACACTGGGTATTATCGCCCTTCTTTTTACCATTCAGATAGCAAATTTCAGTTAAAAAATAGCCCGCTGTATAAAGGTACAGCAAAGATTATCTTATGGCATAGTCAAGGAAACAAGCGGATCTAACACAGGTCTATGTAGAACTGCCAGAGGTATAAGTTATAAAAAAGCTAATTCAACTAAAACTGTGGTTAAGAATAGAATCCCCTTTCTGATCCAGTCAGTAGTGAGGATTCATGAGGAAAACAATTGGATAGCATTATGAAGTTTTAAAAGATGAAGAAGTTAAAGACTTAATGAATCTGTCCATTATGTTCATCAAAAGTGATTTGTCAATGCTGTGTTATTTCACAACATGATGCTATTATAGGCAGCATTATAATTAGTTTTTTATTTATGTATCATTTTCTCTAGGGTCCCTTGGTGGGGATGAATCCAGTGCAGATCAGAGCATCAGTGGATTTGTATCCTCGGTCCAGGTCCCTTACGAGTGGGGACATACATCTTTCACAAACTCCCCCAGGTTTGTGTTAAATGATCGATTATTTGTCCTAAAAAGAGAAAAAATGTGTAATGTTCATTTGATGTCAGTCACAACTAAGCTTCTAGAAGTAAGAAATAGCATTTCCCATCAAGCACATTTATATGGACCACATAGAGATTTGACTCTGACTGAATGTACTCATAGATCAGTTGATTTAAATGTAAGCATATGACTAGACATTTAGTACAACAAATGAATAAAGGAATTCTGTAAATGGAACGTACAGATTTTAACTTTGTGTTTTTAAGGTTTTAACAGTTGAACACCTAATACCGAAATGAATGAAAAGAATTCAGATGTTTCAAAATTGACTAGTGCAAGCTTTCACCAAAACAAAACCATGTTTTTTTTTAAATAAAACAGCTCAGTTCTGCACTTTGGGAAATCATATTTTGTACAGTAGGCTTTTGGGTTCATATGATTATAGCAAAACAACATATACATTTTGTATAAATTATAAAAACAAACAAAAATCCTCTTATATCAAAACTATCCGGCCAGCCAGCCACCCACTTCTGTACACCCTCGTCCCTAATGATTTATACTTGTAACTTTCAAGACAAAAATCCAAGGAAATAATGTATAATCTGAAAAGTACTTTTATAAATTTTAAAACAAGGGCTAAAGTCTTAAACAACTACTGATAAAGGGTTGACGCTATAAATTTGATATATAAACTTTGTTAAGTTACTTTTAAATGGAAACTTTAAAAAACAAAATATATCATGATGGAAGATAAAATGAACAGTGTTTATCCTTAAGGCTAAAATGTCTTCCATGGCCTGTGACCAGCAGTGTTCACCACCCAGTGACTAATGTCCTATCCCAACAATCTCACAGGAGAATCTGCTGACTGGACCACATGGGTCCAGTCAGCAGATAGTGCCTGCATAGCTTCATAGTCACTGCCAAAACAAAGTTGTGCAGGATTAATATGGAGCTCCATAGCTTAAGGAGTGAATCAGGCAGACGGGTATGAAATTAATGACTGTACCAGCTCTAATGATAGAGGAATGTAGGTGATGCAGCTCACTGGTTTCCACAAGAAGAACCATCCATAAAACAAGCCATTTTGTTGTAATTCTGATGTATGGTAAACAAATGGAGTCTTTGCATTTTCTTTTAGATCCATGTGACAATTTTCGGTGCAAGCGAGGAAAGACATGTAAACTGGATGCAGATAGTAAACCTGGATGTGTGTGTCAAGACCCATTAGAGTGCCCAAGCAGCAAGAATACATTTGAACACGTAAGGATGTGCAAAATACTACTGATTCAACTGGGAAGTCTCATCATTAAAGGTCTTTATGTCTGTTAAGGTTTGTGGGACAGATAACAAAACATATGACACGTCGTGTGAGCTTTTTGCCACTAAGTGTAACTTGGAGGGCACAAAGAGAGGCTCCAAGCTTCATCTGGACTACACTGGCCCATGCAAATGTGAGAACCAGGCAGGTCTTTGTTGAAGAAAACTTTTGGGGGAAACCTTTGACTGTATTGAACTGTTTGGTGTGTGTCCTCCTCCCTCAGTAATTCCTCAGTGTGTGAAGAATGAACTGATCCAGTTTCCTCTGCGAATGAGAGATTGGCTAAAAAACGTGCTTCTGCAGCTCTATGAGCATGACTGCATTTCCCCAGGCTTCCTCACCCCAAAACAGCGATTCAGAGTAAGACACACAACTTTACTGTAATGGAAGCTTGCGCCTCTCTTTTTGAGTTTGAATGTATCTTTTTCTTTTTGGTCATTAAAACCAGCATTTTCTTAATAAAAAATATTATTTACCTCCACACTTTGACATTTCTTGCCCCATACGAGAATAATGTGGGTATTTACAGTGTCAGCAAACCATTGACAGACCTTGAAAAAAATCATAAAAACCTTCACCTGATTTAAACCTATGTTGTTTTCATTAACTGCATAATTGACTTTGCTTTATTCTCTATTTTATTTTTCATGAGAAACATCAGCTGTAGATTTGTTGTTTGAAAGTCATCTGTTTTGTGTTGCATTTATGAAGGTGAAGAAAATTTTTGAAAACGAGAGGCGTCTTCACGCCGGCAATCATTCTGTGGAGCTCCTTGCGCAGGACTTTGAAAAGAACTACAACATGTACATCTATCCGGTTCACTGGCAGTTTGCTCAGCTGGACCAGCATCCTTCTGACAGGTACATTTTTACCATCTATGCTTCACTCACAGCTAATTGGGACAAATGTTTCAAAAGTGAAATTAAATTTTGGGCCTAGATATAAAGGAAAAAAACTTAATTTCAAATTGAATCAATTAAATAATCACAACATACTGTATTCTAAGAATTTGTTTTGTTAAATAATTCACAGTGAAAGATGATCAGTTTAATCAAAATTACTATGAATCTTCACATTACATTTGAGGCAAAAGCTGAATTTTATTGTTATGGACAAAGCTGCTTCTTCATATGTTATCAATATTATTTTGCCCCAAAATAATTTGCCTTTGACATTTTAAATTGTCAAACGCATCTCTTTTTATGTCCTTTTAACAAATTGTATTTCCCAAGAACTATGCAAAATCCTGCTATTTGATCATTTCCAATTAATAGGATGCACACTTTTGAGAGCCACTGTCCCTGTCATTTCACAAAAGAAAATAACACGCTTCTGTTGTTAATGTTTTTGTTACATTAACAACAAAAACATGTGATTACTTAAACTATATCTGATCAGTGTGATGAAAATCCACCCCCTGCTCACTCTGTGCAGGACCCTGTCCCACTCAGAGCTGGCCCCACTCAGGGTTCCCCTGGTGCCGATGGAGCACTGCACCTCTCTCTTCTTCCGGGAGTGTGACGCTGACAAGGACAAACAAGTTACCCTGAAAGAGTGGACCTCCTGCTTTGGCATCAAAGACGGTGAGAGCATTACCACTTCTAAAACTACATCATTTACCGTGAGCTTGAATGTTCTTAATAATTGTTTTTTACGTATGATTATGGTCTAATAACATTATGGTGAAGATTTTACCGAATGTTCCTATATGTTTGACCTCTCTCCAGCTAATTGTCAATACATGAACAGTTTATTATGTATCAGTCCGGCTCACTGTTCTCTGTAAACCTATTTCTCCACAGAGGATGTGGACGTCAACCTGCTTTTCTGAGTTTCACCTCTGCTCTCACCTCCCACTGAGATTTTTGGAAACTTTTAAAGACACACAAGGAACATCAGATTGTTGATAATCATTGTTACCCTGATTTAGGGTGATCAATTAATTATTTTAGGGAATTTGTAACTTAGAGCAAGACATTTATTTCTGAGAATGTTATATTTGATTTTAGTTAGTGTTGTCCAAATACTGTTTTCTAATGCATTCCACACAGGGATAAAGTTTATGCATTAACAGGGAAGAGATTGTACACTTTGTGATGCTGAGATTAAAATAACATTTGTAGAGTGAATTAGAGTAAAATTTATCATTAAAATTATTTAAAGTTAGTGTAATTTCAAACCCTTATGTTATGATAGTACTGTAAATGTGTATCTGTCTCACGTAACATGTTAGTAAATGTCATATGATTTTATGTTTTTTGAGTAAAAGCTTAATTGGTTACAAAAAACAACAAAAAAAAACATCACAAAGAGATAACAGACTATTTTTCTGCATCCTGTCATGACTGAAAAGCTGTTATTTTCTCTGATGTCCTGAAATAAAGTTGTTTTCACACTTGGGTGGGTCCCAGTTGGTAGGCACCAGTCTGTGCTTTCATAATTGAAAGCTTTCTTTTCAAATTTAATGCTCAGACTTGAGGTATTTACACCACTATCTCAACAAAATGCTGCAGTCAGTTTTTTTAATCTTATCTAGAGAAGACTGAACAGATTTTTGGAAACAGAAAATACACAGAACTTCCTCTTTTGAAGTAACAAATATTACGTACTACTTTCTTGTCGTCAGACCTCATGACCACCTGTAAAATCAGAATTTGCTTTTGAAAGTTCTAATTTCAGGATTAGTTTTACTACATTATAGTTTTTACGTTTAATTAATATTATAATGAAGCACAGATGTGTTGATTTCTATCTGCTGAGGCTGATGAGCCATTTCAACGTAGTGAATATACAATAAGAGACAATAAGAGTTTTATAAAAGAGACACATTACCTACTATAAGTGTTAGTATCAGAAGTTTTAAAAATAAAATATGAAGAAGTGTTTCTTCCACTTAAAATGTCTCATTTTGTAAATATGTTATTTGTTTCTATTTTTTTTTATTTTAGTCTTTAAAATATCAGAACATGCACATAACTTAAAATTTTTGTACATCTATTTACATCATTGTTAAATATTCAGTGATAAAAACAGATGAGCAGTTTCTAAGAACTTAAATAGCCTATTTGGTCTTACATGCCTAGTCTTTTGTCTTGCTCGAGTGCAATTTTTGGCTACTTTGCCCAGCTTTGATAGGTTGTGTTTCTGGCAACATACTTGAACATTTTTTCAGTTTTCTGTTCGACCGCATGACACTAAAGTGTGTCTTCAACAACAATAGGTTTGAAAATGCAAGTCATTCATCCGTGGTTTTGGCTGCCAGTTAATCCTAAATAATGGTTCTCTGTAAAGCAACAAACCGAAAGAAGAAACCTTAGTCATGGTGATGGCAGTGTGTTGTTGTTTTCAGATAAATTATTGGATTCTGATTGGATGTCTGTGCTTGACCTCTGAATCTGCGCCTCTCTATATAAGCAGGACAGGAGGCAGCTGGGTACCTGCTCGACCGTCTTCTGTGGCTGATATTAGACATGTTCTGCATGCTGTGGGTTATTTTTCCCACTCTGGCCGTTGTGGTGCAGGGTGGTGTATCCTCCGGGAGCGCTGAGGCACTTCTCAAAAACAATGGAGGGGGTGCTGCAGCCGCTGGGAACGTTGCCAATCCTGGGGTTCAAAATGGAGTTCCGCTGGCTGGTGGGGCCATCATGGCACGCTTAGTCCAACTCGGTGGGTCACTTTTTATCCAGCCAGTTGGAAATCCCAGTCAACAACCGTTGCAGCAGCTTATTCCCATTTCAGCTCTCCAGCAGGGTGGGACTTTTCTTGTGGGACAGGGCGGAGGAGCAAACGGGAATCTGCAGATCGCTCAACAAGCTGGAGGTGTGCCAGTGATGCTGCTTCCTGTGGCGCCCCAGAATAACGCCGGAACGGGCCCTCAGCCTGCCATGCAGATTCCTGGCCAAGTGCAGCTGTTCTCAGTGGCTGGGCCCAGCAACCAGCAGCAGCAGCAGCAGCAACTGGGCGTTGCTGCTGGCGGCGGTAGTGCGCAGGCGAGGGGAAGACTGAGGTTTCTGCGTTCGGTGGCGGCTCGTCTCAGGGGGACGCAGACTCCTACAACAAAAGCTGACGTTGATGAAGAGGAGGAAGAATGCTCCGGGATGGACACAGAGGAGAAACAGCAGTAATGAGACTGTGCTGTTCTCATGATTTATTCAATCTTTATGCAACACAGATCTGTCACATAAACAGCATTCAGGGATTTGCCTAATAAAATAATTGTTATTGTAACAAATGGTCAATAAAATGATTAAAAACTGAAGTGATCAGAATGCGTAGACTGTTTTGTTTTATTTTATCTGGCTCTAAAAGTATATTCATATAAATAAAACTTTAAATTTTAAAGTTAGTGTAATTTCAATGAAACTTAAATAAAACTTTAAATTTTAAAGTTTTATTTACATGGATATGTAAATAAATCCACCGCCATTATGACGCAAACAGCCAAAGATTGCTGTTATTTATTTGTCAGGGTTGAGTAAATATAGACAAAAACTCCTATTTCCAATGTTTTCCCAGGTTGAAACCTACTCATTTGTCTTGGAAAACATGCCACAACATCTACATCATTGCTCAGTGCAGAAACTTTGTGTTGTCAATTAAAGACCGGGCAGGTTGAACACAACCAATCCAAATTCCTACAGGAGAGAAATGATCATATTCAAGTTGGGAAGTACCATTTTTCACAATGTAAAAATCCAAGCAAGAAAATATTCCTCACCGGGAACACGACCGCAGTGGGTGATTAAATGTCCAGACCAGACTCCCCACATGGTGTTTATGTGTGTTACTTTGGGCTGCGCAGTCAGCAGCAAAGAAACTGTTCCCAGACAGCCTCTGTGTGAGAAAAAAAAAAAAGAAACCAGCTATGCACAGGAAATGAATTAATGTCTACAAGCATGAGATGAACAGCAGATGTAACGTTTCATACGGTCTGATCCTGGTGACATGAATGTGAAGCTGTTGGCGAGATTTACATTTAAATGCTGAATTCCTCTCAAAACGTCTAGTTATAATGAGAAATGAAATCGCCTGGATCTTTTTCAGCTTAAGTGAATTTGAATTAGGTAATTACAAACAAAATCAAAATCATTTTGTCAATAGATTCTCCCACCTGGCTTCTGGATCTCTGGAACTGCTCCAGAGTGACCATGAGCCATAGCAGTTGTGCCATCCTCCTCCCATTTTTTGTTGATGGGTTGAGTAATTATTTCTCTTTCAAATTTTCAATGCTTGGGATCTAGTTTTTTTTAACCCAACTCACCTTTTATCTTGACATCAACTTCTCTCCGAAGTGTCTGCTGTGTCTCTTGATCTTCATGATGTTTTTGTTCTTTAAAATTATTTAATAAACTCCTCAGGCCGAACAGAACAGCTACAGTAATACTGAGATTAATTTACATGGACTCTAGCTGATGTATGAAGATATTTAGTTTCTCTTGGTTTTATTTACTTGTATAAAACTAAAGGGGGATGAAAATAAATGAACACAGTTTTGTATAGTTTTCCATTCTTTCCACTTCAATAAAATACATCTTTCTGTGTTTACTTATAACTTGAAATAAGTTATAAACAAACTTATATATGAATAAAATGTACTGAAGTTTGTGGTTAGTAAAGTGACAATATATGAAATACATAAGGATCTGCAAGCCTGTGCAAATCTTTTTGGTCAATTATATGTCCCCAATTAAGACACTAAACCAAATATAGATTAAGAACAGGATGAATCCTCATGTTGTTTTTTTGTGCATGTTTAGATTTGTTAATTCTTTTTAAAATTCTAAAACCAATTGAAACAACACTGTTGAAAGAATTACTTTTTTTCTATTTCTAAATTATTAAATACTCCTCAAATGTTTATGACATTTTCAGATATTATTCTATATCTGAAAATGTCAATTTTCCAGCACCTCGCCCCAAAAAACGAAACAAACCCCTTCCCCCCCCTTTTTCTTTTCTATTTCTCAATTTTGCACTACCTCTAAAGTCACAAAAAGTACACTGAACAAAATAAAAAAAAGGTTCAAGAGATATAAATGATTTGGTAATCCACTGTAAGTAGACATTTAAATTAGTTTTTCATGGTTAGATACAAAACAATTATGATGTCATATGTTTTTCTTTCATCACCACAATCCACAACATTTAATTAAAGGGATCTTACTGGTTTGTAACTCAGTGGCTTCCACCAACCTCTAAAGCTCCATGTGAGACACCAAAACCCTCCGTCATCTCTCTGTGGTTGTTCACCTGCTTGGAGAACAATTGTTACCAAGGTAAAATCTTAAAAAAAAAATTAGTAACTTGTGACTTTTACCCTTCCTTAAAGCTTTTCATAATGAAGATGTCATTTCACAGCTTCCCATGACACGCAGGTGACAGATACAAAGTACAAAAACACCAGTTTTCTTCTCTCTAATTGGTTCATAATAATCTTTGGGACACATAAAAAGGTGTCCTCACAGGAGAAATATACAGTTGTCCTTGAATATTTGGAGCAAGAGTGCCTTTTGCAGACTTCAAGGTGCAAACATGAAGCTTTTTCTCTTCACCGTGTTTGTGGCAGCAGTCACCTCCAGTGTAAGTGCGTTTTGTCTGCATCTTTTTGTTTAGTTTGGGTGTCTTTCTGTTGTACAGTCATGTAACATCTCGTCTTCTCATTCTCTGCAGGTCAGCGGGGGCAAGGTGAGAAACAAATGTGAATGTAGGCATAATTTATGACTTATCAGAAGGCCAAAGACAACTAGAAAAAAAAAATCTAATGTTTTCTGCAGACCGCGAGACTGTTGGCAGCCATGAATGCTGGGATGCTTAATGGGATGATGGGAGGAGGTTTGAACCCCCCTCTGGTGGCTGGCGGTGGAATTGGTTTAGTCGGGCAGCCCCAGTTTGCTCAGGTTAGTTCACAGGCTCATCTCTTGTTACTCTAATATGAAGATATGTGACAAATTGAACATCTTTCTTCTCACAGATTGTTCCTGGACTCCCTGCCTTTGCTGTTCGGGCTCCAGTTCCTAACCTGTTCCCTGCAGCAGTCAATCCGGTTAGGAGTCGCAACAATGACACAAAACTTCCCCTTTGCCGTTTCAGACTTTTAAAGCTCATATTTTTTTCTGTCTTCTTTAGTATCAGTTTCCTGTGATGGGTGTTCCTCAAATGCCCCAAATGAATCCTCCTCAGCAACTTCAGATGGTAATCACTCTCTTTTCTCTGAAGATCAGATCTTATTATGTTAGGATTAAATGCTTAGAAATGTGAGGAATTTCTGTTTTGTTTTAGGGAATGGCTGGTGGTGTCATGCAGCAGCAGCCTGCCTATCAGGCTCCTTTTCAGGCTCCTTTCCAGGCTCCTTTTCAGGCTCCTTTCCAGGCTCGATTCCAGGCTCCATTCCAGGCTCCTTTTCAGGCTCCTGCTCAGCCTCCTGCTCAGCCTCCTGCTCAGCCTCTGGTTCAGCTTGATCCACTCCGAAGATTCAGGGTAAGAAGTGGAGAATGTGGATACGTAGTACTCGGAGCGTCTGTGAAATGTATTTCATGGGTTTAAATGTTTCTCTGCAGCGTCAGACTGTGAAATCTGCAAATGCAGGGAAGTCTTCTGTGGACACACAGGTATCACATTGAATTTCATCTTATTGTTCATGAGTTGTGAGCCCATTCTTCCACATGCAAGTTTATTAAGTTTTCCATTGTCTTCCAACAGATTCCAAGTCCCACTGAGTCCACAACAGTTTCTCCTTGTAACAATAAGGAAGCTAATTAAGTTCACGTTGGTAATATGTCAAAATCCTACTCCATGGCACAAAGAGGCGTCTCATGTTGTCTTTCTCTCTGTATCTTCATGATTTGAATTAAAAAAAAAATCAATCAGTTTTTGTACCTTTATTTCCAATAAAGTAATTATGATGAAATCACCATGCAATTCATCGCTTGACTTCCTTTATGAGTTACTAGTTGTTGGTCATTGGTGCCATCGATGGCAAAATCATTTTAATGTAAATAAAACAAAACTCAAAGAACTTATCATTCTGAAATAGCTACAAGATTCATAAAAGGATATAATATCAGGACATGACAATGAATGGTAGAATTTTATTGATAACCAATTAAAATATTTCTATGTTGTGCTTACATACATTTTCAAAAGTGTTTGTTTGGCATGTGGCCAATAGGATGCGAAAGTGTTCACATCACTTTTCACATTGGGTCATGTTATACAAACTTGAAGACATTTCGTTGGTATTTTATGTATCTGACCAACACAATGAACAACATAACATTAAATTAGAAAGAACCACATGAATCTGAAATGTTTGGTGTCCATCTTCCGTAACTGCTGGACTTATTATTCAATTACAAACAAATTTATTTATTGATATTGATTAGCTGACATGAAGGCAGCGGGTTAGATTTTATTATGGTATACTGAAGGGAGTGACAATTTACAAGCTTACAAACTACGTTATTTCTTCAAACAATCTGTAGCTGCATAATGAAAAAAAAAAACATAAACCAACAGGGCAAGACAGAAATAAGACTGAGGTGAGATTTAACATACAAAATAGCTAAGAGAGTGTGTCAAAAAGAACTACAAATAAATACTACACAGTTTGAGATGCAATGAGGGGAAGTTATGGTAGCTATAAAACTGGGACATGGTCTGTCCTGAGAACCGCAAAAACCTCCAAACTGAAATAAACCAGGACACAGAACAAATTGAAAGAAACCCATGAATTGGCAATATGAAATAAAATCAATCAAATTGAACACTGAAATGCTCCTGGGGAAAGCCAGAGACTGGCAGAAAGCCTTCTTACTGAAGGCTGATGGAAACCATTATTTAAAGGACTGTGAAAAAGTGCATTTCTGCAACTTTTGCACTATGCAACAGCCACAAAATGAAGTTTGTGGTTGTGACAAACTGTGAAAGTTACACGTTTGGTTTAGTGCATGATCTGAACTGTAAAGAACATTGATTGGGTTTCAATCAAAGTGTGAGTCAACACCCAAATTGAATAGTGCATGACAGAACTACAATTACAGTTGTAAGTCTTTTTTCTAACAGCTTTAAACATCAAGAGACAAAACTTTTAGGTCATTATTATTTGCAAAGGAAAGCATCTGTGAACTTTCATTTTCATGTCTTCCTAAAGGTCCTCAATTGGATTTACATCCAGATTTTAACTGGGTCATTCTAACAAGGATGAAGCAGGTATAGCAGATAAATCTGCAGACTGGAGTTACTGTAACAGAATTAACTGTGATCCTTCAGACATCAGGATCTATCCACCTGGCACGGATGATTTTTCAAATGTCTGATCTTGAGTTTTCTGCTCCCTTTTTTCTCATGACATGCACAAAATTGTGTTCCTCCTAATGCTCTTAATTACATGCTACCAGTGTTAACACGTGCATGTAATCACAAAGAGAATGAGTGTCTTGAGTAAGTTTGTGGAAGATATGAAAAAGTGTCAACGAGGTGCAAAAAACTAAGACAGTCTGCAGATTCTGTCATCTCTGCAGGTAGAAAGTACACACAGTCAGAGATTATGAATCTCTGCGGAGTTGTGAACAACTCCACACAGGTCATGTCATGGTGCTCAGAGACATGACTTACATTTAATGACAGACTAAGCAATTCTGTGTTGTAAGTGTCTGAGTCTGTTGTCATGAGAAATGTCTGTCATTCTGACCGCATACTGTCGGGATGCGTTGCTCGTGGACTATTAAAACTCACATTCTGACCATTTAAAAGGCATCCGGACCTGAAAGAGGAGGCAGACAGTGAGAGGGAGAGAAGAGAAGAACAACGGTAAGATGGAGCTTGACATGCTGAGATTTTGCTGAGGCGACTGGTATTTTATGAATCTTTAACAAAATGTGCATGTTTCGGCTCACTGCAGGACACGATGAAGCTGCAAAGTGCCCTTCTGGTAATCTGCCTTTTTAGGTCAAGCCTTGCTCTGCCAGTGAGTTTCAATTGCATCCAACATTATTACGCAAGAACAAAGTATGTTATTTGAACATTAGCTTAAATACTCTGCACATCTTCTTGAAGGTTCAGATTGGAATTATTGCAAGCAACAGCAATGAGGTAAATCACATTTAAATATCTGCATTTGTTGTTATGCAATAAATGAAATAAGTTGATCTGATTTCTCCATTTTGTTGATCAGCTCCTGAGACTGAATGGATTGACTCTTGCAGCTCTTGGACAAACACAGGTGCTTAAAAAGCTGCTGAAACGTTTCCATTTTCCTGTGCTCTACATTTAAAGCAATGGGTTAAAATGTGCTTTTACTTTCTCCAGGGCTCAATATTACCCCAGTATGTTCTGCAGCAGCAAACACCGGATGTCTTGCTCACCTCACAGTTGTTGAATTTGAACCCACAACTGGCAGGACCTTTTGGTCCCCAAGGGCCACAGCTGCTGCTTCCTAACCAAGGCCAGCAGCTAACACCCATGCTTCTCCCTAACGGGCAGCAAGAGCAGCTTGGACCAGCACAAGACCCCAACAATCCCAACGGTCCTCAGCAAGCCCAGAACCCTGTTCAGGTAACAGACCATCAACTTAAGGATCACACAATTAGGTTGCTTGACCAATGCACATGATGCAAGGATCTTCACACTGATAAGAGATTTTTTTATTTTGTTTTACTGTTTCTTGCAGATGTATCCACAGTTTCAGTATCCATCTTTTGGATTCCCACAGATTCACAGACAACAGGTTTTTATTTACACAAACTGACCCAATTGTAAGCATTATATTAATTAAAATTTTGATGATGAATTTATTTATTAATTTTTTTTTTTAGGGCTACTCTTACTTTGTACCTCGGTATGGCTATGCCCAGCAGAGGAACACTGCGGTTCTGCCCAACAACGGACAGCAGAAACTGGAAAGAGCCACACAAAGACCACAACTCCCACTGCAGGTAATTTTTTAAAAAGAAAATAATAAATGTCTCTATATTTGTATTTTTATTGCTTTTACTCCTTTTTACTATTTTCACTGTTGTCTGGGAAAGGTGAAGTAGAAATAAAATGTGCGTACTATTCAAATAAGATTTCTTGTAATTCGTAAGTAAATTTGTTGATGTAACACCTTTCGCAATTAAAGAATCACAAAGTGCTTTACAACAAGAAATAATGAAAAAAGACAACAAATCTAGGACATAAACAAAGACAAAGAATGCATGGCTGTGGAGCTGTGATAACCTGTCTAATTATGATTCTCATAGAAAATCATTCCGTGGTCTTTGTGGTTTAAACTAAACCAATGAAATCAGTTTACTGTGTATCACTTTGAATTAAAAGCTTGAGCAATAAACTTAAATGACTCAACGCTAAGGATTAATGATAATAACACAGCTGAGTCTATCGAGTCAGAGCAACGTGGATGTAGTAAGTGTGTTGCAATGACGTCTGGCTACTCAGCCAAACAGACAGCTCATCAATCTGCTTGGTGCCTCACTGACAGTGTTGATCACTCGCTTATACTTCTTCTAATGCTTACTTGCAGAATGTATGTCCCAGTGACACTAATGTGTGATTATTATGTTTTATTTAATAAGGAGGTATTATCTATTCAGCAACATTTTATGCACTTCAGCCTTGAAACAGAAATTATGTATTTTTTGAAATACATATTGCAGGAAATTTTACGTCTTTCCTTTATTGAGTTAACTCTATGCTTTTTAATAATTTGCTAACTGCGTTGTGATTAGTGCATGCGCATTTGAAATCGGCTGATCTAACTGTAATTCACCTTCTTTTTCAGCAGGGCTCTAAGCTACAGACAGAAAAGGTGAAATATTTATTTTTGTTTTTTTCCTGTTTTAAACAATTGCTCTCAAAATGTATAATTTTGTAACTTCCTCTGTGATCGTTGCCAGACATGGCCAGCAGGGGCTAAGAAAGAGTCCACCACTGTTCCCCCTGATCCCCGTGGTGATGCAACTGGTCCTGGGACTGATGAGGTACTCCGTTTACACGTGCAAACTACTTATTGAGAATATTTTCCCATGCTTAATTTCTTTTTTCTTTTTTTTTTCTTTAGGGTAATGGCAGCTTCCCCTTCCTGTTTGAGCCATAGATGTTACAAGGATAGAAGAAACATCACTGCTGAGGGAAAAGGCCTGGGGGAATGTTTGCCACAACTTAACTGAAACTTATTCTTTGCTTTGACTACATTTTAAATAAATAAATAATTTTGTCAAATGAAATTGTTTTCCTTTGAATGTGAATCTTCTTCATTTTGCATCTGTCTCAAATTCCAATTTTAATAATATTGACATCATATCTTTTACGAGCATCACGCGTAAAAGGTGGTGCTGCCACTTCATATATTTCTTTAGATTAAGTTTATTTCTAGCATTTTGCATTGCAAATGTCACAACAATTACGTTTAGGACATCTTCAAAAGGACATTAAAACGCATGAAAAGTTGACACTTATGAAAAGTGCAAAGTTATGTTAGGAGATGTCTAATGAACATGTTAAGCTCCAACAGAAAGTTTGTTCCATTTAACTTCTCTTTTAACCATCGATTCAAAATTAGAGTACCATTAACTTGATTTATTTTTATTCAATTTATTGAATTAAAGATTTTTAACAATACATTGGATCTTAAATTTCTTCAGAGACATTTAATTCATTTTTTGTTTTATAAAACTTTGTGGTTTCAGTGATGCTTTTACTAACAACATTGGAGAGGACACCAATTCCTTTGTTATCAAAATATAAAATTTAAGATTCACAATTTTGCCTTATTGTGTACTTTCAACTAAATGAGATGTTATTACATGTCAGATCAAAAAAGACAAATAATAAGTTATAATTCATAACACAAAAACAAGACTATAAATTTGTTGATGCAATTGAAGCTGATTCTCCAGTTGATATCTAGATATTTTGAAAAACATTTATAAAAGTAGACATTCATGAATGCAAAGACATCTTTGTGTTCCTTGTATTGAAAGGACCTTCATTTCTAATCAAAAGGTTTGGCATCAGCTTCCTAATTTGTGTTAATACTGGGAGATCAGAAATGGTGCAAACAGTGGCAATTTAATGGATTTATTATGGATTATAACATTGAATAATTTTGTTACACATGAGAGCTGTCAAGCTGTGGATTGTGTATCTAATCTCTGATTAGACATTGCAACTAGATTACATTTTTAAAAAGGAAAATTTCCAAACTTCTCTGATTCTGATACTGTATATAAGAGGAGTCCAAGATTCAGCTCAGCACAACAACCTCCTGTGGGACAGTCAGTCAAGACAGAGAAGACTGTAAGGTGATTATATGAATTTATGCTTCATTTCTTTATACAACTGAACCAGTTTGTTTGCTTGACAAGGACTTTATTTATGTTCCAACAGCTGAAATCACTGCAGCCATGCTGAAGGTAGCACTTATTCTTGGATGCCTCCTGAGCCTCACTGTGGCTACACCAGTAAGTGACAATATTGTAGAAGAAATAATTCAGATATTCTCAAGGTTTTTTTTTTCCATATTGATATGGTTGGACAGCAACACGTGTAACAAGATAATTCCTGCTTTTTGTCATGATGCTGGTATATTTTCTTGAGTTTATCTTGTTTTACTGTGGAAATGTAGTCAAAAGAAACTGCAGAATGACTGAACTTGTTTGTTCTCTTCAGATGGAGCACCAGCGTTTTGCTCGCTCTGGCTCTGGATCGAACTCCGGAGAGGTTTAGAATCATTTCTTTTCTCGACAACAAACTACAAATGAACATCATTTACTGTATAATTCTTGCATCATTCAGTCATATATCTGACCATGGTTCTGATTTTTTCCACAGACCTCAACAAATGACCTTGCTGCCCTGTTGGCCCTGCTTGCCCAGCTTCTTGCCACCACGACAGTAGCTCCAACAGTAGCTCCAACAGCAGCGCCAACAGCAGCTCCAACAGCAGCACCTGTTATTCCATAAAATGGAGTCTTGAACATCAGCAACTTTGTCATGTGTTGCTGAGAAAGCTCTTTTTTTATTTTTCAATTTTGAAAAATATTGGAAATCTGCTTTCTTTTCCTAAAACATGGATCAAACTTGCCATCATGTTTGGTATCTGCTTAATAAAGTTTAGCAAAAAGAAAAATGTGATGACTTTTTTGTTGTGCCATCTCAAACACAATATTTTGAACAATTTTCTTCAAACCTTGTGTGTTTTTCACTGTTAATGGAAGGCAGGTTAATAATCTGATGGGTGACTTTCAAGTACTAGTTTCATATAATTCTTTAAAATCTGACATGACTTTTGTCAGTGGATCAAACAAGTTTCTTAAACTAAAGAGTCTGAAGAATATTCCTAAAAATGTAAACATGTCATTTTTGCCAGAGAGTCAGTCTGAAAGAAAATAAACCTCATGGTCCTTTTGACCACCTTAATGTATATATGATGAAACACTCACAAGTCCAGTCTCTTTATTTTTTAAACTGCACATCAGAGTAGTGAGACCACATTTATCTGAAAACCACATGTTACCCAAGCTGAAATACATTCACACAACCAAGTAACTTCATTCATTGCTTCATTGTATAATTTTGGGTTTTCAGCAATAAAAAAAAGCATGAACAAAATTAAGATTGCTGACAGAAATGTTGTTTTGATGCTAAATAACACACAAGAAATGGGAACTCGAGGATGAAATGAAAGACTTCAGCATCAACATGGACTTGCGCTCCAAGAACTGAGATTCGACTTAGATTCCTGCAATCTCATTCATCAAACTTTGAGTAGATTTGTGCATATGTCTAAAATCCAAAAATGGCATGTGTGAAAAAAATAAAATTAGATTTATAAAGTCTTTTATGAACACACCATAAAGCAGTTTCTCATTATAAATCATAGCTGCACCTAAACATTTGCATTCAAGGTCCTTTGCACATGGTCAATGCAAAGAACGTCATGAATCTTATTTGTATAAAGATGAGCCATGTGGTCATTGTTATTTTATAGTCAACAGCAGTAAACCACAAAAGAAAATGGTAAAAAATACACAATTTCCCCTTAGCAAAGATCAATGTGTATATGACTGATTAGTAGTATCAGAAAATTTTTTATTTTGTAGCAACAGCAGTGGTGTGAGAAAGAAAAGGAAGATAACGGCACCAGCATTTCAGGTGGCAGATGGCACGCTCCACAGCTGAGTGGGCAGGAGTTCTGTTTTAATGACCCTCATTTTAAAGTGTGTCTCCTTTTAGTGTGGATATTCAGAAATAGAGTGAAGAGCCAGCACCTGGGAGTTTCATTGAACAACATGCTAAAACAGACATGAGAGATTTGCATTGGTGACAATGACTGATGTTCATCTCATGTGGCTCTGAGTTTCTCATTATGTACAACAAGAACTACCACATGCAGTCCAGAAGTCTGCTGTCAACTGCTGATCCCCAAGTTCACACTAAAATGAAATAAGCAGCTCAACACTTTTTCTTCTGTTTGCATTTTCCACTGCAGTGTGGATCCACCTAGAAATGGTTCCTCGTAGCTTCTAATATAACTTACAAGACTTCAAATAAAATGCATTTAAATGAAGGAAAATATAATTTTGCATAAAATTTAAGATTCAAAATTTTGCCTTTTTGTGTACTTCCAACTTAATAGGGTGTTATAACATGTCAGATCAAATATTTCAAAGACAAGCGAATAATCACTTAGATAAAGCCCCTGAATAAGAAGTCACTGTTCTTAACACAAAAACGAGTCTATAAATTTGTTGATACAATTCAAGTTGATTCTCCAGTTTATATCTAGATATTTTGCAAAACATTAATCAAAGACGTGAATAGACATTCATGAATGCAAAGACATCTTTGTGTTCTTTGTATTGAAAGGCCCTTCATTTCTAATCAAAAGGTTTGGCATCAGCTTCCTAATTTGTGTTAATACTGGGAGATCAGAAATGGTGCAAACAGTGGCAATTTAATGGATTTATTATGGATTATAACATTGAATAATTTTATTACACATGAGAGCTGTCAAGCTGTGGATTGTGTATCTAATCTCTGATTAGACATTGCAACTAGATTACATTTTTAAAAAGGAAAATTTCCAAACTTCTCTGATCCTGATACTGTATATAAGACGAGTCCAAGATTCAGCTCAGCACAACAACCTCCTGTGGGACAGTCAGTCAAGACAGAGAAGACTGTAAGGTGATTATATGAATTTATGCTTCATTTCTTTATACAACTGAACCAGTTTGTTTGCTTGACAAGGACTTTATTTATGTTCCAACAGCTGAAATCACTGCAGCCATGCTGAAGGTAGCACTTATTCTTGGATGCCTCCTGAGCCTCACTGTGGCTACACCAGTAAGTGACAATATTGTAGAAGAAATAATTCAGATATTCTCAAGGTTTTTTTTTTCCATATTGATATGGTTGGACAGCAACACGTGTAACAAGATAATTCCTGCTTTTTTGTCATGATGCTGGTATATTTTCTTGAGTTTATCTTGTTTTACTGTGGAAATGTAGTCAAAAGAAACTGCAGAATGACTGAACTTGTTTGTTCTCTTCAGATGGAGCACCAGCGTTTTGCTCGCTCTGGCTCTGGATCGAACTCCGGAGAGGGTTAGAATCATTTCTTTTCTCGACAACAAACTACAAATGAACATCATTTACTGTATAATTCTTGCATCATTCAGTCATATATCTGACCATGGTTCTGATTTTTTCCACAGACCTCAACAAATGACCTTGCTGCCCTGTTGGCCCTGCTTGCCCAGCTTCTTGCCACCACGACAGTAGCTCCAACAGTAGCTCCAACAGCAGCGCCAACAGCAGCTCCAACAGCAGCACCTGTTATTCCATAAAATGGAGTCTTGAACATCAGCAACTTTGTCATGTGTTGCTGAGAAAGCTCTTTTTTTATTTTTCAATTTTGAAAAATATTGGAAATCTGCTTTCTTTTCCTAAAACATGGATCAAACTTGCCATCATGTTTGGTATCTGCTTAATAAAGTTTAGCAAAAAGAAAAATGTGATGACTTTTTTGTTGTGCCATCTCAAACACAATATTTTGAACAATTTTCTTCAAACCTTGTGTGTTTTTCACTGTTAATGGAAGGCAGGTTAATAATCTGATGTGTGACTTTCAAGTACTAGTTTCATATAATTCTTTAAAATCTGACATGACTTTTGTCAGTGGATCAAACAAGTTTCTTAAACTAAAGAGTCTGAAGAATATTCCTAAAAATGTAAACATGTCATTTTTGCCAGAGAGTCAGTCTGAAAGAAAATAAACCTCATGGTCCTTTTGACCACCTTAATGTATATATGATGAAACACTCACAAGTCCAGTCTCTTTATTTTTTAAACTGCACATCAGAGTAGTGAGACCACATTTATCTGAAAACCACATGTTACCCAAGCTGAAATACATTCACACAACCAAGTAACTTCATTCATTGCTTCATTGTATAATTTTGGGTTTTCAGCAATAAAAAAAAGCATGAACAAAATTAAGATTGCTGACAGAAATGTTGTTTTGATGCTAAATAACACACAAGAAATGGGAACTCGAGGATGAAATGAAAGACTTCAGCATCAACATGGACTTGCGCTCCAAGAACTGAGATTCGACTTAGATTCCTGCAATCTCATTCATCAAACTTTGAGTAGATTTGTGCATATGTCTAAAATCCAAAAATGGCATGTGTGAAAAAAATAAAATTAGATTTATAAAGTCTTTTATGAACACACCATAAAGCAGTTTCTCATTATAAATCATAGCTGCACCTAAACATTTGCATTCAAGGTCCTTTGCACATGGTCAATGCAAAGAACGTCATGAATCTTATTTGTATAAAGATGAGCCATGTGGTCATTGTTATTTTATAGTCAACAGCAGTAAACCACAAAAGAAAATGGTAAAAAATACACAATTTCCCCTTAGCAAAGATCAATGTGTATATGACTGATTAGTAGTATCAGAAAATTTTTTATTTTGTAGCAACAGCAGTGGTGTGAGAAAGAAAAGGAAGATAACGGCACCAGCATTTCAGGTGGCAGATGGCACGCTCCACAGCTGAGTGGGCAGGAGTTCTGTTTTAATGACCCTCATTTTTAAAGTGTGTCTCCTTTTTAGTGTGGATATTCAGAAATAGAGTGAAGAGCCAGCACCTGGGAGTTTCATTGAACAACATGCTAAAACAGACATGAGAGATTTGCATTGGTGACAATGACTGATGTTCATCTCATGTGGCTCTGAGTTTCTCATTATGTACAACAAGAACTACCACATGCAGTCCAGAAGTCTGCTGTCAACTGCTGATCCCCAAGTTCACACTAAAATGAAATAAGCAGCTCAACACTTTTTCTTCTGTTTGCATTTTCCACTGCAGTGTGGATCCACCTAGAAATGGTTCCTCGTAGCTTCTAATATAACTTACAAGACTTCAAATAAAATGCATTTAAATGAAGGAAAATATAATTTTTGCATAAAATTTAAGATTCAAAATTTTGCCTTTTTGTGTACTTCCAACTTAATAGGGTGTTATAACATGTCAGATCAAATATTTCAAAGACAAGCGAATAATCACTTAGATAAAGCCCCTGAATAAGAAGTCACTGTTCTTAACACAAAAACGAGTCTATAAATTTGTTGATACAATTCAAGTTGATTCTCCAGTTTATATCTAGATATTTTGCAAAACATTAATCAAAGACGTGAATAGACATTCATGAATGCAAAGACATCTTTGTGTTCTTTGTATTGAAAGGCCCTTCATTTCTAATCAAAAGGTTTGGCATCAGCTTCCTAATTTGTGTTAATACTGGGAGATCAGAAATGGTGCAAACAGTGGCAATTTAATGGATTTATTATGGATTATAACATTGAATAATTTTATTACACATGAGAGCTGTCAAGCTGTGGATTGTGTATCTAATCTCTGATTAGACATTGCAACTAGATTACATTTTTAAAAAGGAAAATTTCCAAACTTCTCTGATCCTGATACTGTATATAAGACGAGTCCAAGATTCAGCTCAGCACAACAACCTCCTGTGGGACAGTCAGTCAAGACAGAGAAGACTGTAAGGTGATTATATGAATTTATGCTTCATTTCTTTATACAACTGAACCAGTTTGTTTGCTTGACAAGGACTTTATTTATGTTCCAACAGCTGAAATCACTGCAGCCATGCTGAAGGTAGCACTTATTCTTGGATGCCTCCTGAGCCTCACTGTGGCTACACCAGTAAGTGACAATATTGTAGAAGAAATAATTCAGATATTCTCAAGGTTTTTTTTTTCCATATTGATATGGTTGGACAGCAACACGTGTAACAAGATAATTCCTGCTTTTTGTCATGATGCTGGTATATTTTCTTGAGTTTATCTTGTTTTACTGTGGAAATGTAGTCAAAAGAAACTGCAGAATGACTGAACTTGTTTGTTCTCTTCAGATGGAGCACCAGCGTTTTGCTCGCTCTGGCTCTGGATCGAACTCCGGAGAGGTTAGAATCATTTCTTTTCTCGACAACAAACTACAAATGAACATCATTTACTGTATAATTCTTGCATCATTCAGTCATATATCTGACCATGGTTCTGATTTTTTCCACAGACCTCAACAAATGACCTTGCTGCCCTGTTGGCCCTGCTTGCCCAGCTTCTTGCCACCACGACAGTAGCTCCAACAGTAGCTCCAACAGCAGCGCCAACAGCAGCTCCAACAGCAGCACCTGTTATTCCATAAAATGGAGTCTTGAACATCAGCAACTTTGTCATGTGTTGCTGAGAAAGCTCTTTTTTTATTTTTCAATTTTGAAAAATATTGGAAATCTTCTTTCTTTTCCTAAAACATGGATCAAACTTGCCATCATGTTTGGTATCTGCTTAATAAAGTTTAGCAAAAAGAAAAATGTGATGACTTTTTTGTTGTGCCATCTCAAACATAATATTTTGAACAATTTTCTTCAAACCTTGTGTGTTTTTCACTGTTAATGGAAGGCAGGTTAATAATCTGATGGGTGACTTTCAAGTACTAGTTTCATATAATTCTTTAAAATCTGACATGACTTTTGTCAGTGGATCAAACAAGTTTCTTAAACTAAAGAGTCTGAAGAATATTCCTAAAAATGTAAACATGTCATTTTTGCCAGAGAGTCAGTCTGAAAGAAAATAAACCTCATGGTCCTTTTGACCACCTTAATGTATATATGATGAAACACTCACAAGTCCAGTCTCTTTATTTTTTAAACTGCACATCAGAGAAGTGAGACCACATTTATCTGAAAACCACATGTTACCCAAGCTGAAATACATTCACACAACCAAGTAACTTCATTCATTGCTTTATTGTATAATTTTGGGTTTTCAGCAATAAAAAAAAGCATGAACAAAATTAAGATTGCTGACAGAAATGTTGTTTTGATGCTAAATAACACACAAGAAATGGGAACTCGAGGATGAAATGAAAGACTTCAGCATCAACATGGACTTGCGCTCCAAGAACTGAGATTCGACTTAGATTCCTGCAATCTCATTCATCAAACTTTGAGTAGATTTGTGCATATGTCTAAAATCCAAAAATGGCATGTGTGAAAAAAATAAAATTAGATTTATAAAGTCTTTTATGAACACACCATAAAGCAGTTTCTCATTATAAATCATAGCTGCACCTAAACATTTGCATTCAAGGTCCTTTGCACATGGTCAATGCAAAGAACATCATGAATCTTATTTGTATAAAGATGAGCCATGTGGTCATTGTTATTTTATAGTCAACAGCAGTAAACCACAAAAGAAAATGGTAAAAAATACACAATTTCCCCTAAGCAAAGATTAATGTGTATATGACTGATTAGTAGTATCAGAAAATTTTAATTTTTGTAGCAACAGCAGTGGTGTGAGAAAGAAAAGGAAGATAACGGCACCAGCATTTCAGGTGGCAGATGGCACGCTCCACAGCTGAGTGGGCAGGAGTTCTGTTTTAATGACCCTCATTTTAAAGTGTGTCTCCTTTTAGTGTGGATATTCAGAAATAGAGTGAAGAGCCAGCACCTGGGAGTTTCATTGAACAACATGCTAAAACAGACATGAGAGATTTGCATTGGTGACAATGACTGATGTTCATCTCATGTGGCTCTGAGTTTCTCATTATGTACAACAAGAACTGCCACATGCAGCCCAGAAGTCTGCTGTCAACTGCTGATCCCCAAGTTCACACTAAAATGAAATAAGCAGCTCAACACTTTTTCTTCTGTTTGCATTTTCCACTGCAGTGTGGATCCACCTGGAAATGGTTCCTCGTAGCTTCTAATATAACTTACAAGACTTCAAATAAAATGCATTTAAATGAAGGAAAATATAATTTTGCATAAAATTTAAGATTCAAAATTTTGCCTTCTGGTGTACTTCCAACTTAATAGGGTGTTATAACATGTCAGATCAAATATTTCAAAGGCAAGCGAATAATCACTTAGATAAAGCCCCTGAATAAGAAGTCACTGTTCTTAACACAAAAACGAGTCTATAAATTTGTTGATACAATTCAAGTTGATTCTCCAGTTTATATCTAGATATTTTGCAAAACATTAATCAAAGACGTGAATAGACATTCATGAATGCAAAGACATCTTTGTGTTCCTTGTATTGAAAGGCCCTTCATTTCTAATCAAAAGGTTTGGCATCAGCTTCCTAATTTGTGTTAATACTGGGAGATCAGAAATGGTGCAAACAGTGGCAATTTAATGGATTTATTATGGATTATAACATTGAATAATTTTATTACACATGAGAGCTGTCAAGCTGTGGATTGTGTATCTAATCTCTGATTAGACATTGCAACTAGATTACATTTTTAAAAAGGAAAATTTCCAAACTTCTCTGATTCTGATACTGTATATAAGACGAGTCCAAGATTCAGCTCAGCACAAAAACCTCCTGTGGGACAGTCAGTCAAGACAGAGAAGACTCTAAGGTGATTATATGAATTTATGCTTCATTTCTTTATACAACTGAACCAGTTTGTTTGCTTGACAAGGACTTTATTTATGTTCCAACAGCTGAAATCACTGCAGCCATGCTGAAGGTAGCACTTATTCTTGGATGCCTCCTGAGCCTCACTGTGGCTACACCAGTAAGTGACAATATTGTAGAACAAATAATTCAGATATTCTCAAGGTTTTTTTTTTCATGCTGATATGGTTGGACAGCAACACGTGTAACAAGATAATTCCTGCTTTTTGTCATGATGCTGGTATATTTTCTTGAGTTTATCTTGTTTTACTGTGGAAATGTAGTCAAAAGAAACTGCAGAATGACTGAACTTGTTTGTTCTCTTCAGATGGAGCACCAGCGATTTGCTCGCTCTGGCTCTGGATCGAACTCCGGAGAGGTTAGAATCATTTCTTTTCTCGACAACAAACTACAAATGAACATCATTTACTGTATAATTCTTGCATTATTCAGCCATATAGCTGACCATGGTTCTGATTTTTTCCACAGACCTCAACAACTGACCTTGCTGCCTTGTTCGCCCTGCTTGCCCAGCTTCTTGCCACCACTACCCCGACAGTAGCTCCAACAGCAGCTCCAACAGCAGCGCCAACAGCAGCTCCAACAGCAGCTCCTGTTATTCCATAAAATGGAGTCTTGAACATCAGCAACTTTGTCATGTGTTGCTGAGAAAGCTCTTTTTTTATTTTTCAACTTTGAAAAATATTGGAAATCTTCTTTCTTTTCCTAAAACATGGATCAAACTTGCCATCATGTTTGGTATCTGCTTAATAAAGTTTAGCAAAAAAAAGAAGAGAATATTGGTGATCACTCTTTTCTCATTCAATTTCACACATTTTTTTTAACACTTTAACATATCCATTATAAATCATGGCTGCATATAGACATTTTCATTCAAGGTTCCGTGTCATCTTCTGCCCTCTATTCACCCACATTCAAACCAAATGGTCAATGGAAAGAACATCATGAATGTTGTTTGTATAAAGATGAGACAGCTGGTCATTGTTATTTCATCGTCAACAGCAGCAACCACAAAGAAAATGGTAAAAAAAAAAAATGTGATGACCTCTACGGAAGAGGATTAGGGCCACTGGAAAAAAAAAAAAAAAAATGTCCACGATGACCCTTTTCTCATACAATTTCATACACATTTTTATAGATGTGTATGAAATTTTATAATCTGTACATCTGTACATTTGTCATTGTTTGTTAAATTGAATGACAAAAGTTACTAAAAAAACTCTTAGAGTATTGCTGAAAATGTAAACATGTCATATTGCCAGAGAGCTGAAAGATAAAAGAAACAAAAAAAACATTGTCCTTTTGATCAGATGAATAATTATCCAGTCTCTTGTTTTTTTTTATAATCTGCACATTCAACAAGTGAGATCAAATGTCTCTGAAAACTACTTTTTAGCCAAGCTGAAATACATTCACACTACCATGGTACTTCATCCATTGTTTACTAATTAATTTATTGTTATTTAGCAACAAAACAATGTAAGAGAAAAGTTAAGAATGATTATGCAATACGTTTTCACGTTCAGTAACAATACACCAGAAAAGCCACCTCAATGTTGAAATGAAACATTGAGTTGCCCCCTCAGGCATATAATGAGGTCTGTGAACTGTCTCCTGGAGCCTTACTGGAAGCCAGTCCCCAATGTCAAGAGTATTGAAAGTATCCTCTGTTCTGGCTGGTTGGCTGCAGTACTGACATTATTGTCCTGTGCCTTGGCTGTGTGACCAAGATCTTTCTCTAAGGGCCAATTGATTGTGTTTAGAAGGAGGAAGGAGTTGTTAACATTGCAGATTGGTTCTCACCTGTTTCCAGTTGTGCAGCTGGTTTTGGAGCTGCTGGACAAACTTGTATGCAGATACAAAACGCCTATTTGAAGTAATAACCAGTACAATTTTGTGTTTTACAAACTGTGCTTTTCATTTTTCTGTTAGTTCAGTGTGATTTTTGTAGATTGATCGCATAGTTTCTCCAGAATCTGGAAAAAAACGTTTTGAGTTGACATGTGATTCTTACTGCAGAGTTTGAGTCAGAGAGAAGCAGAGTGGATGAAGTTTAAATATGGGGTAAGCATACAGCAGCAAAACTCATAGAAAGCTCAAGAAAGCAGAGTCAGGGAGAACTGTTTCTCCAGAACATTACATTTTATGAAACAGTAAAGTTTTAAGCAAGAGCAGCTGCCACAGGACAGGAGACTGAAAACTAAAGGGTCTGCCATCACATTGCACTTTAAAAATCACTAGTAAACCTGCAGTCTAAGAGCAAAGTGCTCTGCTAGGACCTATGGAATAATTAGAATTTTCTTATTTTATATGTGAGAAGAATCATCTTAAATTGCATTTTGGATTTAACAGGGAACCAGTGAGAGGATGTGCAAACAGAATAAAAATGTATTTATAATTTGCATAATTTTAAATCAGCTGAAGGCTTATAATTGCATTTTGTGGACTTCTTGACTGTAAAGATTTACAGTAGTTCAGCTTTAATTTTTAATTTTATTAGTGGCTCTCATAAGTCTGTTTGCGAAAGCTGTATCTGTCCAACTGAAAACTGCTTTAAATGACTTTGGATAATTTCAGAACAAAACAAACACATTGTAGAGCTCGAGAGCTGAGACAAACAACCATCAGGCCTAAAAATGGCTAAAGTAGCAAAACAATGCTCACCTAATAAGTAAAAACTTACAGATTCAAAAGTTACAGAGCTCTGAATCTTGATATCTTCTTTGACATAATTTCTGTGTTAACATTATATTACAAGTGTAACACTCATTTACTTACTTTTTGCACTTTACCCCAGACATTTATGTTTAATGTTTGAACATTTATAATAAGTAGAACTAAAAGCAAAGCTTGTCAATGACTATTCATACAACTGTTTCCCAATGTTGCTCTCCAGCTCAGATTAAGCTGAAGAAAACCCTCCAAACCTGGTTTGTGCAATATTTAATAAAGGAGTCAACAGTATGAAGACAGAGATAAACAAGCATTAACATAGACATCAAAGACAAACAAACCCTTTGAGTCAATATAACCTTAACCAATTTAAACCTCTTTTTCAAATTGTTTCTTCGGTCATTAATTCCAATTTACATTTCTAATAGCAGGGTAATGTAATGTGAAAGATTTGTAAAGCTGCTAATAGAAAATTAGCTTGATAGCGACCTGGAATGATCCAACTCAACAATCAAACATTTATGCTAGTGTCTTGTGTTTGTATGAAACTGAATTTAAACTTTTAATGAGTTGATTCTCATGGTTGGCTCTGTATATTTCTGAGGTATATTTGTGTGTGATAACGTTTGATAACAATAATGACAACTTCTCATTGTTTGACATTGTCTAGCAAAATGTTTTGACGTCAGGCGACATAGCTGCTACATTGATGAGCTGCTCTATGCTGTAATTGGTGATATGTTGTTTGCTGCTAAGCATAATCATTTTGTGGCTGAAACAAAAATTATTTTTACATCAACTTCTAAGTTGTGTGAAACTTCTTTCAAAATCCTTTGAAGGCACAGAATCAGTCTGGTACTGGTCCACATTCCAGGAGAAACAGCTATTGGAGTAATGCTTAAGAGAAAGTTATTTAATCAAAAAATGTCATGAATATATGTATATGTATTTCATCTTAAATTTGGCTTCACGGATTGCAGTTTTCTGGCCAATGCCTGGTTACTGATCTTTAAAAAGCCTGACCTGCCGATTTTGATTTTGGCTGATATGCATTTTTGTTTTGTCTTAAATGTTGCTAAATATAGCAAGAAAGTCAGTGAATTGGCAACAGTGGGGTGAATATTGTTAACTGTAAACGTTCAGACCTGACCTGGTGGGCCGATCTGTCAGCCGCACCTCTCGCTGCAGAGCAGAAGAGGACAGAGGCTGATTTTTAAAACTTTGCTGACAAAGATAAGATCAGGGGATAAGATCAGCTTCACATGCAGATACAAAAACTGCATGTATCGGTGAATCACAATCCCCCAAATCGGTGCCAAGAAATCAACTGGTCGAGAAATCAGTTGGTCAATACATGTATCCTTTTAAACATGTGTATACTGTAAACAGCACCTTGCAGAGATGTAATAAGTTTATAGCAGGCGTTTGAATAATCTAATGATCGGGCTGTTTATTGCAGCCAGTCCACATTGTTAGCAGAACTAGAGGGCCCCAAAACCACATTTCGCTTAGGGCCCCATGGAGACTTGGCTGACATTTAGATTTCATAAATTTTCAAAAAAATCATCATCATTAAGCTGTTCAATATTTTTAGTAAGATAAGAAAGTTAAAGACAGTTATTATGTGTTCATATGGTGATATGGAGCCTAGGCGAATATTCAAGCTGGGAGACTCGACCCAGCTGACACTCATCTCTCAATCACCACGTCCTACCGCAGCCAATCAGGTCTGGGGAAACGCATCGATGCAAGCCAATCGTCACCCAGGAACGCCTTCAAAAGTCAAGCTACCGGAGGGTCGTCCTGCTCGTCGGGGTGCTCGACCCGCCTCCCTCCCCCTCATCTCCACCTTCGTCCCGATGGTGGTCCTCCAGGATCCTTCCACATCCAGCTCCACCACCCGTTTTCGGTCCCGGGGGAAGACTGTCCGAGCTCGGCCGAGCTGATGTCCTGCCCGCGGTGATCCGCGACTCACAGTCTTCTGCCGGGCCCGAGCGCCAAAGAATTTGTATCATTAAATCTTCTAACTGCTATTTTCTTCTCTGTGTGAGTCTATCCAGATTGAATTATGCTTAGGGACAACAATGCAAATTAGGGTTCATAATCTGCAGCAATGCTAGGTTGAACATTACAAACTTGACTTCTTGTGTGTTAAAACTGTTGACTTACAGTCTGAGAAAAATGACAGAACATCTCTGCGCTGAACTAATTCGAGATACAGTAATTATTTATTAAAAAAAGAATGTTGCCTATTTCTCTGCCACTATATTTGTTTCCATGCTTCTGTGTAATACATTTTTTCTGTTAAACACCAAAAATGCACGTTTTGAGAGAAGACACAAGAGAAGTGGGTTTTTTTTATCATCATGCAAGTGGCAGAAAAAATGATTGCTAACCACTATCAGGCAGATGTGATACCTGATAGTATTACATGTACTATCATGAAAGCTATAAAAACCCTCTAGAAACAAAAAAAACAAACTCAAACACATCGATCGCCAGCAATATGCCTGCCGATGTCTTGAACATCAACCTTCTTTTTTCTTTTTAAATAAAGTTGGAGAAATTTTACAAAAAATAGGTTTTTTGACATTCCTAAGATAGAGATCACACCTACTATCATGCTTGGTATCTTAATAAGCTTTATATATATTAAAAAAAGGGAGCCAAAGGCTGCTGATCATCATTTCTACAAGCATAAATGAAAATTCCACTGGGTGCTGTTTGTACTAAATGTAATCCGAAGGTCTGATGTCAACATACTAAATTGTTTCAACACTAAGGGATCAAAAATGAACCAATCTTGCATTGCGATTTTCTGGACCTGCTGTGGATTATATATAATAACACTGGATTGTACTATTACACCAATCAGCTGTCAAGATGTTGTTTCTGTATCTAACCACACAAGACAACCAGGTTGCATTTTTAAGTATGACAATTTCCCAACAGCTCTGATCCAGATGCTGTATATAAGAGAGTCCAAAATTCACCCACAACAACCTTCTTATCAAGTCAAGCAGAGAAGACGGTGATTATATGACTTTATGACATTTCTTTTACTCTATAGAAACAATTTATTTTATTGATAAAGACTTTATTTATGTTCCAACAGCTGAAATCACTGCAGCCATGCTGAAGGTAGCACTTATCCTTGGATGCCTCCTGAGCCTCATTGTGGCTGCACCAGTAAGTGACAATATTATAAGCAATTTTTTTACGTGGACTTAAAAAATGTCCAAAGAAGTTTAAATATGTCGTTTTGCATGCATTTACTTCGCATTGAAGACTGCATGAACTCAAATTTCAGTCATTATCCAAGTGTAATTTCTTGTTGCAAACAGCTGACATGTTTGTTCTAAAGTACTCTTTAAATTTTTCCTCTGCGAGAAACATCCATGGTTTGGAGTAGGAATAATGTTCAATATGATAGAAAATCTGTGGAGGGATTAGATTAGGGATTAGAGTGATCATCAAAGAAAAATTGTAGAAAAGAAATGTTGATCAGCAATTATAAAGACTTTGATTAGATTTTTTTTATGAAGAGGGATAGGAATTATTTTTTTTTACATTATTTTTTCTGTTAAAAAGTTAACAAAGGAAAATAAATGATTTTTTTCAGATGGAGCATCAGCGATTTGCTCGCTCTGGCTCTGGATCTGGATCGAACTCCAATGAGGTGAGAATATTTCTTGTTTCTGTAATAAACCACAAATCAACAGCTTCTACTGTATAACTGATGTACAGTTTTGCTCAATTTCTAACTATCTGTATGATTTTCCTGCAGGTCTCAACAACCAACTTTTCCTCCCTGCTTTCCCTGCTCATCCAGCTTCTTGCTACCACTACGACAGTAGCTCCAACACGAGCTCCAACAGCAGCTCCAACTGCAGCTCCAACAGCAGCTCCTGTTGGTCCATAAAATGGAGTCTTGAACATCAGCAACTTTGTCATGCATTGCTGAGAAAGTTGTCTTTTTCTTTTTCAGTTTTAAATACCGCTGATTATGAGTCCAGTTTGGTATCTGCTCAATAAAGCTTAGCAAAAAAAAAAAAAATCTTGTGACTACTCTTTTCTTCCTTTGGAGCCTCTGAATACATTCATATTGTCACCTTCTTAAAACAATAGCCTCAGTCTATTATTATTTTTTTTTAACAAAATGATTTTGACAAAAAATAAGAAAAAAATCCCTCTTTTGTTCTGAAATATGTTTTAGTCAAAAAAATGTCTTAGGCCATTATTTTAGGAGGGTGACAATATGGAGAATTCTAAAACAGATTTTAAAGAATCATTTACTTTAAACCTCCCTGTTTGTGACTGTGAATGGATGAAAATATGAAGATGTTTACTAATTTGTTTTTATTGATTATATGGAACAAAACAGCAAGAATGCTTCAATAGTGTTTTTACTGTTATTAACTAAATAAAGCACCATGTTTCAGCTCTAAAAATATGCTAATCTGCAATATATAAACTGTTTCTCTTTAAAAAGAGAGCAAGAGAAGGCAAGTATCCATCCACAAAGGGCTGAGTCTTGCCTGTGTTCCCCACAACTAAGTCTTGATTTTTAGATTTACATTGACAATGTAAATTGTTTCGAATCAGAAAGCAAAAACATGTCCTTGTGATTAAAATGTACTCCAACATACATTAGCCAATAATTGAGATCAGAGTTTGCAGAAATGTCCAGGTGTGCCCGTCCGCAATCACATTAAACATATGGATTTCTTTGCCAACTCAAGTTGCAATCATTAGAAACCGTAAGACGTTCTTTGATAAATGAGCTCATCAGTTGGCGCTGGTTGCTCTCTCATATTAAAAACTAAGGATTTTCTGTCAATTTTTCTTTTTAGCAGGAGCTTGAATCACTTTGTGTAACTCAAATGTTTCATCCTGGTCCAGGTGTACAGCATATCAATAAGATGAAAAAAAAAAAAAAATAAAAATCTGTAATTAGATTAATCTTTCTATATATTCATAGACTTATTTTAAAATACACAAAAAATTACAAAAGGAGATAAAATTTGTGCAACATATTTTTTTGACGTTCTAGAAAACATGCATGCGTTGAAGATGAAGTGTAAAATATAATGAAAGACACAATAGCAAAAGTTTGTACTGAACATGTTTGTTTTTATTCAACACTTAGTGAAAAATGATAGTTGTCCAATTGTTGAGTGAATAGAAACCATCTGGTTAAAACAGCAGCCACTGAACCTGAAATGAGATGAAATAATAATACCTCTACAGGTGCAGAAATGTTGCAAAACTGTGATTGCAATTTCCCTATGCTTCAAGGTGTGGCTGAGAATTAGTGATTTTAAGTTATTAAATTGTGGACATACATCACTAATAACATTCAGGTTTACATACATTTGAGTGTCTAAATAACATTGTGAAACCTGTTGAAAGAACCAGTGATTACAACAGTTACAGCTTATTGTTGGAGACACAGCAGCTGATTTTCAACATCACAAAGTTTTGTGACTGAGGTATATATTAAAACAGATGTAGAGAGCTTCTTCTGTGGAAACTGTCAGATTATTCTGAGAATAATAATCATAACTTGAATCAGCATGTCAACAAAAATGCCGTTGTCTTACTCTTCTTTTTAATTGCATATAACTTGATTTATTTAAATTTTATTTGTGGTGAAATAAAATAGTGATCAGTCGTTATATTATAATGTATTTCTTGATTAAATCTCTAATCATGCCTCCTGAGTTTGATGGCTGAAGTTGACAGCTTAAATCAATTCATGATGTGCTTCAGCATAAACACAAAAATATATTTACTCTTAAAATATATATAGTTTTGAGAATAGCATTAGTGCATTTAATTGGGACAATTGACTCCATATTAAATCCATAGTTTCTGTATTAATTTACAGTTTTTAGAAATTAATGACACACCTAAATATTTACTTCATAAACTGTCTGGCATCGCTCACTCTCAATAATTGCATTGAAATTCTAATTTCAGTTTTTTTTTGTTTTATTTTTAAGAAATCCACAATAAGCTATTCAGCTTTTGTTTTTTATCTGGTCAACGCTTCATGAATTACTTTTAATGTCCGGACAGCTTTCCTCTGCAAGAGGACACAGAGCAACAGAAATGGGCAATGAAGAAAGAAAACATGTGGAAATATTAAAACCTCTCACAATACCAGATGATGCAGCACTTAATACAGAGCAATTAAAGAGCTTATATGGCATTTCCACTAGATTTGTTTTCCAGCAATTAACCTCGAGTCCCGACAACACCTTTGAATGCTCAGTTGTATCTTTTTTTATGATCAGACTATCCATTTTTTATTATATGGAAGACTTTCCATGATGATTTGCTGTTCTTCTTTTACTCTGGAACAAAAAATAAATAAATTCAACAGAGTGCATCTGTAAAGTATTCACAACGCCTCACTTTTCCCACTTTGGCTCTGTTCCATTTTTATTCTGAATTGCATTGCATTATTCTCTTTCCTAGAAATTCTACACAATACATTCTTTGACACAAGTGTATAATATATGTAGAAACATAACATTAATGAGGAATAAAAGAGGGACAAATAATGTGATTAAAATCAAAAAGTTCTGATCGATATTCAAATACTGAACTGTTTGAAAAAAAAACAAAAAAACAAAGATTCAGAATTTCACAGTTTTTGTGTTCAGTTCACACAAAATCACTCACAAAATTTGAATTTGAAAAATCTGACGAACCTAAAAACACAACATCACACTGCTCTTTGGCTTGAATTTGAAATGTTCAAAAAATTACATAGAGGAAGATTTTTGAAAATATTGAAGTTTTTTTCCCTAAGTACTTTTTACAAAAAAAAAAAAAAAAACATAAGCAAAAACTTTTTAACTTTAACACGTTTTATTTCAGCAAAGAATTTTTTGGTGCTTTTTTTCTTCTGTAAAATATAAGACAACATATCGCTGTTAATGTTTTACGTTTCTCTTAACTCATTTAATAGATTATTTAATATTTTACTCACTAAGCCAATCTCATGTTTGCTTTAATTCGGTCGATAGTGAAGATAGTGAAGATCAACCCTTTGTTGATCTTCTAAAGCGCTATTGTTTCACCCATTTCCTAACATTTCCACTTACGTACTTCGAATGTTGAGCAGTTTCCTAAGAGTTATCATTTCCCAACAGCCTGATATCTTTGGGATCTTAAATCCACCCATCTGGATGTGTATAAAAAGATCTACCGACCAACACACCATCAGATTTGCCTTGACCTCCTCTGGGACAGATTGTGAAGAGACAACTGTAATTACAAATTTCTTTTATAATTATTCATTTGGTTTTCTATTTGATTTTTCTGTCATACATTAACTCAGTGCCTTCATGTTACTGTTTTTTTTTTTTCACTCATAGTAATCTTAAAATTATTATTATTTTCTTATGTTGGCAGGTAATCAGTGAAACAATGCTGAAGGTTCTGTTTGTGCTGGGATGCCTCCTGTGTCTCACTCTGGCTTATTCCGTAAGTGTGATATTTTAAAAAGACTGAATCAATGTTCTTTTAGTCGGTGCAGCCACTACAGAAAAACTGTAAATATTTTTTTATTGTAATTTTTACAGGATGAATCGCCATCCAGCCGGGAGGAGCGCTCACCTGTGGGTCATTCTCATGGTGTAAGTTAATTGTAGTAATTTTACTGGAGTAGATAAGAACTGAATCTGTTTCCTGAATCTTGAATAACCTGACCTCGATTTGTGCTTCAGGGCCGTGGTCCTCCTCATGTCAAACCTGGACGTCCTTGTATAACTGAGGATGTCCTTCAGCAGCTTCTTCAGATTCTGCGCACCAGTAACACCACCACCACCACTACTGCTGCTACGACCGCAGCTCCTATCACCACGGTGGCACCATAAAGAATGTTCTCTCCCCACTGAATTTGTCAAATAGCATCTAGTTCTTCATGCTGTTTCCTCAATAAAGTACAAGTTGAATGCATATGGTCTCAATGTGTTTGTGAATGAAAAGTGAGTTCATTGACTCACTTCATTTTTATTGAAGTCAAATTTCAAATGCAAGAGACATTACCATAGGCGTAACGTCCTGAAGGACTGGTGTGGACATGTCCCCACCAACTCTGGCATGAAGGGGACAGTCCCCAACAATATTTCCTGAACCTTTTTTCTTTATGTGTCTGAATCTATGTAAGTCGGCAGCAGCTGGACGTTATATTCAAAGCATTAACAACCAGGTAATGCTTTTTAAAATTCCTTTGTCAAACGTGAATGGCAAGGCCACTTAGCGATCGAGTGGATTGGACATCACGTGACTTACTGTGTGCGGCTGTGCGCAGGGACGCCTCAGGAATCTTGGGCCCCCTGACAAAAAAATTAAATTGGGGGTTACAGCTGCTGTTAGAATTTTTTGAGTCTACCTGACGCATCAAAAGCGTCATAATTTCAAAGGCTTGCAACAGCCTGGCTTTCTTTGGTCCAATAGTAGCACAACATTTACTGCTCCTGAATTTTACATCCATCAGTCTGTATACAGTATGCAAGTAGGTTGCTTAAGTTTTTTCTGTTAGTTTTAGATTACTGAAACGTCTCTCCCCACGAGCAACAGTCTTACACAACATGCAAAATATATATGAAGCAATCCAGAACATAGCATAGCATCCTCTCAAAAGATGCTATGTAGTTGCATTTTATTCAAGCTGCAGTACATAACTTTAATAAAAAATATGTTTCCCCATATATGTTAAAGCTATCACCATGTCGTGACGGTTTGTTATGAGACAGATAATCTGTGAAAACAATCAATCTCCTCCACCTCCTCCCTGAGCTACTAGCATATATTTGGTAATATATTACAAATAATCTGTAGCTAAGCTAACTATGCTAAATGGTTGATAATCTCTCAGTCTTTCCACCTCTCTTGGAGACTGGGTTATAAATTGACACTCTTAACTTTTTCTCTCTCTCCCTCTTTTTTAATTTTTATTTTATATTTTTTGAAAATCTGAATTTATTGTTTTTCTTAGCTGCAAAGTAACTGCCACAGTCATTCGTGTTTTCCACAGTCTGCTGCTGAACACCGTCACCGTCGAGGTTCTCCAAGCAGGAACAAAACACTTCATGCAGATCCAGGGGGTGTTTAGGGCAAATAAGGATGTGTGTTTTTTGGTCTGGGAGTGGGAACATTAAGTTTTCACTGCCAAAATCAATCTTTGAAAATACAATATTATTAATATTACAATTGACAGGGCCACATTTTTTTTTTATTTCTATGAACAAAGAATAGATAAATACATTGTGAAGGGCCCCCTGCTGGTCGGGGGCCCTTAGAATTGTCATAACTTTCCCCCCCTATACTGCACCTCTGCTCATAGTAACATGGAAGAAACTGTCTCAGTCAGCCAATCAGATATCTGGGATTATAGACGCAGCCCTAATCCCACATCCTGAGTTTGATGGGTAAATTTGACAGTTTAAATAAATGATGTGCTTCAGCACAAAAACATAAATTTATTATATATAAAATAATTCTAGATTTCTGAATTAAATCAATGCATTAAGCTTCCACATATACATAAGCCTTTATCAATATTGATTACTAAAGTCAGGTAAAGTTCTTTAACATAATTTTGCTATTGCTCTTACAATAAGCATGCATGTCTGGATGGTGAATTGCAAAATATAATGAAACACACAATAGCAAAAGTTTGCACTGAACATGTTTGTTTTTATTCAACACTTGGTGAAGAATGATATTTGTCCAATTGTTGAGTGAATAGAAACCATCTGGTTAAAACAGCAGACACTGAACCTGAAATGAGATGAAATAATAATACCGTTATAGATTCTCTGGAAAACTCAACAACTTAATAAAAATAGTTAAATATCAATGATTATATACAGCAGTATTGTTAAAAAACTGTTTTTCTGTGTTTTTCACTCACTTCATCATTACTGATTGAGTAGTTGTCGGAGCAGGGCCAGGATCTGGGCCAGAGTCAATGAAGTTGCAGTTGCTGCTGTGGTCGCAGTTGCTGCTCTGGTCGTAGTCGTGGTGGTCTTCAAGAAAATTAAGGGAGATTACAAGTAGCAGAGGATTTTTTCAATACTGATACAGTAACTTATGCTCAGGTTTAATCTAAAGGTTAGGTAGAGAGGACACTCACCTCATCTGAGCCAGAACCAGAGCTTGAACGAGCAAAACGCTGGTGCTCCATCTGCACAGGGTTTGACATTACATGCAGTAAACATTTCCACAATAATAGTAATAATGTCTACATACAGTATATGCTCAATGATATCTTATTAAACATGATAATATTAGACTTACAGGCTCAGCCACAATGAGGCTCAGGAGGCATCCAAGAACAAGAGCTACCTTCAGCATGGTTGCAGAGATTTTACCTGTTAAAACAGAAGATCAAAATTACTTTCTGAACAACTTGTTCAAGAACAAGTTAGTAGAATAGAGCATTGAAGAAATTCACTGTGTGAATACCAAAACCATAATCTAAATAAGTCAAGAAGTCATCACACCTTCAGTAGGTTTTCTCAGAGATAACAGAAGAGGCTGTAGTGTTGCTCTTTGGATGTTGAGCTTCTCTTTTATACCGTTACAGATGCAGAAATGTTGCAAAACTGTCATTGCAATTTCCCTAAGCTCAAGGTGTGGCTGATAATTAGTGATTTTAAGTTCTTAAATTATCTGATGTGGCTGCTCATCCTTCCTCCCCCTCTCTCTGTGCTATGCAGCAGTTAATATAGCTACCAGTGATGGCAGTTAAATGATTTTCCTGAAATGATATGTTGTTTCTCCACCATTAGCACATTTAGCAGTGAGTTAATGAGGATGATTAACAGCTCTAAGACCCTCCTTCTAGTTCTGATTGGTGGTTTTGGTTAAAACGTTGCATCACTTGAGCCAGTAGTAGTAGCTCAAGGAGGAGGTGGAGGAGATTGATTGTTTTCACAGATTATCTGTCTCATAACAAACCGTCACAACATGGTGATAGCTTTAACATATATGGGGAAACATATTTTTTATTAAAGTTATGTACTGCAGCTTGAATAAAATGCAACTACATAGCATCTTTTGAGAGGATGCTATGCTATGTTCTGGATTGCTTCATATATATTTTGCATGTTGTGTAAGACTGTTGCTCGTGGGGAGAGACGTTTCAGTAATCTAAAACTAATAGAAAAAACTTAAGCAACCTACTTGCATACTGTATACAGACTGATGGATGTAAAATTCAGGAGCAGTAAATGTTGTGCTACTATTGAACCAAAGAAAGCCAGGCTGTTGCAAGCCTTTGAAATTATGACGCTTTTGATGCGTCAGGTAGACTCAAAAAATTCTAACAGCAGCTGTAACCCCAATTTAAATTTTTTGTCAGGGGGCCCAAGATTCCTGAGGCGTCCCTGCGCACAGCCGCACACAGTAAGTCACGTGATGTCCAATCCACTCGATCGCTAAGTGGCCTTGCCATTCACGTTTGACAAAGGAATTTTAAAAAGCATTACCTGGTTGTTAATGCTTTGAATATAACGTCCAGCTGCTGCCGACTTACATAGATTCAGACACATAAAGAAAAAAGGTTCAGGAAATATTGTTGGGGACTGTCCCCTTCATGCCAGAGTTGGTGGGGACATGTCCACACCAGTCCTTCAGGACGTTACGCCTATGGTAATGTCTCTTGCATTTGAAATTTGACTTCAATAAAAATGAAGTGAGTCAATGAACTCACTTTTCATTCACAAACACATTGAGACCATATGCATTCAACTTGTACTTTATTGAGGAAACAGCATGAAGAACTAGATGCTATTTGACAAATTCAGTGGGGAGAGAACATTCTTTATGGTGCCACCGTGGTGATAGGAGCTGCGGTCGTAGCAGCAGTAGTGGTGGTGGTGGTGTTACTGGTGCGCAGAATCTGAAGAAGCTGCTGAAGGACATCCTCAGTTATACAAGGACGTCCAGGTTTGACATGAGGAGGACCACGGCCCTGAAGCACAAATCGAGGTCAGGTTATTCAAGATTCAGGAAACAGATTCAGTTCTTATCTACTCCAGTAAAATTACTACAATTAACTTACACCATGAGAATGACCCCCAGGTGAGCGCTCCTCCCGGCTGGATGGCGATTCATCCTGTAAAAATGACAATAAAAAAATATTTACAGTTTTTCTGTAGTGGCTGCACCGACTAAAAGAACATTGATTCAGTCTTTTTTAAAATATCACACTTACGGAATAAGCCAGAGTGAGACACAGGAGGCATCCCAGCACAAACAGAACCTTCAGCATTGTTTCACTGATTACCTGCCAACATAAGAAAATAATAATAATTTTAAGATTACTATGAGTGAAAAAAAACAAAAAAAACAAAACAGTAACATGAAGGCACTGAGTTAATGTATGACAGAAAAATCAAATAGAAAACAAAATGAATAATTATAAAAGAAATTCGCAATTACAGTTGCCTCTTCACAATCTGTCCCAGAGGAGGTCAAGGCAAATCTGATGGTGTGTTGGTTGGTAGATCTTTTTATACACATGCAGATGGGTGGATTTAAGATCCCAAAGATATCAGGCTGTTGGGAAATGATAACTCTTAGGAAACTGCTCAACATTCGAAGTACGTAAGTGGAAATGTTAGGAAATGGTGAAACAATAGCGCTTTAGAAGATCAACAAAGGGTTGATCTTCACTATCTTCACTATCGACCGAATTAAAACAAACATGAGATTGGCTTAGTGAGTAAAATATTAAATAATCTATAAATAAATGAGTTAAGAGAAAATTGTTTATATTTTACAGAAGAAAAAAAGCACCAAAAAATGCTTTGCTGAAATAAAACGTGTTAAAGTTAAAAAGTTTTTGCTTATGTTTTTTTTTTTTGTAAAAAGTACTTAGGGAAAAAAACTTCAATATTTTCAAAAATCTTGCTCTGCGTAATTTTTTGAACATTTCAAATTCAAGCCAAAGAGCAGTGTGATGTTGTGTTTTTAGGTTCATCAGATTTTTCAAATTCAAATTTTGTGAGTGATTTTGTGTGAACTGAACACAAAAACTGTGAAATTCTGAATCTTTGTTTTTTTTTTTTCAAATAGTTCAGTATTTGAATATCGATCAGAACTTTTTGATTTTAATCACATTATTTGTCCCTCTTTTATTCCTCATTAATGTTATGTTTCTACATATATTATACACTTGTGTCAAAGAATGTATTGTGTAGAATTTCTAGGAAAGAGAATAATGCAATGCAATTCAGAATAAAAATGGAACAGAGCCAAGGTGGGAAAAGTGAGGCGTTGTGAATACTTTACAGATGCACTCTGTTGAATTTATTTATTTTTTGTTCCAGAGTAAAAGAAGAACAGCAAATCATAATGGAAAGTCTTCCATATAATAAAAAATGGATAGTCTGATCATAAAAAAAGATACAACTGAGCATTCAAAGGTGTTGTTGGGACTCGAGGTTAATTGCTGAAAAACAAATCTAGTGGAAATGCCATATAAGCTCTTTAATTGCTCTGTATTAAGTACTGCATCATCTGGTATTGTGAGAGGTTTTAATATTTCCACATGTTTTCTTTCTTCATTGCCCATTTCTGTTGCTCTGTGTCCTCTTGCAGAGGAAAGCTGTCCGGACATTAAAAGTAATTCATGAAGCGTTGACCAGATAAAAAACAAAAGCTGAATAGCTTATTGTAGATTTCTTAAAAATAAAACTAAAAAAACCTGAAATTAGAATCTCAATGCAATTATTGAGAGTGAGCGATGCCAGACAGTTTATGAAGTAAATATTTACGTGTGTCATTAATTTCTAAAAACTGTAAATTAATACAGAAACCATGGATTTAATATGGAGTCAATTGTCCCAATTAAATGCACTAATGCTATTCTCAAAACTATATATATTTTAAGGGTAAATATATTTTTGTGTTTATGCTGAAGCACATCATGAATTGATTTAAACTGTCAACTTCAGCCATCAAACTCAGGAGGCATGATTAGAGATTTAATCAAGAAATACATTATAATAAAACGACTGATCACAATTTTATTTCACCACAAATGTATCTGAATCTCAATTTGCAGTAAGAAAAATAAATCAAGTTTTATGCAATTAAAAAAAAGAGTAAGACAATGCCATTTTTGTTGACATGCTGATTCAAGTTATGATTATTATTCTCAGAATAATCTGACAGTTTCCACAGAAGAAGCTCTCTACATCTGTTTTAATATATACCTGAGTCACAAAACTTTGTGATGTTGAAAATCAGCTGCTGTGTCTCCAACAATAAGCTCTAACTGTTGTAATCACCGGTTCTTTCAACAGGTTTCACAATGTTATTTAGACACTCAAATGTATGTAAACCTGAATGTTATTAGTGATGTATGTCCACAATTTAATAACTTAAAATCACTAATTCTCAGCCACACCTTGAAGCATAGGGAAATTGCAATGACAGTTTTGCAACATTTCTGCATCTGTAACGGTATAAAAGAGAAGCTCAACATCCAAAGAGCAACACTACAGCCTCTTCTGTTATCTCCGAGAAAACCTACTGAAGGTGTGATGACTTCTTGACTTATTTAGATTATGGTTTTGGTATTCACACAGTGAATTTCTTCAATGCTAAATTCTACTAACTTGTTCTTGAACAAGTTGTTCAGAAAGTAATTTTCATCTTCTGTTCTAACAGGTAAAATCTCTGCAACCATGCTGAAGGTAGCTCTTGTTCTTGGATGCCTCCTGAGCCTCATTGTGGCTGAGCCTGTAAGTATAATATTATCATGTTTAATAAGATATCATTGAGCATATACTGTATGTAGACATTATTACTATTATTGTGGAAATGTTTACTGCATGTAATGTCAAACCCTGTGCAGATGGAGCACCAGCGTTTTGCTCGTTCAAGCTCTGGTTCTGGCTCAGATGAGGTGAGTGTCCTCTCTGCCTAACCTTTAGATTAAACCTGAGCATAAGTTACTGTATCAGTATTGAAAAAATCCTCTGCTACTTGTAATCTCCCTTAATTTCCTTGAAGACCACCACGACTACGACCAGAGCAGCAACTGCGACCACAGCAGCAACTGCAACTTCATTGACTCTGGCCCAGATCCTGGCCCTGCTCCGACAACTACTCAATCAGTAATGATGAAGTGAGTGAAAAACACAGAAAAACAGTTTTTTTTTAACAATACTGCTGTATATAATCATTGATATTTAACTATTTTTATTAAGTTGTTGAGTTTTCCAGAGAATCTATAACGGTATTATTATTTCATCTCATTTCAGGTTCAGTGGCTGCTGCTTTAACCAGATGGCTTCTATTCACTCAACAATTGGACAAATATCATTCTTCACCAAGTGTTGAATAAAAACAAACATGTTCAGTGCAAACTTTTGCTATTGTGTCATTCATTATATTTTGCACTTCATCTTCAACACATGCATGTTTTCTAGAACGTCAAAAAAAAATGTTGCACAAATTTACTCTCCTTTTGTAATTTTTTTTGTATTTTAATATAAATCTATGAATATATTGAAAGATTAATCTACTTATAAATATTTTTTTTACACAAAGTGATTCAAGCTCCTGTTCAAAAGAAAAATTGACAGAAAATCCTTAGTTTTTAATATCAGAGAGCAACCAGCGCCAACTGATGAGCTCATTTATCACAGAACGTCTTACGGTTTCTAATGTTTGCAACTTGAGTTGCCATTATCAGACTCAATGCACGAAAAAATACAGTAACTTGAGCAACACCAAAGATACTACAGTTTGTCTAGTTACATTAAGTATTTAATGAATAAATATTAAATAAACAAATACATATATAAATATTGTTTGTGCTTAAAACTGTACTATATTCCCATAATTTTATTGATAGGCCCATATGACATGAGGGTGAAAAAAATGTGCAAGAAAGAAAATGTTTTGTTGACAGGAATTTGAAGGAAAGAGTTGTTCTTTAGTAAGTTCAAATCCTGAAGCTTTTTTATCTGCAACATTTTTAGATTGAACCTTTAGGGCTACAAAAAAAAAAAAAAAAAAATTGAACCCCGCAATTACTTTTAGGTTTAAAGGCACATATTAATCTAGATCATTTTTAAATATATTCTTAAGAACCAATTCTTATATTCATATTCCAAAGCAAGCTTATATTACCACATTGCAAAAAAAGTTTGGCTATCAGAATAACCTTGATTTGTTCCAGACATGAAAATATGCATTGTAAAATATTCAAAACACTACACATAGAAACAAATAATATTAAAAATATTGTACAGGGGTGTTGCATGGTTCCGCAGTGCTCACTGTATTCATTCCTGGCAGAGGAATGTAAACAGCTACAGAGGATGCAAACTTCCAACAGATGTGATAAGTACGGTGGCCCTGAGGTGCAAACCACTTCAACAGTTTTCGTAATTTGCAATTGTGCTTCATTAATGTTGTTGTGTTTTTGAATTTGTTGAAGCAACTAGACAGTTCAGTGTTGATGCAAGAGAGTTTCTTTACATGTAGAGTTAGACTTGACATGAATCAAAACCCTGAAAGATTTGAAATATTAACAATTTGGAATGACCAGACCTAAATGTGACAGTGGCTGAAAGTTGGGGTGATAACAATAATTCTCCTTATGTATGATAAATCATAAACAAATCAACATAATTCATGAAAAAAGATTGTCACCAATTATAACAAGGGTTTCACTTCTGTATAACCTAATGACAGCTGGAATTAATTGCCACATTGATATTTTGTTACTAATACAAAATGTAAGACACAATATTTAAAATTAACTTATTTTTTTCTCTAATTTAAATCATAAAATTCATATTTTATGATTTATGCATTCATTTTTCCTCAATGAATGCATTGAGCCAAAATGAATGCTCAACGCATTCATTTTTGCATTGAGTCTGATAATGGCAACTCAAGTTGCAATCATTAGAAACCGTAAGAAGTTCTGTGATAAATGAGCTCATCAGTTGGCGCTGGTTGCTCTCTAATATTAAAAACTAAGGATTTTCTGTCAATTTTTCTTTTGAACAGGAGCTTGAATCACTTTGTGTAAAAAAATATCTGTAAGTAGATTAATCTTTCAATATATTCATAGATTTATATTAAAATACAAAAAAATTACAAAAGGAGAGAAAATTTGTGCAACATTTTTTTGACATTCTAGAAAACATGCATGTGTTGAAGATGAAGTGCAAAATATAATGAAAGACACAATAGCAAAAGTTTGCACTGAACATGTTTGTTTTTATTCAACACTTGGTGAAGAATGATATTTGTCCAATTGTTGAGTGAATAGAAGCCATCTGGTTAAAACAGCAGACACTGAACCTGAAATGAGATGAAATAATAATACCGTTATAGATTCTCTGGAAAACTCAACAACTTGATAAAAACAGTTAAATATCAATGATTATATACAGCAGTATTGTTAAAAAACAGTTTTTATGCGTTTTTCACTTACTTCATCATTACTGATTGAGTAGTTGTCGGAGCAGGGCCAGGATCTGCGCCAGAGTCAATGAAGTTGCAGTTGCTGCTGTGGTCGTAGTCGTGGTGGTCTTCAAGGAAATTAAGGGAGATTACAAGTAGCAGAGGATTTTTTCAATACTGATACAGTAACTTATGCTCAGGTTTAATCTAAAGGTTAGGCAGAGAGGACACTCACCTCATCTGAGCCAGAACCAGAGCTTGAACGAGCAAAACGCTGGTGCTCCATCTGCACAGGGTTTGACATTACATGCAGTAAACATTTTCACAATAATAGCAATAATGTCTACATACAGTATATGCTCAATGATATCTTATTAAACATGATAATATTATACTTACAGGCTCAGCCACAATGAGGCTCAGGAGGCATCCAAGAACAAGAGCTACCTTCAGCATGGTTGCAGAGATTTTACCTGTTAGAACAGAAGATGAAAATTACTTTCTGAACAACTTGTTCAAGAACAAGTTAGTAGAATTTAGCATTGAAGAAATTCACTGTGTGAATACCAAAACCATAATCTAAAAAAGTCAAGAAGTCATCACACCTTCAGTAGGTTTTCTCGGAGATAACAGAAGAGGCTGTAGTGTTGCTCTTTGGATGTTGAGCTTCTCTTTTATACCGTTACAGATGCAGAAATGTTGCAAAACTGTCATTGCAATTTCCCTATGCTTCAAGGTGTGGCTGAGAATTAGTGATTTTAAGTTATTATATTGTGGACATACATCACTAATAACATTCAGGTTTACATACATTTGAGTGTCTAAATAACATTGTGAAACCTGTAGAAAGAACCGGTGATTACAACAGTTACAGCTTATTGTTGGTGCACCGCAGGAGATACAGCAGCTGATTTTCAACAGCTCCTGTTGAACGAGCATAACGCTGGTGCTCCATCTGCACAGGGTTTGACATTACATGCAGTAAACATTTGCACATCACTAAGTTTTGTGACTGAGGTGTATATTAAAAATAGAGGTATAGAGCTTCCTCTGTGGAAACTGTCAGGATTTTATGAGAATAATAATCATAACTTGAATCAGCATGACAACAAAAAAAAAACATTATCTTACTCTTTTTTTTTTGCTTTGTTTATGTGTATAAACACATAAATTTACTTATTGAGATTTAAAATTCAGCCACTAAGTGCTTTCATTTAACTATGTTTTATTGATAAATTATTTTTAGATAGTGGTCAGATTTTCAGATGTCTTACAAATAACTTAACCCAACACCTCATTACAGCTTTTTCATGGTTTTGATATATCTCTGTAATAATTCCAATTTATTTTAAAAATGAAAAGACTTTAATATGCCACATCTTCTGTATATATTAAGTTTTAGAATTGTTTCTTTGCATAAATTCCCTGTTAATCATACATTACATCAGAATATTATTATGCATTGGTGCAGAACAAATAACTCTGTTCCACATATGGATTTACTATCGTTTTGCAGATTTCACAGTTTCAGTATATTTTTTTGTAAGGTTTAGGACGTTGAGTTCTACATTGACAGTTCTGCACACACAGCTGAGGTTATATATATAAATATATATATAGGTTTAGTTTTCTCTAGGTAAAATTCTATGAATCCCTCTGGAAAATTTCTCTGGGCAATTCAATTTCCAGCAATAGTATATTTTATCTCAGTATATATTATATTATAGAAAAACAGCCCAGTGGTGAACAATAAAAATTGTCCCATCATGCTGTGGGAATGCTTTTCTTCACCAAGGCCAAGGAAGCCGGTCATCTTTACTCGTAAAATATTTTGAAAACTGTCTATTGTCTGTCTTTCTTTCCACCATCATGTTGTTTGTGTTGTTTGTTCCACTCAAACAACACAATATAACTCCAAGTACATCAAACTTCTGTGAAATCAAACTGTCCACTTAGGAAGCAACACTGATTGACAATCAACAATGATTTAAATATATTTACAAGGCACTTTATTGTTTCCACATTGTTTTGTTCTTGATTCTGAAGAAGTTTGCTAAGGAATAAAATGAAATAACATCAAAAAAATGTCTTTTATTATGTAATGTGTAATTCAATTGGAATAAAAGCTTTAAAATATACATCTTCTTTAATTTTATGATAGAAAATTGTTGAGCTACATCTGAGGAACAACTAAAAATACATATAATTTTAAGGTTTTCATGAAAGTGCAACCATCCAAAGTTGGCTTGTTTGGTGTGTTTAAATTCTAGGATGTTTTAAGCATCAAGATCACAGATGGCAGCCTTATGTCTGCAATATTACGAAGAAAATAAGTTACAAAGTACAAAAGTCACATTTTATAAGTCATTCATAAAGTAGTAAAAAGATTGATTGTAAATGTGTCAAAACTTAGTGTAGATAAAAGGTATATTGATTGAATTTGAACAGTGCTGTTCTTGTCATACTAATCACGCAAAGCCCTTTACACCAAAATATTTTGCCTTGCTCAGAAGCACATCAACATGTAGCAGGAGGAGGCTGGAATTGATCCCACAGCTTTCCAGTTGACAGAAAATATTCTACACATTCAGGTCGAGTCAAGTTTAACATTTTGTAAAAAATAAGATAAAACAACTTAACACCCATGCATTATCTTATATAGCCTACTTCAAACCATAAATCTGTGCAGGCAATTTAAAAACTCTGACTTTACTTTAGGGGACACAAATATGTCATGATAGATAGTATTACGCCAAGGTAATGAGAGCCTCTCAGACTAAAAATTCCTAGAAACATTTGCAACAGTGTGTCATATTTATTACCTGCAATAGAAAAAAACATACACTAAGTCCACCATGTGTACATCCATAAACAAGATAATAATAATGTTAGGAAAGGGAGCATTAAGCAACAAACACAACTGTTTCGCAAGTATGGAGTCGTTATGAAAGAAATGAGCGGCTCCAGATTTTAAAAGAAACAAAGAAGTCTTTGATAAAAAAAAAGGAAAAAAGAAAAAAGTTCTTGTTATGCAAACATTAAACGTTCAAACCTGAAACATTTATTTGAAGATAGATTTTATCTGCCTGAGTTTGTGCACATTCTCACACATCCACTCAGGATGTGGACATTTAATCTTATAAAAACCCAGCCCAACCCTAAAGCCGAAACTGTGATAACATCTCTGTTGGCTTTGCTTGAGGCTGACCGCGGCACATCAGAGATGAGGTAACACCTGTGAAGTTGGCGGGCAATGTCGACACAGCAGAGCTGTTTAAAAGCTAATTGGGTTTCTCAAGGCAGCCATATGCAGACTGAGTTGATGAGCGTGATCTTTTATTCATCATTAAGCTTTTCATTCTCGATACGGGAACTAAGAAAGCATGAAGTCCAGGATGGTGTGTTTTCTGATGATTATTCTTTGCATCAGTGCCCAAACAACTGTAAGTACAAAATTGCTAAGCACTGCTTTGTTCACTTGAAATTGTGGAAATTATTGAACATTTTTCTGTAAAATGCTAAAGTGAAATAATTCTTCTCTTTGTGAATTTTGAAGAGGTGCCATGGTAAACACAGTACTAGCAGTGAGTCGGACAGTGTAGAGGTAATTAATATTAATGAAAATAACTTTTTATTTTGAACATTTTCAGTATCAGTATTGTCTAAATTTCTTTCTTGTTTTTTTTGTTTGTTTTTTTGTTTTTGTTTCATTAGACCTCAATAGACCTGCCTTCACTTATCTGCACTCTGTTTCCGACTCTGTGTTCACAAAAGACTACGACAACAACTACCGCCACAAAGACAATAACAACAAAAACAAAGGCAACCATAGCTCCAACCACCCTCCGCGGAGACAGTAGATAAGCTACAGCCTCTAAAATGAATCCAACACGAGGAATATTTAGCAAGATGGGAAGAATTTATTTACTTTGATTTGCAAATAAGATCAATAAAATGCCGCTTTGTTTTGGTGAGGCCATTGACAAAACCAGAATCGAAAACATATGGAGACTGGTCCCACCAAAGAGCAGACTCTGACAACACACCAGTGTAACATCCACTCAGTAAACTCACACAGACAAGCCTGAATGCTGACTGCTGAAGAAAAGGGCTGAGGGTAAGCTGCTAAAAGCCAGATTCTGCCAAGTCTGTCGTGTTGCGCTCCTGAATAACCCTCCTTTGATTCATTCTTCTGCACTGCTGATTCCAAAGACTTCCAAAGAAATATCTTATGTGTTTTTTTCTAATCAATTTCTTTATGTTTGATGTAATTTGATGTGCCTAAACACTGTATTATTATCAAAAATCCTAATTTTGAATGTACTTTTTCGCTATACTTTTTTTTAATCTTCATAATTTTTCTGAACTCATATATTTTTTTCTAATTATGACTCTGTACTGACTGATCTTTTGTACTGACTGATCAAATAAAATCAAATAAAATGATCAAATTTAGTTACAGTCTTTATATGAGAATGCTACATATCTTGTGAAAACTTTCTTAGATTTCTCAATGATCTCACTGATTACAAGTTTAAGAAGCTCCATGTTCTCTGCTCTGCTATTATGCTATGAGAGCCACATCAACAGCAAATGGTGTTTTCCAGAGATTTGCAGAAACACAAGCAGTTCCTGATCATACACACTCAGTAAATCACACAGTTTCTGCTTTCCAATCGTAGCGTGAACTTTTATTCATCATTAAAAACAAAAAGACACCAGAAGATCATAGGAGGAATCTGACATGATTCACTTTCAACTTTTCATAATGTCCAGGACATCATGACTGTTATATTTTGACACTTGTGTTGCCCATTTGTTTGTTTATGTAATTTAAATGAATATTTCACTGTTGACATAAACAAAAAATTTGAATGAAACATATTGTGGAGCCCACCCCTTCTCTAAAACATCAGTTCACTAAACAGCAAACACCAATCAGCTGTCCATATTAAACACAAAACAGGCAATGTGTATATATAAAATTAATAATAATAAAAAAAGAGAAAAGACATATCTTTTTAATAACACAGCACTATACTGGTTCAATATACTTCACATATGATAGACCATTATATTTTATTTTTATAAAAAGTCAAAATTGATCCACTCTCTTTGGTTTCTTTGGACAGATTTATTCCATAAACCGAAATAGAAATTTCAATTTATTTTGCTTTTTTAAGGGTGATGAGTGTACTTGCAATCACTGAATTGGCTCGTCCGCACTTTACAGGAATTCGAAAGTCCATACACCTCAGAACGAATTTAGAATTGGATTTGGATGAGTCAGCCATAATTCATCCTCCTTAAGCAACTTCAGAAAAGCCAACTATTGTCATGCTTTTTTGCGCATGTCACACATATAACATACATAATTAAGGATAATTGCAGCAGTCAGACAGTGACATCAGCCACACCCACATGTGTCCTGAGTATCAGGAAGCAACGCTGTCTGAACTCTTCACTGGCTGTTTATACATTTCTACAGACGTTACACCATCATAATTGAAAGAAAACTTGCAATTCAGTTCATTCAGGAGAATTTCTGTGGTTTCCAGCTCACTGCTTCATTCACAGGAAATAATTAGGTGGATTTTGAGCTTTTCTTTCTGTCCTGTGATTGGTCATTTCAGTTTCTGACAGACACATAAGTGTCTGCTCCTGTCCTTTCACTTTCAGTCAATTTATTTGGCTCCATGGTGACATTACTCCATCGCTTCCAGTGACTGAAAGGGAAGAACTGAGAGCAATAGTGGCCTTGCTTTGTTCGTAAAAATGTTCATCATATTTCTGCTTCCATGTTTGGCTACAATAGTAACTGCATCACCGGTAAGAAATAATTATGATAATAATAATAAAATGCTAGCTTATTATCAAAAGCTTAATTGAACATGCTACATCTAATTATTTTCTTTAACAGGTTAATCCAAGTATTCGTCCTCTGCAACAGTCACAGAAGGAAGTCAGTCATGGAAGTCAACCTGTTGATGCCACAATCAGGAAACCTGAGGGTCAGATGGAGCCATTTCTTCCTCACAGCTTGGACCAACCACAGTCTGGAAATTCCCAGCAGCCGGAACAACAGGCCAACAACCAACAACAGGCCAACAACCAACAACAGGCCAACAACCAACATTTATTACAGCATTACGGATTGTTTCCACAAGGGGGCAGCCCAATGATGTTCCCCCTTCCTGGAAATGTTGCTGGATTTCTACCTCCTAACCAGCTGACCCTGACTCAGCAGCCTCTGGTAAGAAATAAGAACACTTACAATGCGATTTAGATTGAAGATGGTTTCTGATTTTCCAACTTGTAATTTTAAAACAGTAAATCCCAATGGCGTTTGTGTTCTTTCCATTTTTCTAACTAGATTTTTCCATCGTATGGATTCATGCCTGTATTCCCCTCACCCTATAGCAATCAGCTGGTAAGATATTATTACCAAACACACAAGTTGTGCCTTCAGCAATATCCCACACATAGTTTAAAGTATTGCACGTGCTCACCATAGATCGAAGTTCAGAAAAAAATTCCCAGTACAACCTACTTTAACTTGAAAGATTCCCCCTGTGGGTGTCTTGAACAGTTTTCAACAGTTTAATGAAAGTCCCCCCCCCCTCTCTTTCAAGTCCTCTCAAAGGAAACCAGAGACAACCTCAAACTCTCTCACCGGAGACAGTGTTGTGCAAATACAGACATCTGTCTCTAAACATAATTACTGGTTGATTTACAATGCCGAGACAGCAACTAACATTTTAATGCTGCAAGTGCTGATTATTTAACCTCCTAATTCAGAGTAATGTAGTGATGTTCAGGTCTTTGTGCACTCAGTGCACAAGTCATGAACACAAATTAAATATTGCATGCATTTTCTCTCCTGCAAAGTTCTCCCCATATGGATTCCCCAAGGTTTCTGAGTCTCCCCTCCCTCAAACTCCAATAAATCAGCTCACCAACGGTCCTGTGCTGCCAGCAGAAAATGCTGCAGGGGCAGCGGCACCTTCCGTAGCTGCAGCTCAACAGACACAACAACAGGTACCTTAATTTGACATGACTGATCCCATGGAGTAATAAATACTGACTTTATTGGAAGTTAAAAGTGGAACTGTATGATCAAACTGTCAAACTCTCTTTCACAGAATCCCCCAGTCGTGTACATGCTCCAGCAACCCATGGTAGATATGAATTGGTGTTTTTATACTTGGATGATGAAACAGTCTTTGTTGCTTCACAATTTTTGCCAGGTCATTTTTCATCTCACATGAGCTGTCATTGCTTTCTAGAATCCCTCACTTGGAGGTCTTAGCTCTGAGGAACTGGAGGTAAATCAGCCAAGATTTTTGTCTGACTCTCAACATGTGCAAACACTTTGTTTCAGTGAACTTGATGATCCCAAATCCTAAAATTGCTCCTCCTCCCATGTGTCTTATACTATCTATACATTATTCTCTGTTTCAGACAGCAGCAAAACTGAGCCAGCTGGGTATGTTTATGCCCCCCATGCTTGCGAACCTTCCTGCTGGAGCAGCAGCAGTTCAGGCGCAGAGTCAGGTCGCCGGAATCACAAACCCAGACCAATGGGCTGCCGGACAAATTGCAGGGACCTCGGTTTCTGGAGCCCAACCATTACAGGGTTTACCTTGCTCAGGATCACAGCGGAAGGTTAAAAACCCGCCCACAGGTCTGAAGAGAGCAGTCCCTGAAACTACCACAGTCTGATCAGCGGATCAACCCAAACTCAGGCCCACACAGGGAAACCTGGCTTAAAACTGCAGCAGCTACTAAAACTTACTTATGACGTTTTAACCCTCTCAGGCTCAAATTACTTGCAAGGACTAGCTAAGTAGCATTTAGCTGTTGCAAATCTGCAACATCTGCCTGGAGATAGTTAAAATATCAACTGCAAAATAAAGTGCTAGCAATTTATCACTAGGGTGTCTTTCGAATATGCCTAACCATTGTTGGTATTTTTTTGCCTTCAGTACTGTGTTTTTATATGTAATTTTAAATAAAGATGACACTCAGAGACTGAATCTCTTTCAATGCTGTCCTGTGTGATCCTATTTCATCAATATGTTTTCATTTAGTTTCAGCATTACATCATTATGTCATAATTTGATTGGGTGAACATCGATACTATTTCCACATGTTGCAAAATTCACAAGAAGTCTTAAAAAAACAAGATGTTTTTTAGATGGAGTCCTATATTTGCTCTTGTATCTTCAGGTGTTTGCCTCCTTTTTGAAAAGAAAAGAAAAGAAAAGATAAACAAAGAAGAGAAAAGAAAAGGTCTTTCTTTAACTCCTTCCCTCAGTCAGTAGCAAGCTGTTAATACAGATTGTGCCTGGTGCTTGGCAGAAGGTGTGACAGATGGTTTTTACAGGATTTTCTGTAAAGTTTTGTCTGTGGAATTAAAAACCTGGAGCTCTATTAGGTAACTAGATTTGAGAACCTTTCCTGACTTACTAACAATTTGTCTTGTTTGAATCACGAAACTTCTATTTATTTTCCTGGGATAGTACATTATTGACCAATGCAAGGCAGACCCTATTTCTGAAGGAGGAAAAGGATAAATGTTCTTACTGGACTCTGTGAGATGTCAAAAGGTTTTCTCATGAGTTAACTCATCTTTATCAACATCTTTATTGCTGGTGAATTTCTTGTTCTTATGATGCTTTGTCACTAACATTTTCTAACAAAGCTGTGAGGCCTTGTTGCATTTTCATTTGGGTGTCCCAGAGTAAATTGAGGAAATCACACCTTCTCAGTTGTTTAATGGTTTACACATTAAACATTGTGCAAATCGTGTATTATTTTCCTTTAATGTTCCAGTTGTGCGCTACTTACTTTTGTGCTTCATTTAAAATCTCAGCTGAACCGATTAAAGATTTTGACTTAAATGAGACAAAATTATACATTTGTAAGGTATTGTAAATTTAAGTGATCAAACTAAATACTTCTTGAAACTGGCAGAGCAAATTGCTTCTTGGCTAATGAAAATTGATGTCTCCTTTCTGTTAACCCAGTTTCATCTTTTGTCTCTTTTTGTGAGCTGAATGTATCATTACACACCTATTTGTTAGTGGATGATTGGGCATTGGGCATTTGCCCTCAGTAGGCCTCACCTCACATCTTGCTTCAGTTCCAATCCTGGTTGGCGGTTAAACCTGTGTTCCTGCACGTCTATTAGTTTGTCCCAGATATTGTGGTCTCCCCCACAGAGTGAAACCAAACAAATTAGCTTATTTTGCAACTAAAAATTTACCGTAGGAGTGAATTTCAATGTGTGTGTTGGTTTGTTTTGAAAAATAACCCAACACGACTGAGCAATGGACCTGTCTGGGATTTCTATAACCTGTTGCCCATTTACCATCAGTATAATCCTCAGCTATGAATGATCCAAAACAGATGAATGAGACGTGCATAGATGGGCATGCGCATCATAAATGCATATCTTATACAGCCTTTATTGAGTTACATATGTATATTATGGTTGTGTAGACTTGAGCCTGATAGAAAACACGTTTTCCTTAATAAACCAAGTGTCAAAGGTCGTAGGGTCTAATCATTGTATCATTGTCAACAATTTCCATTAGTTTTTGACCAAAAATACAGTGATATTTAAGAATAATAAAATGTTTAGATATTAGAATCGTATTTTCACACTTGGGGCTTGAGTTTACTGGGTTCTTGCACTTCTGTACCTCATAAATTACTCTGCTGAAGGATCATATCTCATAAATGTCTGCTTCAAGCCAAAAATGTGTTAAAGGGGTTTCTCCCAGAGACGGAGCTGTCATAAAATTAAAACTCTTTGGCTTATGACCAATGCCTGTCAAAAGTTTCTTTGTTTTGTCAGCAAATAAATAGGAGCAGATCTCCCTCTGCTCATCACACATCCTTCTTCAAGAATACTTCTGTACTCACAAGTGGACGAACAGGAAAGGTAAATCTCTTAAATTGAAATAGAATTACTGAAGGATATGTTGCATGATGTCTATATTTTGATCTTTTAAAAGATCTGTACTGAATATACTAGCATGGGATAATCCGGAAATAATTGTTTCCACAGCTTAATTCAAAATGAAGCTCATTCTGCTTGCAGCCTGCATCATTGGGATGGCTTTCAGTGCTCCTGTAAGGGAAACTCACATTTGTTCCTCAAATTTGTATTGCATTTTTGATATTAAGACTTTTGCAGCACAAGCAACTAAAAATCCAACTACACAAAGCAGTATCTTGTCTTACAGGAATGATTTCCGATAATTTTCTAGCTGATCTGAATTACTTTTTCTTTTTTTAAAGCATTTTAGCTCAACTATTTTTGATTTGCATAGTAACAAGCCTGTATTAATGTGTGTATGAATTTCCAACAATACAGCCTCAGATGTACATGGAGTTTGACCTCCACCATGCCCCTCCTCAGGTAAGAACAATAACAAAAATGTTGTGTAGCAACTGCAGTATAGTTTTTCCTTCTGTTCTAAATGGCCCAGTGGTGTGAAGGTTAATATTGTGGATCTATTCTTCACAGGCGGCAGCAGCAATCCCTGCTGGAGCCCCAGTGGGGTCCCTGGAAGTTGTAAGAACAACATGTTTTTATTTCATCCTTTCAAAACACATTTATTATACTTTTAAGTGATAATTGTGGCTATTTCCAATTTCAGCTGCTCCCAGTTAACAACCAGAGGCAATATGTTGGAGGACCAGTAAGTGACATTTTAAATCTGGATATTAACAGAGCCACATTTGTACTTTGTAGCTAAAATTGAGGAGGAAAAGAAGTCTTGTTCAAAAATCTAAGTGAAAGTTTGGCTGTAGTTGCATTGCTGTGGCTTAACTGCACATATTGATTCCTACATAAATTTTGTCTGGAAGGTCCAAGGATTCATCAAGCAGGAGATCCACAGGGCAGATGGCAAAGACGATGAGATTGTAAGTGCATTTAACATCTTCCAGACTGAAAGTTGTTGCAGAATGTTTGTTGTCGTATTCATCTAATTTCATCTCCGTCTGTTTCAGTACTACCCCTTTGGGTTTGACCAGCCAGCTGCAGCTGCCCCTGCTGCCCCTGCTGCCCCTGCTGCCCCGGCTGCCCCTGCTGCCCCGGCTGCCCCTGCTGCCCCCGCTGCTCCTGTAGCACCAGTTGCTCCTGTTGTTATTGCCGCTGTACCCGTAAGAGCTATTTCAGTATTTTATTTTGACATTACATCTGAATGGTTTCATATGTCTTGATAACAGCAGCAGAAGACATATTCAAAGAGACGGAGAGGTCTGCAAGTTCATTCAACTAAATTATTCTTGCTTGGAAAAAAAAAAAGAGCCCATTTTTGCTGAGCTTTCCAGAAACCTTGGCTCATCCTCCCTACTGATTGGCTCACAACAAGCCTCTGTGATTTCAGGTTGCCAAACCCAGTGATGATGATGAGGAAGATGACTAAAAAGATCTGAGTCAGCAGCAGTTGTGCTCATGTGTGCAGAAAGAGGTACGATACACACAGGCACACACAACTTCAGAAAGGAAAAGACAGTGTATACAATGAACTCTTAATGAAACGTTTGTGTCATAAGTTTTATTTTCACAGCTGACTTAGTTTGTTTCTTTTTTCTTTTAAGATGAGGAAACCAGGAACCAGCTCAGAGGAATAGAAACCAGACAACGATGCTGCTCTTTAAAGCCTCTAACAAATTTGGTGCTACTCATTATGGACGTCATTCCAGTCCAGATGGTGCTTTGTTTTCTTCCACAACAAAATAAAAAAATATATATAGTGTGACGAAATGCAAATTAGTGGTTTACTGTGAAATACGATTGTCCTATTTTCTAATATTCCTCTTTGGGATCTTTCTATTGGGAAGCTCAGATAATAAATGAAATGAAAGCATTAATCAGTATCCTTGTGTTGTTTTGTCTTCTACAAATAACTACATATGGGAAAATAAGTAAGTAATAATATCAATAAGTTCTTAAGTCTTTCATGTAGAAAGGTTTTTGTATGTAACAACCTTCATTTTTATTTATTTTTTAAATAATTGGCCCAACAGATTGTTTTATATAGTTTGAATAAAACAGAATTTTTGTTTGATGAGATTCATTTTTAGCAAGTCTTTGTGTTCAGATCACATTGTAGATATTAAATTGTATCTGGTCACGATTTATTACATTACATAATATCTTTAAGGGTGACATAGAGATATATTTTACATTTTTTGACTAAACCGGTCTTCTACTCTCATGGTAAACAGCTTGCCTTTAATAAAACCTTTCACTGTAAACCTTCTTCCATAGTTGTATCTCATAAACGACACTGCTGATTGATAAAATGTCATAAAAGTGTGTTTCAGGTTAATAAGGAGTAGGAATGTTAGCTAGAAGCATCTCTGCACCCAATCAAATTATAGCTCCAGAATCAATATTCTAGAGCATTAATAATGCCATATGATCAACAAAATATGTCTTTTTTGACAGACAAAAAAAATAAAACAAAAGAAATGCAAAGAAATCTCTTTAATGTCTAAGTATAAACAGACTTCTACAAAAATATGACAACGAAAACTTGCATAATAACAAAAAAAGCTTATTTATGTTTTGTTTCAGTTGCATCTTGCCTCTTTCTAGAAACCAAATACACAGAACAAGTAAAACAACACACTAACACAAATTTATGCAACACTATTTAAAGTTTGTGTATGAACTAAAGTGCCTGTCAGGCGCAGCTTGAACTTCAGTATCAATCACAATTTGCCATATAAACTGCAGAGGTTTTATCTCGATTCTGATTTCTTCATTAGTAAGCCAATGCCTCATGAACAACAACTCTGCAAAATCTTATTTATAGTAAGTCCAAATCACATGAAAATACATTAATTTCTATAAAACTATGAAATCCAACACTCACTATGGCTGAACGCAGGTTGAGGTGAGTGAAGGTGCTAAGCCACCGACTGTGTAATCAAACTGACTCTACTATTACTCAGATAGTGGATTGGGCCACTGGTCATTTAGTTAAGCTGTGGGCCAGACACCTGATCTGTACTCCCTCATTGGGTGACTTCACTCCCCTCGACTGTAATTAAGTGTTTGGTGAAGGGACACCCTATAAAAGTCCAACCTGCTCCTTCTGAGCTGCATCACAATCATTCAGCATCACCTCATCCTCTGAGTTCAACATTCTCTCTCTGGTTTGTTTTTATTGCAGTGGGTGAGTACATGTATACCTGGCTAACAGAAACCAACCATCCTGTGTGACTTTCATAGATTTTACAACAGTGAATGTTGTGTTTTCAGGGCGAAAATGAAAGCAGTCTTCCTGTGTCTATGTTTGGCTGGCACTGCCTGTGCTGTGCCCGTAAGTCTTAGATTTTATTTTAAACAGCACAAACTTTAAAACTATCACACAAAATGTCCTGCTGTCATTTCTCTAAGTGTTTCTGTTTCTGCATGCAGTTTCAATACTTGCCGCACTACACAGGCTCTAGACCCCGGGCTGCAGCGACACAGGTAAACATGCATACCGTGTGCTGAGTTTGTTAAACTCTTCCTCCTCAGTTTTATCTTACACGCTTGATGAAATTTTTAGAAAATAAATATCGAAGATTAATTTTTACCAATAAAAGTTTTTTTCCCAATTTTCATGCAGATGAAACCACCTTTCGCCGGTGGATTCCCACAACCTGGAGGCCCAGGAGTTTATAGTGTGGAGTTTGTAGGTCCCAATTTTTTAATGTTATGTTTCCATTTAATTGCAAAAATCAAATTATTACATTTTTACTTACAGCATGTATGTGTATTTTGTGTGTTTTACCAAGCTTCCATACATGTTTGGTGCTGGTGCAGCTGGAACAAATCAAGGACAAGTAAGAGTTTTCTCACATGCATGTAGATGTGCTAATCTATGACAACAACTGCTTTTACTTTTAAAAAAAAACTTTTTTTTAAATTTTATTTCAACAGACTTTCCCTCAGTACGGTTTCATCAAGTACTCCATCCCACAGCCTCCTGGCAGACAGAGCGTTGAAGTTGTATGTGCTGATTTGTTACTTTTTATATTATGTGTGGCATGCAGTGCGACTATTAACATTTTTGTGGTTTTGTGGTTTTATGTTTGCAGTTCTACCCTTATGACTTCGCTAAGAACCAGGTAAATATTTTGGTCAACTTAATGAATCCCTACAGACCTAATAATATGTGCAGTGCACGATTATAAAAGCAGATTTATTTTTGTTTCAGATAATTCAGAACTCCGCTCCTATGCCAAATGGGCCCAGTGTGGGAAATGTAATAGATTTTTTTATTATTTGATTTTTCCTGTTAGTCTCAAAATACATCATAAACATAAATGTTATGTACTTTTTTTCAGTTACCCCCATTTAGATTTCCTCCTCAAGGATTTCCCCAGCAACCAATGAATGTGAGAAGAGAGTATTAGTAATATGCTTTCTATAATGTCTAACCATATTTTGCTTCACATGTATCTGTTTGTTTTCTCTTAGATGCCAGCTTTTGATGTCAATGCACAGCCATCGCAGGATCCATTGCAGCAACTACAGCAGGACAAACCTGTGCAAACAAGCCAGGTGACCAAACTATAAATCACTTTACTAATTAACTTTGCACCGTTCATAAATGTTCACAAAAAAAATTTAACAAATATGCACCAAAAATAATCGGATGCTATTTTTCTGTGTTTTCAGGCTCCTGATAAAGTGTGAATGAGTGAATGACGTCAAACACTGATATTTGGTTACAAAACTGAAGAATCATCTTGAAGTAACATTTTAGAAAATTAGCAAACTATGTTGATAACCTCTCTAGATATCTGAGAAGACTTTAAATTAATTTTTTAATAACTATAGCTGTTTTAGAATTACTGACTGTGATATGATGTTACACCCAGGATACTGCATTTTCACAGTGTCTATGTTCTTTCCTTTTCTTTTCTCACTGTTGTTTTCTTTTTAAAAATAAAAAAGTTTTAAGCAAATCCCTGTGAATACTTCTCTGTGAAAAATCTCTGCCCAAAAATGATTCTTAACAAAAAGGTTTATTGAAATCTATTGAATAAACAGAAAACAAGTCAAATTTAAAGGAAATTTATCAAGTCAAAATATTGACATGCTCTTAAAAGACTAAAACTATTCTAAACATGGTATACACAACCCCCCCCCCCCCCCCCACACACACACACACAAAAACATATGTGACAGCTTGTGTGCTGCAGGATATCACACTTAATATAAACAGCTTCTGTGGTTCAGCAGATTTCCCCACAGTGAAATTTTACTGTTATAAAAACAGAACACCACCCAGGGAAAAATTCATCAAATAACTGGCCCCCTGGGGACGAAAGCCTGTTGCAACATGGCTTTAAAGCTCACCTCTTAAAACGCACCAACAAAAGAGACAGGCGCCATCCACTCACGCTACTCAGTCTCTTCTTTACATGTTTTCTTTCCTGGAACATCATAAGCATCTGATGTTCCAGGGAGAGCGGAAGTGTTAAAAGCACATTTGAAACACTTTACTATTTACTCAAAGTGGTTCCTCTTCTGTTTAGGGATTTGTTATTGAAACATTAAGTAACAATATTGAATTAAACAACAAAAAAAGAAAAGCAGAGTGGAAAAATTGGTAATCCAACCCCTTACCCCAGATCTATCCCTTACCCACTCCCAACAATGAAACAGGTAGCATATTCCCGTTAAACATATATATTTACATTATTTCAACTGTGACACTGAGAAATATTGTTCCAAATTATCGATACAATGAACAAAAAAATGGGAAAAAAATTAGCTTCAGAATCGTTTTACACATGAGGTTATAAAATTTAATTTTATTATGATAATTTGATGTCCCATTTACCATCCTAAATGACAAATCTCTTTCTGAAAACATGCATCAAAAAAGACAAATAATGATAATTACAAACTATTGCCCCTCTGTGGAGCAAAGCAGAGTTTAATTAGGAGGGTGAATTACAAGCATTCCTGTTTGAACAAACATTAATGTCTTCTTCACCTCATTAAACTCACAAAATAATCTCAGTGTGGAGTCACAGGACCAGAAGGGTTTTGAAGAACTTATGAAGTGATTGTTATCTATCAGAGGAACTCATTATCTCTGCAGATTTTAGTCAAGACTGTCTGGGATGAAGTTTGACAGATTGCACAGTAAATCTTATAGTATCTGATCTGAAACTAAAAAGAAAAGAAAGAACATATGAAGACCTCAAAGCTAAAAAAAAAAAAAATCAATTTTTCTAAACCACAAAGGTTTCTTTAACTACTGGGAATAATAAACTCCTCAGATGTTGACTATTTCTGCTAAACAAGTGTTTTCATTTAAAACCTGGAAATAAACCTGGATTATCATTGCATGTCACTTCAAGAGCCCTTTGACCAGAGGATTATAAATATGTTAACTTCCACTAAATGCAAGAACCAATAGTTTAATGCTTTGCTCACTTCTTTGGGATTTGTTTCTAAGAATATTTTTTTCCTTTCACTACCAAGGCTGGCACCGGTTTTAATTAAGGTTTGGGCATAACATGTCTCACGATTTTTAAGGGCTTGTTAACAGTTAACCTGATTACACACCACTTTCCACAGTTCAGACAGATTTCTTTTTAAATATTGTTCAAGTGCAGCAATTGGTGTGACATAAAGTTAGCGGCATTTTATTACAGCCCTCCTGCCTGTGAAAATGTGGCAAAATGTGTTCTGATTCTGTCTTATGGATATTTTGATAACATTGACTAGAACGTCCCAACACAAAAATCTTAACTACATTAAAGATGCTCTAGATTTTTTTGTGCTGACGAAATCATCTATTCATAAAGTTGTACTCTATTACACAACCATCTGGATGAAGAACTATTTCATTTAAATATTAAATATTCACAGTGCATCCAGAAAGTATTCAAAATGCTACGTTTTTTGCACTTTTTATTATTCCAAATTGCATCAAATTAATTTCTTTCTTTACAAAAATATCATATTATGACAACGTGTGAAAAAGTCCTTTGAATCTTTATGCAATGCTATTAATGATAGAAAACCAAAAGATCCCACACTTTTGCAATGTTTCTTTAAAACTCTTTAAATTCACATTTGGCAGCAATTACAGTCTTGTCTTTTTGAATTTGATGCCACAAGTTTATCTCACCTCTCCTTAGGGTGTTTCACCCATGCAGTTCTTCTCAAGCTCCATCAAGGTGGATGGGAGACATCTGTGCAGCAATAAAAGAAAACTCTCATCAAATCCAAAAATTGTTATGAGGACATTCCTTTTCCATAGATAGCTTGATGAAAGCATAAAAGGACACAAGCTTGGCTTGAAGACAGAAAGTCCCAGTTGTTTATTAGATTTCTACATCTGAATTCAGCCAAACCTAGTTAATTACAGTCAGATTGGCTTTTTGATTTTATTCTTAGACTGTGCAGAATTAGTATGCATTCCAGTTCTACAATTAAAAATGTCAGAACTACATTCTGTTTGACTAAAACTTATCTTTTAGATTTTACTCTGAAACATCCGTCAAGTAGATGTTGACGTGTATCATGTTGATATTTATGAAACTACAAGAAACTTTAGTTTAGTTTACTAGTAGCACAAGTTAGAAGCACAAGTTTTGTATTTCTCTTTAGAACCAAAACATTTGCAAACTAATTGTTTTCATTTTCCAATTTTACAAGATTTTATTTATCTTTTGAATATATATATATATTTTACCTTTAATTATTTTTCCTGGTGTAGTTTATTTTATGAATGGCTCATTGCAAGTTTAAAACCGATTTTAAACATCTTATTCATTTCATCTCATTCACCTTGTTTTGTTTACTTTCACATTTTGAGTTCTGTTCTCTGTCTTGTAAAGAACATTATGTTTTCTCAGTGCTTTAGAGGAACATTATAAAGAGAGTTGACTTCAGTTGATATTTCTCAGGCAGTCTATAATGCCCTAGTTTTCTATATGGCATCCCCCTCTTTCTACTTTCTCCATATTTGGTCTTAGGCCAATAAAGAAGAGCATGTTTCCTAAGCAAACTTGCACAGCATGTAATTAACAATAATAAGGGCCCCAGCCCCACATACCACTTTTTTTTTAGTTTTGACATGTAAGAATCTTCAATCACATCACATAGCTGTGCATGTTTTAGTGGATGTGATTGGCTATTAGAGGATATAAAGGGCATCCATGGGAGGCATAAAGTAGACTTCATTCCCTCTCTGAGGAGGCACGTGTTAACATTTTTGCAGTTCCAAGGAAAAAAAAAAAGGTGAGTTGAATTTTTATCACAGAGCTCATCGTTGACGTACTCTTGCAGTTCTGAATGATCTTCTATCAAGCTACTTCTTAAACAAATGTGATGATTCCACTGTTTTCATTTACAGTAAATGAATCAGGAAATGTTCTATATTCTTTTCTACATTTTCCTTTGACAGCCATCACAATGAAGCAGGTTTTAATCTTGCTGTGCCTTCTGGTCTCCACCTTTGCTGCCCCTGTAAGTCTCAAAACTCTCACTGTTTGATATATACTTATTTAACCCTTAAAGACTGTTTGTATTTTCAGACTAATTAATGTTTGTTCTCATTCCTGCATCAAACTGTAGGCACCAGGCAGTGAGAGTAGTGAGGTAAGAGGATTCCTCTCCTCCTTTTCGGTTCCGATTTGGATCCGACTGCTTTGGATTGTCATCAGCTAAACAGCATGATGGATGTCTGAGAGGGAGGAATAATTGGCTTTGTTGTAGCTCATGTCTGGAGATGTCTGGTATTGTTCTATTTTTTCAGCAGGCTGCAGCACACGCTAATGAGGCCCTGAGGTTGATGGAGTTGTATAGGCTATACCAGCAGCAGGTGGGGGGAGAAGGGAGACTTATTGACATCCTATTCAAATAAATATAAGTGGTTTGCCAATTTGTTTAGAAAATGTGGCATTAAGAATCAACTTCAAGTGTGAATCTGTTTTTTTTTGTTTGTTTTGTTTTTTTTCAGGGGCTTGCAAATCCCTTCCTTCCAGCTGCTGATGCTCCTGTAAGTTTAATCATATGAAAACTTTGTATAAACTAACAGATAATAAGCTAATTATTAATAAACAATTTATTTATTTATTTATTTTGGAAAGGCTAATTTAGCTGTTGCGCCTGCAGTAAGTATGACGACAGCATTCTTTCATTTATATGCCAAGACTTTCCATTTGAAGAGAGAAAACAACATCTCTTTCAGGTGGTTTCTATGCAAGCCCAGCTGGCTCCCGCCCCTGCAGAGGACGACTCAGACGAGGAAACCGAGGTGCGGTTCTAGACTAAGCTTTAAGCCAAATGTTTTGTGTTCTCAAGCAAGTTTCAACAGTCACTGTGTTCAACATTTTGCTGACTTTACTTTCATGTGTTTGTCAGTTGACAGTTTGTACTTTCAATGCAGACAAATCATAGGTGTAGCTTACAATGTGTTTTTCTCCACTTAGCCACAAAGTGGGACAGTGAGCCAGTGTAAACATCCTAAAACCTAAATAGCTGAGCAATTCATTCACTTCATATACAACCAAGTCTAGAAACGTCTCGGAGTAAATACATTTTTGTGTGACTTAATGTGTGCAAATCTCATTTATAATAATTTAAACATCTAATGCACATCTCAACATTTTTTAACGTTCCCTTTTGCATTAATTTTCCTTTGGCCATTAAGTATTCCCCATATTTACAAAATATTGTGAGGCCTTCACACAGTTTTTTTTGTTGTTGTTGTTTGTTTATTTTTTTCTGTAAGGATGGGAACCCCGCTCCCAGAGTTGCAGTCCCCGGTGCGCCTGCTGCTCCTCTGAACTCTGACGAAGAGGAGGAAGTTGAGGAGACAGAGGCAGCTGAGGTTGAGCCAACTGTGGTGGATACGGTACCTGCAGACCCCACAGCAGCCCCGGCAGCAGACCCCGCCGCAGCTGCTGAGCCTGAAGTGGTTGACATCCCTCCAGATGTTGCACCAGTTGATGGTGTTGTTGTTGCCGTGCCCCCTGTTGACATTGTCCCTGTGGACACAGCTGCTGAGGTGCCTGTCGATGTGGCCGGCCCTGTCGCTACTGATGTCGATGTTGCTGCAGCCACAGTGGCTGCTGAGGTTCTTGCAACGCTGTAATTATCCACCTCTCCCTTCTTTGTGAAGGTGTATTGTGTGTTTACAGAAAATTGGAGCTTGAAACACCCTTAGCTTACTTAGTTGTAGACTTCTTGAATGAACATTGGAAGAAGCCGTGACAAAAGAATAAGTAAAGATGTTGCTTGTTCACATCTAGGCCAAAATCTTGACGTGGATTTATTCTCTTTTTACATTTCTTTCCTCAGAAATTTTTCTAATTGGTTTGCAATTTTTTAAAAGGTCAGAAGTTTTTTAGTTTTCTTTTTTTTAATTTTATTGTTACAAATTAAAACAAATATTCTTTCTGAGCACATGTTGCCATGTAAACTTTTTATCTGAGTCATAATGCTCTCTTTTCAGACTGAGAACAACTGAGTCTGGCCGTTTTGATTTGGAGTAAAAACAAATCCCATGCGGGGCTCCTCAATGTTTAATTTTAGGTGATTTTTATTCATATGAGGGAAAATCTGTACACTACTCCATCTCTTACAAGACAAATCCTAATAAAACGTAATATTTCTGTGTCACCACGACTATGGTTAATTTCTTTCTTTTTTTTTTTCTTTCTTTCTATTTCTAAAGCTTTTATATACAGTATGTTCATTACACAGAGCACTATCTTTCAAGCATTCTTTTTTTTGGTTATTTTAATGGTGAGGGCAATAAAAACGATTTAAAATACTGACATTTTAGGCTAAATAATGATGGCAGAGACTGCTAACTTGACAACTGTGAAACTGATACTGACGCCATTGATGTAGAAGATCAAATAGATCATTACTAAAGCTGGCTAGTCATGAAGTGCCTTCATAAGGCAAATTGTTGTAAGTCCCATGAGGAGAAAAAGTGTGGCATAAAAAGTTACACAAGCAGCAAACATGACCACCATCTGGAGATGATTGGAGGCACGAGACTGTGAAATTTACAAGGCATGAAAAGCAGTTAGACTGTGTGCTTCGATGCACTTCAGTGACCAGAAATGCTGAGCCTCAGCTGATACAATACAAAACCTTTCATTACTCACTCTACACGGGATAAAAGATGTTCCAAATGAGATTCCCGCTTACCAACACATCTACAAACTACATGGGAGATACAGTTTGGAGAGACAAGGTCTTCCCATTTATGTTTTTTGGTCAAAAGTATGTAAAAACTTGTTAAAATGCTTAGTATACAAGGACAAGTACAAGTGCACAGTCAAGGGTGTTCCTTACTTTTCCTTTTTGGGGACATCACAAAAGTAGATTTGGGAATAAATAGATGTCACACCCTTCTTGCGTTGCATAAAAAAATGCTGAAGAACTGGAAAAAAAAATTAAAATGAATATTTTGTTGTTGTTGTTTTTAAACTTTTGTCAGATGTCGCTATGGAGAGAATGTCTGATTTTAGGAAAAACCAGCAGAAGAAATTTAAATTGGTTTGGTCTCCAATAATAAGGAAGCCATCACACGATCAAGTCCCTGCCTGTCAACATTTGTCACGTGATTTTCTTCCTTCTCTCACGACCCACTTTCCTTTCTGACTACTGTCAAAGAGAAGGCCATGAGAGCCACACAATTTTTCTAAAAAAAAAAAAAAAACTCAACAAAAACAAAAATAAATTAAATATTTTGAAATTACTTTGTGTGAAAGTACTATGGAAATTAATTTGACCTCCTTCATCTATGATAATATGCAACCCTAAAATCTTGATCTGTGTTAAACTGTAAGAGAAATAAAGTTCAAATAAGTGCTTCAGTTTTCTGATTTAACATTTACTGAGAATAAGCTGCAAGAATCAGACTTGCCAACAGGGTGAGCCATTCTACCACAGGAAGGCCACCATGTACTCCCAGCTGTCTGCGCTGCCAGAGGTCAGCTTCAACTTTACTCCACCATTCTTACGCATTTAACGGGGGCAGATCTATCTGATCTGAAATCTGTTCTGCTGGTGCTGGTCTAATAGGATCAGGACAGGATATGTCTGAGAATGCTGACCAAGCAGCAGGGGTGTGTGGTGTGTGTATCTGTATGTGTGTGTATCTGTGTGTGAGTTCACTGCAAGACTAAATCCTTTGCTATTTCACAAATGGCAGGAAGATTACTGATATTTGCAAATTATAAAAATGAGAACTTGACTGACACAGAAATGGCTTAGGCATCATCCAATCATCTAAATTCATTTTCTCAAAGCTTGACTGACAAGTGGACGAACTAAGATGGTGCCTTTCCTTTTCTCAGCTAACTCTAATCCCCAAATCCTTGTGAGGGTCACTCAGACTCATTGACACTCATTCAGGCTTTCAAACTCAGAGGTATCAGTTTTTATCCATGTCTTGACACTAATAATAGTATTATTGCATGACTAATTTTTATTTTAGAGTTAAAAGGAAGTTACCAAAGGATTAAGAGAAATGGACTTAATAAATTAAGAACTGGGGAAGGTAAGATCAGCTATATTTGACTACATGCTAAATTATTGCAGGCTACATTATAAATGAAACATTTTAGTAATATGAATCTACACTGCACTGGTGCAAAATTAATGATTTGCCTTTTCTGTTTTGTTTAACGTTATTTATTGTGGCCAAACACAAACTTGAGTCAGACAAGATTTTACTGAAATATTGAAGATAGTCTTGCATGACCAGAATCACGACCAATTTATCATCATAACCATTGGAAAAGAGTAAAATGATACAGACAAAACAATAAACATGCAAATCCTCTGTTTTGTTTGGGGTATTATTTATGAGTATAGATGTAATCTTGTAATTTGAAGTTCTCTGCCGCATAAGTTTGTGAAAGGAACCCATCCTGCTGTTTTGTGCTACCTAATAAAATGCGTTATTAAAAATCCAACAGGAAAACAAAATACAGAGAAGCATTTGATTGATAGGGCTCTGTGGTTTAAATTACTTTTAGAGAAATCTGAAAACCTGTCAGTCAATGCTTCCAGGATAGAAAATTGCTTTATTTTGGTAACTTGATTTACAAACTCATAATTTCATAATTACAGGGTTATGGAAAAAAATGATCAATGTGGTGCAATTGTATCATTTTTCTTCAAACTCCTGCTTGGTGTTCCCATTGCTTGATTGTATTTCACATACTGCTCCTTTGAAGTACAATCCTAAAAAAGGGGAATTAAATTAAAGCCTCTTTCACATTTTATTATGTTACAACTGAAAATCTTAATGTACCTCGGGTTTCTAAAAAGCATATTTTCTTCTATGCACTCAAAACTAGGTTGAGACTCCTTTTATGAATTACTGCATGAGCAGTGTGGCATGGACGTGATCCAACTGTGGTTCTGCTGAGATGTAATGGAGGTCCAGGTTGCTTTGATAGTTGTTTGCCAATCTACCAAACAATGCCAGACCTGCATTGTTTGGTGAGGTGTTATCTCTCATCTTCCTCTTGAAAAAGCTCCAGATCTGGCCACTCTGGAGCTTTTTCAGAGCTCCAGAGTGGCCAGAGTTTTCTTGCTGATCATTCAAGAAAAGTAACACCGTTATCACTGAACTAGTTTCTGATATATCTGGTACTATAGGCAGGTCCTTCTGGAAAATGAAATCAAAATCTCAGTAAAGCTTGACATCAGAAGTACTCTTACTAAAGTACTCTAATATTTCCTGGCTGCACCGGTTACGTGTGGACCAATGTGGACCAACACCAGCTGATAACATGGCATCCCAAATCATGAATGGTTGTGGAAACGTCCCACTGGACTTCAAGCAACATGGATTCTGTGCCTCTCCTCTTTCTGCAGACTCTGGGATCTTGATTTCCAGACAAAATTCTAATTTTCAACCCCCCAAAAAATAGACACGTGAAAGACAGAGCTTCAAAGCTCTGGTCTGGATTTAATCAATATCAGCTTTGATATTGTAAAGATCAAAGCTGTTGATCTATACAATTCCTCCTGAACCCTGTGTTGCTCCATCTTATAAAATGTTGTGAAAACACTTTAATGCTTAAAGTTAAAATTTGAAAAAATAATAAAAAAGTTTGCTGTGTCACTGTATATATATATATATATATATATATATATATATATATATATATATATATATATATATATATATTTGGAATGACGTTAAGTCAAGGCTTTGTGAGAAGCTTTAAGCAAACATTGAAATTAATGTAGTATTTATTAAAAGTAGATAGAAGTATTATTTTATCAGTCTACAGAGACTGACCTTTATTCTCCTTTATTTTTCCTTTAAGAACTTGCAGTTGTTTAATTTGTTCTTTCCTCCGCCACTGGCGTAAATGTAAGACATACCATTTTGGATCCCTTCATCTTGAGTGTGTAATCTCAAATCCAACACTTTCTGGGTAGTGTTACATTTCTGCTTCAGTTTCAAGCCATGTAGAACAACTGTGAGGCTTTTCTTACTCTAACATTCAAAAGTCCATTAGCCAGTATTAACATGATAAGTCTGAATTAAGTCATCGTTAATCAATGTCAGTCTTTTTTTTTTATCTCTGCAGGACAGATCAAACATTTGCTACAATAATCATGTCCACCAATGCAATGTCAGGTCACACAGCTTGCAAACCTACCACAGACAGTGAAGAGCAAAGTGAGGATGACATGTAAGTCATTTTTAAATACTTTACAATTCAAAGGGAGACCTGTGTTAAGTCAAATGCAGAAATCAGAAGAATGAAACAAGACAACAGATTTTCCCAATAACTAACTTTCTGTGTAACATGCTGTGTTTCTTTCAGAAGTGCACCTCAATCAAATTGTCTGGCCAACATGAATAACAGCAACAACAATGAAGAGTAGGTTCAGTTTGAAATTCTGAAAATATATGGGAGCCTTTCACTTTTCTTTGATTAGCCATGTGGGCTCAGTTAGCCTATTAAATGTCTCATTTTTTTCACCAGGGAAAAAAAGAAAAAGAAAAAGGAGAAGAAAGACAAGAAAGACAAGAAAGACAAGAAGGAGAAGAAAGAGTAATTATTTTACATCAGAATGTCTTGAGAAATGTCACAAACCTTTGAGGAAATCTCATTGTGTCCATTGCACTGAATTTTGCAGAAAAAAGAAAAAGGAGAAGGAAGAAAAAGAAGCAAGAGAAAAGGAACGAGAAAGAGAAAAAGAAAAAAAAGGAGAAAGAGAAAGAAAAAGAAAAAGAAAAGGAAAAGGAAAAGGAAAAGGAAAAGGAAAAAGAAAAAGCAAAGGAAAAGGACAAAGACAAGTAGGTTCATAATTTGGAAGAAATCTGGAAATAATTGCTCTGTTCGTTCAGGTGGATGATTTCTTCTTTCATTCTGCTTGTTCACAGGCCCAAGGAAATATTCGTTATTAATCCTGCAGGGAATTTGTATTACAACTGGCTTTTCATCATTGCAATGCCAGTCATGTATAATTGGACGATGATAATAGCCAGGTAAATGAGCTAATTAGCTAATCTGTTGCTACGTTCTCCTTTCTATCTAATTTTTGCATAAAATGAGGCCAAGTCAGCTCAAGGCTGTTCTTCAAATTCTAGATTTAGCTACAATGTAGAGCAGTCAAGAATGTCACAATGTCTGTTCTGCTAGATGTTAAGGGGATAAACAATGTATTACTATTTTCCAACAGGGCATGCTTTGAGGAGCTGCAACAGGACTACCTTCTCTATTGGGTTTTGATGGACTACAGCTCTGATCTAATTTACCTGGCGGACATGTTCGTCAGAACCAGAACAGGTGAAAACAAACTTGAGATCTACTAAAAACATTCCCAAATTAGAAAAAGGAGTTTGTCAAAAATTTTTAAAATGTCACATTTAAAATAATAAAGACAATGTGCTCTATGTTAAGTATAAAGGCATCCTCTTCCTTCATTATTCGTCCATTCGCTGTCTATACTTGCTTTGCTTTCTACGGTGATTGGTGCCTATCTCCAGCAGTCAATGTAAGGGAGGTGGTGAGGTTAAAGGGGCACAGCTTGGTGGCTGCGGCTTGGTGGCTGCGGCTTGGTGGCTGCGGCTTGGTGGCTGCGGCTTGGTGGCTGCGGCTTGGTGGCTGCGGCTTGGTGGCTGCGGCTTGGTGGCTGCGGCTTGGTGGCTGCGGCTTGGTGGCTGCGGGTTAACCTCAACTCCTTGTTGTCTTGTTCCATTTAGAAAACACACACAGGGAGAAGCCACCCAAGTCCCAGTTTGGAGTCTTCTATGAAAAAGCTCCTGTTTTGTATTGTTCTTTATTGTCAAGATGTCCAGAGTTTATCCCGAGTCTCACCTGTTAACTACCAGAATTGGCTTATGCACCGAGTGAAGATGAACACAATTAATCTGGTACAGACAGCAGATGGATAAAGAAGGGGACACAGTACTGTCTTCATGTATCCTGGACACAAACTGTTTAAACCTGAGGTCAGCATTACATAGTGCTAGTTGCAAACTCAGCAACTGCGCTGTAAAACAAGAGAAGCGTATTTGCACTATTTGTAACCAAAATATATATTTGGTGTACATAAATTTTACAATTAAAACTGATCCTGCTTCTGTATTGCATCTCCTTCCTTGCAGGGTATCTTGAGCAAGGCCTGATGGTGAAAGATATGAAGTTGCTTCGAGATAACTACGTTAAAAGCTTCCAGTTTCGTCTCGATGTTCTCTCCATGCTGCCGACAGACCTACTTTATTTCGTCTTTGGCCTTCACTACCCCGAGATCCGTATAAACAAGCTGCTGAGAATTGGCCGAATGATGGAGTTCTTCACAAGGACGGAGACTAAAACCAATTATCCAAACATCTTCCGCATTGGGAACCTCATTATGTACATTCTCATTATCATCCACTGGAATGCATGCTTCTACTTTTCATTCTCCAAATCGATCGGTTTTGGTGCTGACGACTGGGTCTACCCAGCTCTCGACGATCCAGAGGAGCCTGAGTTTGGGCAGCCGATGAGAAAATATGCCTTCAGCCTTTATTGGTCCACACTGACTCTGACCACCATTGGTGAAACTCCACCGCCTGCTCTTGACTCAGAGTTTCTCTTTCATGTGGTCGACTTCTTAGTTGGAGTATTGATCTTTGCTACCATTGTGGGAAACATTGCCACCATGATTTCCAACATGAATGCTGCACAGGCCCAGTTTCAGTCCCGTATTGACAACATCAAACAATACATGCAGGTGAATATCATGCTGAAGTCTGAATGAGAAGCTTCGATTATAGAATTATCTGAAGGGATATTATTAATATGCTGTTTTTTTTCTATTCATAGGTTCGAAAAGTCAGCAAAGAACTTGAGCTAAGAGTTATTAAGTGGTTTGACTACCTGTGGAATAACGGCAAGGCGCAGAATGAGAGGGAGGTGCTGAGATATCTTCCTGACAAGCTACGAGCGGAAATAGCCATCCAAGTTCACATGGACACCTTGAAGAAAGTTCGGATTTTTGCAGACTGTGAGGCAGGCCTCCTGATCCAACTCGTGCTCAAACTTCGTCCGCAGGTCTTTAGTCCAGGAGACTACATTTGCAAAAAGGGCGACATTGGTCGTGAGATGTATATCATAAAAGATGGAAAACTAGCAGTTGTTGCTGATGATGGAGTCACACAGTTTGTAGTGCTGGGAAGTGGTAGCTATTTTGGTGAAATTAGTATCCTTAATATTAAAGGCAGTAAAGCAGGCAACAGGCGGACTGCTAACATTAGAAGCATTGGCTACTCTGACCTCTTTTGTCTTTCAAAAGATGACCTGATGGAGTCACTGATCGAATATCCAGATGCCAAAGCCATGCTAGAGGAGAAAGGCCGGCAGATCCTGTTGAAAGATGGTCTCATAGACTTGGACCCCGCCAACATTAAGCCTGAAGCTAAGGAGCTGGAGGAGAAAGTCACCAAACTGTACAGCACAATGGAGCTGATGCAGGTGAAGCTTAAGAAGATTCTGGGAAATTACAAACATACAGGCAAAGCCCTGAGACAGAGGATTACAGATCTGGAGCGCCTGAGCGGAGAGGAGGTGGAAGAAGAAGAGGAGGAGGAAGATGAAGGAAAAAAAGAGGCTAAAGAGAAAGAAGCAGAAAAAGAAGCTGATGAAAAGGTTCTGGAGGAAAAAGGAGAAAAAACAGAAGAGGAGAAAGAAGCTGATGAAAAAGACATGGAGAAAACAGAAGAGAAAGTTGATGAAAAAGTTGAGGATGAAGGAGGAGAAAAAACAGAAGAAGACAAAAGTGAAGTAACAAAAACAGATTAGGATAAAGGTAGAGAAGGAGAAGGAAAAGCTGATGAAGTAAAAGGTGGAGAAGCAAAAGAGGACAAGATAGAAGAGTAAAAGATAAAACAGACATTTGGTGTCTACAAGACTATTTTTGAAAGGATCGCTGTCACTCAACCTGTCAGGCTTTCTGGCCAACTCAGAAGGGTTGATCAGGAAAGAAAATTGCTAAAATATCAACTCAGACATGTCCATAAAGCTAGTTATTGTACAAAACTAGATTTTGTCCAACTGTTCAGTTTGTTGTCATTTGTTTTTCAATTTCTAAAGACTTCATGTACACTGAGTCTGGAAAGACCTTCTGTTATTTGCAGCACTGCAGCATTAGCTGGCGTCCTTATAAGTGCTGTGTGTATAAGTGTCGTTGGACCAGAAGAATATGAATCATGTCTCAACTGTTGCACACAAGAAACACCCACCTGTGTTTGATGGGAGTGAAACTGTATTTTAATGAGATAAAAGGGCTGCATTTGCATTAAATTATTTGACAAACATTTCATCAAAAGCACTTTACGGCCTAGGAAAAAAAACACTTAAGTTCAGACCAGACATTTTTGTGTCACAAAAATGTGTTGAAAGTCAAAAGTCAAAGTCAGTACCTGCATAGAAATCCGAGTGAATTGAAGTTGAGGTATGTTTAAATGTTCCCTCAACATATTTCTGCTCTGATGGCAACTGGTAGCTTTTCTGACCTAAATAAAACCACAAGCAACAAAGACCTGTGCTAAATGTGTTGGGTGGGGACATACAGCACTGCAGTAGTAGTTGACAGTGTTAAGAGAAACACAACATGAGACTACTTTATGATAGCTGTGGGAAATGATGGCAGCTAAAGAGGACACAAATGTCCATGACTACTTCCAGTCTGGCAGCCACTGTCTCCCAGTTGACTGCCACAAGTGATGCAATAGGATGTCTCTTCTTTTTTTTTTTTGACTAAATGAAAACCACATCTAATAGGTTTAATTCTGCACCACCTCTAGCATAAGAGCTTTCTTTCGGCAGTGAAGATTTTTCATTTCTCCGCTTTTAATTAGTCTTTTTGTTTCTAATAAGAGTCATTTATTGTTTGAAATATGCTTCAAACAATAACTGCATATAGCTGCATGTTCCAGCATGACATTTGTCAGCTGAGACTCTGCTCATGTATGTGACACACGGGTACACACAGAGCACGTTGAGAAAGCCAGAAGCAACTACTACCATTCAGATCAGCTGGAACAAAACAAAAAAACAAGCTCAGGAAATCAACACAGAATAGTTTAAAAAAATGATATAATTTAGCAGATGCCTTAAGTTTAAGTAAAAATGCCATACTGATGCTTTTAAAAGGTTTACAGGAGATAAGCAGTCTTATTAATTAAATAGCAGATATAATGGTGTTGGATTTAGGTGAGAGGGAACGTGGAACAGCTGTGGAGAAAGGCAAAACAGGAAGTATGACAGAAGGTGAAAAATAAGCACAGGTATTATTATCTGCTGTCTAGTAGTATGGACCACAATGCACAAAGAACAGACTATAAGAAATAAATTAAATGGTTTCACAGAGGAATTAACTAATATGGAAAGATTGTAATGAATAACAGGGAATTAATGGAATATGGCAAGAGCATGAATGCATAATTAAAACCGAATCCAAGAATGATTAATGATTAATGTCCCTAACAAATTAATATTGCTACAAAAATGATCCTCACTCACCCATCAATAGGAAATGAGACAAACACTAAATATCTGTGCTAAGTAATAGTTTTCTTCCAAATGGTTAAAATGTGTTTTTTTTTCCAATCAATTTAATGATAGGTAAGGTCTAATTTATATATATCAGCTCTAGGATATTTTCCAGAATATACAGATATAAACATTGCTATATTTACATTTTCTCAAACATTTTTGTCACGATTCATAAATGCACCACAAGCGTACATCAACACATCCCCTGTGAAATCAGTTATTCATTAGCTGTCCAGAAAACCTGCAGGAACATGTGCCATGCATCGACAGTCCTCTGCTCTCTGATGCATGTGTAAACAGGAATCTGTTGACAACGCCTGCATCTAATTATGTGATTATTATCTGACACTCATGTGAGAACTGTTGTCAGTTATAAACAGGGCTTGTACTGACAACCAGAGACTGTGCTTAATGCACCACAACACTAAAACTAATGAAACAAATTTAAAATAACGATTTTATTTGAAACATTCAGCATCAGGCATATAGTCGATTATTTTTTCAAGTTAAAAATGCTGACGAATTGGAGTGAAAAGAGAAATAATTGTGCCCCATTTACCCTGTGATTATCATAGGGTCAGCATCTTTTATCTTTTCCCAATGTGGTAATATTGAATGTGAACATTTTCCATATCAGGAAGGTGGCTCCTTTCTCCAGCATAATAATTTCAAAAACTGCTTAAAACCTTAGACAATATAAAAACCCGCCAGCACTTTATTTTCTGAAAAAGCTTGAACTGAACTTAACCTGAGCATCACAATGGGGAAAAATGGGATCCAGGTGAGTTTAAGTGGAGCTTGATTGTTGGTGATTGAAATGTCAAAATGATTTACAATATTTTTTTTTTTTGTTTGTTTTTTTAATGATCCTTGAAGTTACAAAGAAGGATCTGAAAAGAGATCCAACCCCATCTCAGCAAAGTGTACCTACCAATGTGATCGATGAATGTAATATTTTATAAATACTTTTACTTTACTTTTAATTTAACCAAATTACTCTAGCTCATTGTGTGAGCTACTTCATGCATGCATGTATGTTTATGTATGTTAATGTCCAGCTCCTTTAAATCTTCTCATCTAAGGTTAATAAATAGCTACAAAATCAAAACTTATAAATCCTCTACACTCAGATATTTTCTACATCTTATTCAACACCATAAGATTAGACTCATATTAAAAAAAATAATAATAATGGTACACACTTATTTACACCTTCCAACATCCATGTAAACCATAAGCAGGAGATGATCAATTGTTCTTTGTGTCTCTCACCAATAAAGGCTCCATCACACACTCACACACGCAGAGAGAGATAAATACTATGTAGCTTTGACAAAATGAAAGCAACCATTTAGCTTCGTCCAGAATAAGATACTAATTAAGGCAGAGTTGTTATCAGTGTGTACACAATCTTTGAAGTGACTCATACAAGCACTGTTGTAATTATAGAGGAGGCACTCACAGAAGGATTACTGTTATGTTCTTCGGCTGGCACAATTGCAGCAGTCTGTGTGCAGCATATCGGAAAAACCTCCTTCAATTAGATATTTGCAAGAGTCTAAACATTTGAAGATTTCTTCAAAATAATCACATTTCCTTTGTTTACTCAGCTCACGTCATCGTGGTAAATCAGCTTATTATGTTTCAGTACTGAGACTTTAGCATCCTTGAGTCTACGGGGTTTGTTTTACAATAAGGCCCAAAACCACAGAGATGCTACAAACACAAGCGGTGTGTCAGAAAAGTTTTGCCCCAAGAAGGCAAATTTAAAGGAAATGAAAAACCTAACAAAAACAGAGAAACACTAACTCTGACTTCTAAATTGCATCTTATTTTGGTTAACTCATAAAGCCTGACCCTGAAACACTGTCCCCGAATTTCACTGATACTGAAGCAAAAGTTTAAGAAAATAAAATCTCCACTAAGTCTTGATCCCTGTCCACTCCCACTACCTGCTTGTTTAAATCACTGTGGGTTTACAAACAGCACATGAAGCTGTTTAAGCTTTCCTGTTTCCATTACAAGTGGTGTTTATTTCTATTCTCTAGCACCATTTATTTTGAAGGTTCCAAATATTAAAATATTAATTAAGTCCTGAATATTACGACAAACAAAAGCTCATTAAATAAAAAACGAAAACCTGAAACAAGTTGTGTTCATCATTGTTAAAGCTGTTTCTTTTTCACGGACAGCAGTTTCCTTAGGCTGTAAACCAGACTGCACCTTGTGAGAAATGCAAAATTCAGCTGAACTCATACATCATGAAAAACAGACTCTGTTCAACCTTTTCATGTTTTCTGTCTCCTGAGGTAAGACTCTAATAGCAGCAGGGTACATCTTATCTTTGGTTTCTGAATGACATGTAAGTGATCAGAGAGCACTTACATATGCTCTCTGATAGATGTGCTCACTTTCATCTATTAACCTGGCTCTTTTATCAGGCTGTCTGACATTGTGTCTGCTAGCCTTAGCTCTAACTCTTGACACATCACACATTTCTTTTCTTTCTGTGTGATTTTGCTGACTGAATTTATTAGCATGTTCCATCAGTCTGACATTCACCTCATGAACCTATAAAGCAGTTCTCCTGTTCTCCTTCAGGCACAGTGACTACGTTTCTCCTTTTGTCCTTTTCATATTGTCTTTTAACCCAGCATGTTTATCACCAGTTACAACTTTTGTTCTCATTTCTCTGTTTTTACACTTTGCAGCCAACTTCACCACTGAGTCTTCCTGCACAACGACTACTGTATATCTACAGCCAAAGGACTTAACAGCAATTGAGGGAAACTTCAAAAACTTTTTTTTTTAAATTGTGTTTTGCTCCTGAAAACTGGGGGGATTTCTCAGAAAAGCACATACCACATTTATAGTGGAAGTAGAAAATGAAGGCAAATTTCCATTAAGTTTGTTTTGAAATGCAATTTGTAGATGCACACAGATTGTTGACTGAGACGTCCTTTTTTCAGGTACTGAATCAAAAAAGCTTTTTCAGGCTTACTTGAAAACTAGTGCAGTCTACAAAAAGCTCTCACCCCGTGTGTTGGGTTGTGTGTCCATTCTTCAAGAGGATCGGCTGTGGATAACCCTTTTCAAGTCCAGTCACAAATTTTCCATCCGTCCATTATATTTACAGCGGTCAGTGGGCGTACACCCTGGATAGGTTGCCAGTCTCTCGCAGTATAATATCGCATAACAAAAAAATATGTTATGTTAACTATGCTACCTTCAGTTATAAAAATGATTTCTATATCAAACAACTTAAAACTACTTAGATTTTGTAATGTCACTCCTTCAAATTGGCTTCTGTCTTTTTTAAGAATGTCCTGCTCCTTCCTGCAAATCCCCTTCAACATGACAACAGTTCACCTCCACTGTGCAGTTTGCAAACTGCTTTTAGGAGAGTTGGACAGAAAAGTAGTTCCTCTGATGAGCTCAGCAAACTCGCAGCCCCACCAGGAGTTTGCTAGTTGCTGCTACTGCTAGTTTGGAGGAACTGAGTGGAGATTTTGCAGGTGATGGAGGCAGAAGTTCAACTTGGAGACAAGGAAGAGCTTTGTGTAAACAAGCAACACTTTGTATGAGCAAGCATTCACATACAACATATTGGCTGACTAAATGATTTCTCACACAGGCACAAAAAGAATCAAAACAACACTAACATTAAAACGTGATGTGAAGCTCAAAAACATTAATATCACAAACTGCCCCTTTAATTGAAATCCAGGGATTTTTAGTGCATAGGAGATTTTTTTGTATCCATACAAATTATGTAGACCTTGACTAATTTGTGATTTGAACAGTTGAAAGGGTAAAACTTCCAAAGGGGCGAATGCTTTTCATAGGCAGCGTATATTCAGTTTTCATACAAAATAGTGGGGATATAAAGAAGATAGTTAAACATATAAACAAGATTAAATGCCACATGAGTTTTATTAAGCAAAATGTGTCACCTGAAATCCACTTCACATGACCCCTTAAAAATCAATAGTGCTTAAGCTAACTGTGTTACTGCAATTCTTCTTGTAAATATGCTTTGAAGAAAATAAGTTTTAAGGCCTAAAGCAAATGCTTTTAAGTGCATTTACTTCACGGTTTGCAGGAAGCCAATTGTGTGCTCGATTCCTTTCTGTGCAATTTCCTTAGAGTTTGTGTTTAAATTATTGTTCTGTGTCACTATGTCCTCTGCCATCATCCTATTGATTTTTGTCCGCCAGTCTGCTGTTGATCAATAGTCACTATAACCTATACAAATTCCCACTTAAACAACTACAAAATGAAACTCGCACCTGATATTCTTCAAGAAAAGCATTTTTTTTATATAGCAGTTGACAAATAATTAGGAAATAATTGAGGTCCATTATTCTTCCTTTAGCAAATAAACTGCCATTCCTGGTTGCATTTTTCGTTAATCAAAGCAAATAGCCTTGAGCGCTGACCCGAGTTGTGGCAGAGCACTAAAGCAGACCCGACGAAAGCTGACAACAGGGATGTGACTGAAGTGTCAAATCTACCGCTCTGTTAGTCTCCCAAGAAATGTGCTCAGAGAAAAATGCCAAATGCACATTCTGATCTGGGGCTTAGAAGCTAATTATTCAATTATAATTAGCTTATGGGAATCATATCTTTTCCAAGCAGTGCACATTAGCAAAGCAATGGCCAGGCAAGGAATGTATTTGGCAGAAAGCCTCAAACAAAGATTTGACTTTTGTTGTTTCTATTAAAAAGGTTGGATTTTCTTATAAAATGATTTTTTTGTTGTTGATTTGCAACAACAGAAGAATTACAACAAAATATGTTATTCTTTTGCAATATATTTAGACAATTTAAAAATGTATGAAGCTGTTTGTAGATGATTTATTTACTCCAAACAAAAATCAAAAACAAAAAAGTAGACATTATTTAAAATGTCTTCGTTATGACAACTTGACATTAACCAAAAATCTGACATAAATTTGTTATAAAAGCATTACTGATTAAACTTTAAAATTATGTAGCTTTATGTTCTTAAAGCTAAAGTTTAATCAGCAATATTTTATAACAAATTTATGTCAGATTAAATGTCTAGGTTAATCTCAAGTTGTCATAACAAACACATTTTGAATAATGTCAATTTTGTATTAAAAGTGTCATGATTTACTGAATGACACTTAATGAAAACAGTCATAAATAATCATGGAGACTTATTCATGTTAATGAGAGAGGTTATGTCATGTTTATGACGGTGTTATGACCATCTCATTCACAACCCATCAAATAAGGTGTTACCAACTTTGATTATTCATTGCGAAAGACAAGCAAATAGCATTTCATTTTAAAGCATGAGAAAGTTTTCTCATTCTACAGGTCTGTAGAATCTCAAGTATTTCGACAAAATGGACTCAAATGTTGTCTTTGAGCTTAACTCTTTTGCTACAGTTTTTGTTCCTCCTGTGCTCTCCACATTGTCAGACAGTTTTGTTCAGTATTGTCTTCCCTTGTTTGTCTCCGGCCTCCCCAAGTGAACATTTACCTATTATGTCATCAGACTTATATATCACTTTTCTGGACCCTCCAAGAAGCTTTATTATGAAATCAGTCTTTTCCATTCATGCACACATTCACACACTGATAATGGTAAGTTACTAGATTGCAGCAACAGCTGCCCTGCGTCAGTCTGATAGTAGTAAGTCTGCTAATTCTCATTATTGGCCCTTCTGAGCAACACTAGTAGGAAAAGTGTGGGAAGTGTCTTGCCCATGGACACAATGACAGACGCAGACAGACTGGGAATCAATCCAGTGACCCAGGGTGAACTCCTACTGTCAAATATTGTATCAGAAATAATAAAAACAGCCCTTAATGACGGCGAGAGACCAGTAATTTGCTTTTTAAGCCGTGTTATGCTGATTGTTAATATATTCTCTCTTTGCAGGGGACTGGAAACAGCATGATGCAGTCTTATCAGAGTTATAGCTACATGAACAGACAATGATGGGCTGTCAATGACTGTGCTGTGGCTAACTGTATGATTAGGAAGGTTGCCAAACTTAATAAGTAAGCAAAAGCCAATTCATAGGAGCTCCTGCATTGACAGTGCTGAGAAGCGTTCTTTAAATAGCACAGTGTAGTTTGTTAAGTGGCCTGCTGCTAAAGTGGCAGCCAACAATTAAATTAGTTCTTGACAAAATGAAGTTACTGATTAATGCTCACAATCTCCAGTCTATCAGTTTATGTCATGGCTTGGTAGGTTTGGAGTTGTTCTGTATTCTTTCCACTTTTTGAGAATGAAAGGTTCAGTTTGGGATATTGTTTTGTAACCTAAATCTGCTTTACACTTCTTCACACCTTTATAAATGATGTGTCTCTGGTATTCCTTGGTCTTCATAATGCTGTTTGTTCACTGATGTTCTCCAGCAAACATTTGAGGGTAAAAACAGGAAAGATGTGTTTATACTAAGGCTGAGTTACACACAGGTGAGCTGTGCTTTATTTAAGGTTTCAGAGTAAGAGGGGTTAAACACAAATGAACAAGATTTTCTATCTAAGGAAAAATTCCTAAAAATACATTAAAGTTTGTGAAAAGTATGGAAAAGTCCAAGGGATGTTTGAATAACAATATAATAATGTCAGTCAATTTTTTTGTGTGTGAAAGATCACAGTAACATATTTCTACAAGTGTTTGTAAGTTCGACTCTCGGTCGACTGTGTAATCCAGTTTTTGTTTATCGGCGTACCCGAGTCTGCGGAGTGAAAATTAAGTTTCAGTATTTCTGTTAGAGACTTTTTCATTATGTATCCACATTTCCCATTTCAGAGAAATAATAAACTTGTCACAAATAGTTCACAAGCACATGTCCCAGACTTCTTACAAATCGCAGGGATTCATTTCTTCTGAACATCTGACTAATTGCTTATTTGTGATATTTATTCTCTGCACTTGTTTATGATTAGCAGTGATTTTCATTAACAAATTCCAACAATTAAACCCCAAAGTTACAATTTTCTGCTATGAAACTCATCTGGAACCTACGTCAACTAACACTATTTCTTTCAAGCAGGCCAGATCAAAATATACATCTGTCTTTTTAACGCAGCATTTCTCATTCTGACATCTGATGTGTTTCAGTGATTCTTTCAATTAGAGGTATTGCAGATTTAGCTTCTGCAACAGAGCCCTCCTGCAGTTGCATTTTACTCCAGCATAATTACTTACGCTCTGTAGGTGGAATTCAAAAGTGTGAAACTAAACTTGTAAAAAGGAAATGTAATGTGGCCCGGATAATTTGTGTGGCTGTCTACTTAGGTAATTTCCACAGAGGCGTATTGTTCCTGCAGCACTAGGGTTTGCAGAACAAATAAAATGTTCTGGCCGATGATAACCCCATGAAATACAAGACTGCGTTAGATGCAGTCCATTTGGTGAATAAAACTGATAGAATTTAATAATATAAACCTGGTATAACAATCTGCAAACATTTTGACTGACTGGTTTATAATCAGTATTTCTCAGTGGAAATGAGGCAAGTTAAACAGCAAAAAGACAAATAAGTATATCAGAGACATTCAGGTTTATATTTAAAACAATGTTTGACCAAAAAACCTGTTAAAAATAAGACTGTCATCTCTCAAATGATAAAGCAATGCAAAATAGGAATGGATTTTGAAAAAAATAAAGGTATGTCAAAATATGTACACCCTATGTTTGCTGACATAATAACAATCAAACCCTCCTTGTAATTGTAGTAATTGCACTAGCATATCTCAATTGGTAGTTTGCTGATGAAATCCAATACTTTTGACCATTATTAATACTTTGCTCCTTCAATAAATTATTTATCAGTGTCAAGTTAAAACAGCAAATGGTAAATCTTTGAACGTATCCTCTCCACCCAACTGGGACGCACCTCGCAAAGAAACAAGCACACCCAACCCTTTCACTTCTCAAGCTCAGCAGCCAAAGCAACAGGTAACTTGGCACACCTGCCTCACAATCATCTATCTTCAGACAAAGAACCTCAACTGAAAGCTTCCTCAAAGGCACATCTGGTAGGAATCGACATTATTCTCAGTTTACATCATTCAAATTGCATTCAGAAAACCAATGTAGATATGTTTGATGCAATGTTTTTCATGTGTTTGGAAACAAATTAATTCCAGTTTGGAATAGTTTATTGATTAATTCACTGTTAACTTACAGGTAAATTATTCAATCATAAGAGAGCAAAGAAATTGCTCTCTTAAGCTGCTTAAGAGAGCAAAACATAAATATCACAACCAGTCAAAAGAAAAATGTAACATTAAATTATTATTCTAAACCTGTGAAAGTAGTTGGGATTTTTCTCATAAAGAAATGTAGAAAAAACGGGGATGGATGGATGGATTTTACTTACCTTTTAGCACAGCTAAAAGAACAGACTGTCAAGAAAAAGTTCAACAATTTTTCAGAAAATGAAACTGATGTGTCACTGATGTATATTTCATGAAATATTTCAAACCTGTAATTTGGATGACTGTGGATTACAGAAAATGAGAATTTATATTTCAGCGTCTAAGAGTATTTGAATATTACGTAAGAATGAATCAGAGGATATTTCGAAGAGAAATGCCAGGATTCTGTAAAGTATGTTCATTTCTCTGAACTCATTGTTTAGTTTGTGGCTGTAACTATGTGAAAAGGTTCAAATCATTAAGACTTTAGCAAAGCGCAAGGCGTAAATATACTTTGTGATAATAAATTAGAGGAGTTCTACCACAATTAACTGTTCAAAAGGTGTTAGAGAAAAAAAGTCTTCCTGCCACATTTCATATCCTGTATCTGGAACGCTGCTGTCACAACATCATTTTGGAGATAAAGAAACCTCAGTGTGCCGTGACAGATTGTACACTGCGGAGACAGGCATCTCATGATGTTTGTTATTCACGAAGTTTGAAACAGCAGCCACACAATTATCGATCAATCTGTTTCACTGTTCGGTGCACTTGTGCGTCATTTCGCCTGTTGCTGTGGACGGAGGAGGCTCTGCGTTCACACCCACATTCAACAGGCACCGGATCACAGCTGGTTTACGCACGGATTGGAGAGCAGTCCAGAGCGACTGCAGACCTACATCGAGGAAGATGGGGACTCTTTAATTTGCGCGCAATGGCGCCTATGCGCAAATCCTCTTCTGCCAATCCAGATTTGCGCTTCAATAAGTAGATTAAAGGACAAAAAAAGCATATATTGATAGAATAGAAATTAACTCGGATAAAAGCAGAGGAGGATGGGGACCCAATACAACGGATCCAATGTGACATCGAATTACACAAACCAGTTCGTGCAGCCGCCGTGGCGCATCGCTCTCTGGTCGGTCGCTTACAGCTCCGTGTTGGCGGTGGCCGTGTTTGGAAACCTCATCGTGATATGGATCATTCTCGCCCATAAGCGGATGCGGACGGTGACCAACTACTTTCTACTTAACTTGGCCTTTTCGGACGCGTCGATGGCCGCTTTTAACACTTTGATAAACTTTATCTACGCTGCCCATGGAGACTGGTACTTCGGGGAAGCCTACTGTAAATTCCAAAACTTCTTCCCAGTGACATCTGTGTTCGCAAGCATCTACTCCATGACTGCAATAGCTGTGGACAGGTGGGTCTATGAAAATTAACATTAATAATCGTTCAGATAATGCAGCGATTCTTAGTCTATTGACCTCATTTCTTCATCACAATGACGAATAACATTTTATATATATATGAGCCAGTATGATTGCATTAAATTTTATTATCCAGGGCTGGTAGAAAAATTGAATTAGACTTGATTAAAGCTTACTTATTTCTTATATTTAATTCTTGAAGATAAACTGTGGTTTATTCAGCTTTTATGTCTTTTCCAAGACTTCGGTTTGCATTGAACTTCCCAATTGTCTTCTTGCTGTCTTCATTACCCCACCCTGATGTTAATTTTCCACTAGAGGACATCCTCTCATGGTTTTTTTTTTTCATTTTTTTTTTTTGTTGTTTTTTTCACATTTTCCCCTATTGCTGCCACAAAATGTCTATTGGGGTTTAGACAAACATAACATGTTGAGCAAATTGGAAGTGTCAATAAATTATTACTTTTGTTTGATCTTTTTCTATAATAAAAAGAAAACTGAGAAATGTCAAACTCTTTACGATGATACCCCGAAATCAAACCATGCCCATCAAATTGCTTTCAGAATTCACAGAGTTAGAGTCCACCTGCGTATTATTCATGTTAACTCAGCTGTTCCAAGAAGGCCTCAGAGGTTTGTTAAAGAGCATCACTAAAGAAACAGCATCACAAAAACCAGATCAGGAACAAGTTGTTGGGAAGTTTAGCTCTTAAATCAATTTTGCAAACATAGAATGGAGATCTAGTCAGTAATCTGAAAATGAAAAGTGAATGGTACAAATGTAAATCATCACAGCTATGACTGGGCAAGTCATGGTTGTCCACCAAGATTATAATCTTGGGATTATAATCTTGGCGTAATCACAGCACAACAATTTGTTGTGCTCGCTATAATTAAGGCCTTTATGGAGGAGTAACAAGAACAGAGCAATTGTGGAAACAAAGCCATTTGATTGTGAGGTGAAAGACTCTGTGAACTTGTGAAAGAAACTGCTTTGGTCAGATTAGACTGAAATTTTGCTCTTTGGCATTCATGCAACATCTTATACTTGGAGTAAAACCAAGTCTACCCACAATTCCAGCCTCAACACATCAATACATGGTGATGACTGTTGGTAGCCCTTCCTTCAACTTGGACAGGGAAACTGGCTGATTGTCAAGTAGATGGAGCTAAATACATGAAATCTCTGGAGAGAACCTGATGCTAGACACAAATAGAGTTTTATATTCAAGCAGGAAAACCTCATTAAGAGGCAGAGTTACAGTGGGAAGGTTTCATTCAAATCCTAGAATTTAGTTAAAATGGTCTAGTCAAAGCCTGGCGCTAAATCCAACTGAGAAAATGTAGCAGTTCTTGAAAATGGATTCTTGCTGATGCCCACCACATACTCTGACTGAACTTGACATTTTAGTAAATGACAAATGAATTTAAAAAATCAGCAAAATTATATCAGAAGGTGGTCTACAAATCTTCAAGATTTTTATTAGAAAATAAAGTTGAGTATATATTCATTTTTGTTACACCGCAAACAGGCTGAATCAGTAGCTTTGTGAATGGGAGTTTGTGCCAGCATGTTAGAAAAGATTTCCCGTTTTTAATGCTCTAAGCTTTTGGTTTTCCATCACATGCAGTCATCCTTTCTTCTCTTTCACACATTCCTTCTCCTTTCTTGCCTCTTTGTCTGTGTCCAATTGCTCTGTGGTTTCCAGTTATTTGGAAACTCAACACTTTCAGCTGGGCGATAATCGCTGAACCATCATGATTTCCCCACTGGGGGACAATAAAGATCTATTTTATTCTATAAAAGCCAAAGATGAAGACAACAACAACAAAACAAAATAAGGACGCAAGGAAGGAATAGTGGTGTCGTTAAGTTTGCATGCTGAGCGTGCTGTGATGTTGTGTGAGGTGTCTTCTCAGCACAGTGCTTTCCCTTGACACAAAACAATGTATTTCCTCGGGCAGAGCTCGTTTTGGCTCCTCTTCTGCAACTTCAATTGGTATTTTTGGCCCGCAGTGCCCCTTGAATCTCACAAATTGTTTACTGAGAAAGAGAACATTGCCATGACCTAGCCGACATGATGCAGATGTAACCTCCGGTCATGCTTTCCTTAACCCTGGTATGGCGCTGTCTCCGCTCAGATGTCTTGAAATGGCAGAAGCCACAGTTCGTGGTCATCTGTGAATTTGTCCTTCCTGCAATCTCTCTGCAGGCAGGCGTGTTTATGAGGACTGCTGCAAAAGAAAGACAAGTTATGGCATAAAGAGGGAATTCACAGCAGGCATTCCAACTATTTATCCTGAGTTATTGCACATACATGCACCGTCACCACTCCGTCCATAAACAGTGATGCTTAAATTGTTTATAAATATATGCTTAATTATGAGTGTTTGAAGTAGATGGTAATTATAGAATTAAATAAAACTAATAAACACTGAAAACATCACAAGTAAAGTTTCTAGTGAAACCTGATCAGTCATGCATATTCATATTCAGCTGTGCAGAACAGTTTCAACTCATATGCACCATCCGCTTCAGTTCCCTCGCACAACCTTTCCTCTGGATTTAGGTCAAGAATTTGACTTGGCCATTCCAAAACATTAACTTAATTCCTCTTTATCTCTTCTTTTGTAGAACCACTTGTGTGTTAAGTTTCATGTTTCTTCCACATGATTCACATTCAGATGAAATTTATTTCCCAAATAGATGCCATTTCTTTTTTCACAGTCATGCACAGTTTGGTCCTGACGCTAAATTTATGCTTTACCATTAACATGACATTATGTCAAAAAGGAAAAGTAATTATTTGGGATGACCTTAAGTTTTGATATCATAACAAACTTTGTCTTTGGGAAATATTTCTCTAGATGTTGAGTGTCACTACTGTGAAGTTTTTCTTTTATTTGTGCATAGTCAACCAGAATGTTCATTAATGAGCTTCACACACATATATGGATGTACAAATCTGCAAGTTGCATACAAATACATATGAATAATATTTAAGGAAAGGATCCCATCTCATCAGAGATTTTAAATGGACCGCGTTTTGTTTTTTTTTAGAACTGGACCAAAACATGACTAAAAGTGACTAACTTTGCAGCTGCTTTCAGTCCATCCACTAAACACAGATATGTGTGTCGATTGCTTCTCCACTGTCCCAAAGGAGAAAGGGTCAATTTCTGGTCAGTGCAATGAATCTTGAATAGTTTGTACAGGCCTTGTACAGAAGGATCAAAAAGGGGACCATTACAGCAATGGTTTCCAGTGTGAAAATCTAAAGCAGGGTTGAGTCTTGAAGACTTAGATTTTAACTGATTGCACAATGTTTAGCTGCTAGAGTGAGTGTCTTCCAAGGTAACTTCTAGGTCTACAACATCGTCTTTTTGAATATTTCATTCCTTCACTGGCCAAATTACAAATTCAGAAATATTTGTTATTCTGCTTAGTAAATATAACCTATTAATTTTCTGCAGCTGTGTGAGTTAGTGTTTCTGCTTCTACATGGTTCTGCATTTTATTTCAACATATGCTGGTGATGTATGACCACTGCTGAATTTCTCAGTTCCTTCAACTCTATCACATCAGCCAACATTGTCTTTCAATCTTGGTTCATAAATCACCCTGCTGCAAATACTTGATTAGGGATCTAGTGTTGGGGCCAGTGTAATGCAGTTTCACACAATTACTTGTGATTGGATGAAGCATCTTTGTTGTCCCTCAGGGAGCTGCTCTGGTAACGGAGAAAAAGCCAATTGTTTTACCTCCTCAGTGAGACTGAATTTGCAGCTCTGAAGCTTTTTGATCAGCAGTTTGAAAATCATGCAGCATCCAGAATGGGGCATATGTAACTGGTAACTTTGAAAGTTTCAGTAATGTTTTGAAAGGAAAGCCTCGTTTATTTTCCTGAAAGCAGAGCAGCAGAGCTTCTGCCCACTGCGCTGCTGTTTTAAAATACACACCAGATGTATTGCACCCAATAAACTTGCGTGTGAAATCTTATGAAATAATCATTTTTATGAAAATGATGTAGCTTCTCAACACAACAGACAATGAATACAATAACTACAACAAACAGATCTAACATTTTTCCTTACAGCTCTATGAAGTTGTAGTAAAACTGGTACATTAGGCCATTCCACCCGGTCAAAACCTTACAAAATTACATCCTCTACAGGCTGCTCTGTTTTAATTTCCTTCTTATTATTATATTATCTTTTTCACACAAATTTCTTATTTCCAGGAAGACACAATTTTTTGTGTGTGGAATAGAGTTCAGTAAGATTAAATCCATTAATCAGTAATTAACTACATATATTGTGTGTCCAAACACAAAGACCATCTTTCAAAATGTCAACCTTCTTCCCGCAGATACATGGCCATCATCCACCCACTGAAGCCCCGTCTCTCAGCAAAGGTCACCATGGGAGTCATCGTCAGTATCTGGAGCCTGGCAGTGGTACTGGCTTTCCCTCTGTGCTATTTCTCCACCACTCGAGCTCAACCCCACAGAACCATCTGCTATGTTGCCTGGCCTCGCATGGAAGATGACCACTTTATGTGAGGAAATATGATTTCAGAAAGATTATTTTTTCTCTCCAGGTAACTTTCAGAGGTTTAAAGGTTTCCGCTTGAGCTATGGCGGTGGTATCCATGGGGATACTTACTTTTTTTTTTTTTTTTTTTTTTTTTTTTATCAAACTGGTAGACTGTAATTGTATTACATATGATGACATATAACAGTATTAGTTTTTGACATTTGTCTTTTTCTTGTAAGAAAATTTTAAAATATAATATGCAACATTAATTAAATTAAAAACAAGTATTTGGTGCACAATCTTAAATTTATTGGTAATTTATTGCAGCGTCTTGCAGCAAAGATAGTTTTATGTTCAGTGGGAATCATTGCCTCGTTGGAAAGTCCATTTACTGTATGTCGAAGTTTCAACCATTTGGCTATTTTTTTCAGGTGATGTTGAAGATCGTCATCTTTCTTAATTATCTTGCCGTCTGTCTGCAATGCACCACTACCACTGATAGAAAACACACCTCACCATGATGCTGCCACCACCATACTTAAGCATCAACTTTGCTTCTCAGCAAATGCTTCCTGTTCAAATAGCTTGACTATTGTCTCTGATAAAGGTTTTTATGAGAAGGTGTTTCACGACTCCTTCTGGAAAGCTGCAAATTTACTTGACAGGGTTCTTCTTTTTCTGATACCATCTAATTTAGACTTGCTTTGATTCTAAACGTTCTTCACTACAACACTCATATTCTAGCATCTTTTACTTTATGGTCAGCTTATACTTGGTGAATCATGGATTATTCTCATACTTTCTTTCTGAGGTTGATGGTTTTTGATCAAAATAATTGGTGGTCTATGCCTAAAAGTTGTGCCAGGAAACCAACTAATTTAAATAAACTACAGAAATGATCAAGGACAGTGGTCAAATGTCCATCTGCAATTATGCCAAAAGCTTCTTGATGGATTAAAAATTATGTGTGATCAAGATGCCACTTGAAAAGGAACATTCAATCTAGTGACGTGCAGTCAGGGGAGGCAAGTGAGGCAGAGCTTGTCATGATATAATGATAAAAAAATCTATATTGCTATTTTCACCCTTTTATTTATTTATTTTTTTGTTTAACTTAGCCAATTTTGATTGTTTTTCTTCTGATTTCTTCAAAATCACAGTCTTTTGCCCTCTAGCATTGTCCACACTCACAAAATGTTCTTATGTAAACAATAACATGCAGGTGGTTTACATTTGTAGATCTGATTATGATTAAGTCAGTGCCTCACCAGCTTTGCACCTCAACGCACGTCACTGGGTCAATCAAATAATCATGAGGGTTTATGGTCAAGATGAAGTCATGTAAGCTTCTGATCAGAGCTGAACAGGGCATTGAGTGAATTACTGCTTAAAGTGGAGCATAAAAAAATCTAAGCCAGGAACAAAATTAATTCTGTCCCACTCGACACCTTCTCTTGGTGCTTGGCTTGCTAAATTGGATTGCAGATTTTGAAGCTGAGCTGAGTTTAAAAGGATTGTATCCACTCTGGAGTAGAGCAGTCTGTGATTGCGCCACCTGATTAGCCAGTACTTGCAAAGGATTAACCGCAATGTTTTAACATGAACATTTTTTATGTTCTCCTACACCCTGTGACATTTCCTTTCTTTCCCCTCAGGTATCATATCATAGTGACTGTGCTAGTATATGTGCTGCCCTTAGTGGTGATGGGCATCACTTACACCATCGTGGGGGTGACACTGTGGGGTAGTGAGATTCCTGGAGACTCATCTGACAACTATCATGGACAGCTCAGAGCTAAAAGGAAGGTAAGCAAGCTTAATGATGGTTTTTGCTTTTGGATGCAAATGAAGCATGACTTGTGTCACTTCAAACCGCAGTGCAACCGAAAGCTAAAATGCTGTAAACGGGAAATAAACTGTGTTTATTTGCCTGTGACATATTTTCAGATCTTCAGTCATAAGATGAGCTAACATTAAAATATTTGGAAGCAGTACTTTGGAATGTATTGTTTCTTTCTTGTAAAGAAAAAAGAAAAAAGAAAAAAATTATATTTAAATTTGACATTTTGTCATGATTTAAGCATGCCAATTAATTCCAGATCTCTAGATAATACCGTAGGAATTTGCATTGTCTGAATAAAACTAGTGTGGTGAAAAACAGTCATTCTCCATTACCTTTTTTTGCAGCATGTTTCATGAAAGTCAATCCTGCAGAAAAAGACATGAATACAAAGCATCTTGGTAAAATTAAATGTTAAAGCTTAAGGCCCTATATAAGCTTTTTGTTACGTCGTTAATTATGTTCATATTTTTTATGCAAAAGCACTAAGACTTTATTAAAACTAAAAAATATTACTACGTCAAGTAGACTTCAATTGCTTCAGCTAAATTAAACATACATCATCTCAGATCCTTTCAGACGTTTTTAAAAGAGCTATAATTTAGTAGACTGTGCTAAAATATTTAACAATGCAGGCCACATTGATGAATGTTCCCACCTAAAAGTGAAAATGTTGGCTCTGGCACTTTATGGCAAACATGAGTCTGTTGAAGAAGCAGGTATTGCTCTGTCAAAATTTCAGGGAACAAAAGCTTTAATTCCACGGATCCCAACTTATTTGATTGTCATTTATTGTCGATGCAACTGGACAGGCCTGTCTTCAGGGTTTATGAGTTTGTCTGCCTGTCTAGCACCTTCTCCTCTATCCTGAGGAGTCTGAATCTTCTTACAGACATGTCTTCACACTGGAGCTGTTGGCAACTATTACAGAAAATGAAAACATGTGAGAAAACTCTGGACCGTGATTTGGATAACCAATAATTGTACTTTCACCATCATTGTTGTACTCTCTCCTTAAGTCATTGTATGAAACCATGTTCTTTCATGTCCTCTATTACATTAAAAACAACACATTTTTCTTTGTTTAGTTTAATCACATCTATTTTTCATTAAATTTTAGGCGACATTATAAAGGATCCTGATTTGTGGCAATTATTAAAACTGAAAAACCTCAAAACAAATGTGTTTCTTCTGTGTCTTAAGGGGAAAAATAAAGCTCATTAAGCTTTATGAATATTTGTAAATGACTAAATCAGTTTATGGCTGAAGCATAGAAATATTTGAAGAATGATATATTTCAGCTGTCTGAATATATTAGTGACTGAACAAAATGTTCCATAGGTCCAATAAAGTTCTGTGTGTCACTCTCCTGACAGCGGCAGCATGGCTACATTGACCCCAATACTGAAGTCACAATAGGTGTTAGCATATTGCACAGCAAAATCCCCAAGAGTGTCTTAAATCATCAGTCAGTTGTGTTTATTTAATCAGATTAATAGATTAGATATCACTTTTATATACTAGCAACAGCTCTGCACTGCACATCTTGGTAGCTTTGCTGCTGTACCGTACTGTTTTTCAGATGACTAGTCTTTTTTTACCTAATCCTGCTTTAACATCTCCACCACTTCATCCATGATCTGACTGCTGTGTGCTAGCATTGCTAGAACTGTTGCAAACAATTCACTTCATTTTACAATTATTATATTATTTTGTGTTGGGCTGTCACAGAAAGCTGTTATAAAATATAATAAACTTCTCAAGGCAAAACCTTTATCACCAGATGCCCGCTTTATGTTCTCTGGGAATCGTTGCTGGTCTTTTCGGGGTGTCCATTATGTTTTTAGAGAATGGCTCTCTGGGGACGTCTTGCTGAGAGACTGAGCAGATCAATAAGTGAAAAGAAATAATTTTGTGCCTTGACATGTGTGCTGCTCCTTGTGGAAAGGGTTTTGATTTAAATCCATTTTGTGTCAGCAGTATATGCCAAGTATAGATAGATCTATAGGTCACTACTCAAGCTCTGAACAGAAGAGCTTTAAGAAAGACAAAAACAACAAAAGGCAAAGCTGTCAAGTGTCAACAAATTAGGCATGTATTGTTTACTGGACTTACAGTGACGTAAATTAATTCAATGACTCCTAAAGGCAATTGTTTATCAAGTTAAGCAGTCAAAATGATTCATATTCTAGGTAACTGGCAATCTGTGTACTGTCTCATGGTTCGGATTCCTTCATTTATCACTTGCGTTTTCTAATTAACTCTGTGCTATTTTGCCAATTTTTTTTAAATCATTGTGACTCATTTATTGGAGAACAGAACATGCATTGAAGAATATTAATGAAACTGTATCTTTTAAAGCCATTTTAAATAACATAAAACACAAGGTTAACATTCTTATGCCTTCTACACTGTTAGGGTGATATTAGACAAAAGAAAAGACCTGCATCTGTCAAAAAAAATGTAAAAGAAATGTCAATTTTGCAAACAATAATTTCAGCTTTTTAAGACTTTTTCTTTGTAGAGTATGTTTTAGTCTTACTTTGAAATCCCAATATGGTTGTCTTTTAAGGACAGTTTTAGCTCCATTAGCTACTTCATATGACAATTTTCTCAATTTATATTAAGTGTAGAGTGTAGAAGTTAGGCTTTATTATTATTATTATTATTATTATTATATTTTTTTAATCAGAAGCTTCATTTTAAAAAGTAAGTGTAATAGCACCTGTAACACTGGTTGATTTCCAGTCCAATGATTTACAGCATTGGCACATTGATTTATCATCAATGTGCTATTTCCATCTTTGAAGCTATGACTGAAACTGTGGAGCTCTTTCTAGGAACCACACACGTTACATATTCATTATCAGAAACGTGCATGGCTTTGATTTCAAATCACACCGATATGCTTTCAAAAAAAAAAAAAAAAAAAAAAGGGGGCTCGTAAGTCCAGTTTTCCAGAATAGGTCTCTGGTAACATAAGATAAAATGAAATCCTCTATCTGAAATCTAGCTTAAAATTGTTGGAGTGTGTTTATCTTTTGCTGTTATATTATTCTTCCTGAAGAGAGCCAGTGCTCTGTTGCTATAGTATTTCGCTCTTCCTGCAAATGCTGACATGTATGTGTGTCAATGACAGGCACAGCTTGCCTTTCCACAGATGCTGCCTGCTCTAAGTTCCCAAAAAGGTCCAAATCGAACTGCACACAGTGTTATAAAATTATTCAAACTGTGGGCTACCACTGTCCCTGGTCCCTAATCATGGAGGTCGTCTTAGCTGCAATTAATTTAAAGAAAAAGATAGGTTGAAAAAAAATTCCTCACTGTGAAGCTCACCTTGCTTCATAGTGAGAATGTGACAGAAACATGTAATACAGGGTTTCTGAATGTATTTCTGTCTGCGCAGTCAGAAAGGATCACACCAGCTGTGTGAGAGAGTGAAGCGGGGAGACTGAGTGAAAGAGACAAATTACTGCAGAGGATACACAGGGACCTGAACTAAGACACAAGCAGATCCTCAAACCAAAGAGAAAAAAATCTAGCATAAATATAGAGGCAGAAAATCAAAATACACATAAGAAGGAGCATAAAAAATATATAAGCAAACACAATGCATAGAACTGAATATGATGAACTACATATCTCAGTATGAAAATATAGCAGGAATAAATAACAATTAAAATTAAAATCCAAACCCAAGGATCATGACAATATAATGTTTAAACTACCACTAAAACAGGCCCCTGTGTGAAGAATGTCAAACTGTAATATTTCTTTAACTTAGCAATATTTCAAAAGAAATGGTTATTATTTTCCCAGCTACGACTACTGGAAAACAAGAAGCCCTTTGCAAAGAGGCTTAATAGAATAGTTTGTTTTGTGCAACACACTGGACTGTTTGACATTTCATTGTTTCACAATCTTAAAATTATAAATTTTGTATGAGGTTGCAGAGGGCCACTTTGTTTCTGGGTGTTCTTGTGTAATGACCTCTCAGTTTTATATTTGGTCTATAAAGTTCACATATTCTTACTGTACAATGGGATTTGCTAAGGAGGCATCATTGCAAACAAGAGGCAATAGAGCTTCACCGTCAGAGCCTGATGGAAAAAGCAGCCTGATGAAATCAGGTCAGCCGTTACTGACTTTGTGGGATAGTATTGATCAGCTTTTATTTCTCTGTTTAATGCTTCTTTCAGGGATTCTGTTACTTTTTCTATGAATGTACTGTGATGATCATGATTTGTGCCACAGAAAGTCTGCTTCACAAATGATTTTTTTGTGATGAATAGGGAACTGTGGGGCTTCTTGTTTAGAAAGAGATCAGGTTAGGCAGATATATTTTATGTTTGTGCCACAGTTGCTCTGAAGCTGAGCAGTAAACAGACACAGCAGTGCTTTGGGCCAAGTACCAACATCATTATCCTAACTAGTCACAGGGAAAAGGCTAAAGATTAGCTCAGACAGCAAAATTTTGTGTGTTTAAAAGTTGGAAGCTGGCTAATGCGCAATGGAATCACATTTGTTTCATCTGAATTATTATGTTTATCTTTTGTGATTAACTCAGTGGCAAATAGTCATTTGATATTATTTCTGCAAAATTTCATATAAGAATCCCCATTGTGGTGCAGCGGTCAGTCAGTCCATCACAAAATAGAAAAACTATCATTCTCCCTTTAAGGTCCTTCAACGCTAATGCAAATTTTCTGTGATCCATTTCGATAATTACTTTTATTTGCAGTGTAACCAGATCAATTATTATATTAACACAGTGCTGTGTAGCATTGTGAGTTTGCAAGATTTATATGTTTCCCTGCTTCAACATACCTGATTTGAATCAACGAAACTCGTTGAAATGCTGAGAAGAAAATGAATCCATTAATTAACTGGAACACGTCCAAGCAGGACGGCTGGTAAACAAGGCTGCTGAAGAAGCTTAAACAAATGTCATAGGTCCTAGTATGGGAGGAGATTGTGGCGGTGAGAATCTGTGGTGTTAAATTCAGCTGTTATCAGCTGCACATGCAAACTTTTTAGATCACGTTCAGAATTCGCACTTACTGCATGTGCAAGTTTTTTATGCTCTTGCAAAATTAGGAATCAGACCCAAGGAGTTTATGGTCGCCAATTCCTCATATCGGTAGGATGCAGAGCAGAAGATCTGAGACTTTCTTTCATTGTGGATTTTGGCTGGATAATGTTCAGGGGTGCCAGTGAATTTTTGTCTGGTTTTCTGGAGTTTTATCTACCCTATCAATAAGTTTCATACCACCTGAGTGTCCTAGACCTAAAGAGAACGTTTTGAATCTAGGTAAACTTGTTTAGCTCTCTCAAACACTTCTCTCTTCCCTGATTTACCTCAGTGGGAACACACCGTTAATCTGACCAACATCCAACCTGTGGATGCTGTTACACTTTTGCTGACGCATTTTTTTTTTTTTTACTTTTATAAAATAACATATGGACTTCATCAGTGACTATGAGAGATACTGAAATAGAAAAGGAAGAATACCTGTGGTATTGAAAAAAAATATTAGGCAAATATTACCACATAAATGGCAGAATTTGTTCACTTTGTCACAATGCAGTCAAATTCCACTTGCTTGGATTCCTTTATTTTCCATGAAGCAAAAGAAGCCTTCATCCTTTGTTATTCATTCTAACTGATGTTGAATAAAAGAAAATCACTTTTGATTTAATCCACTCTGCCACTATCACTACGCCACAGGTGCTCTATTTTAAGCTCATACCTGGGGCTCTGCAATGGAAATGTCATTTTAAGAAGGAGTCCTAATGAACTGTCTTAAAACAGCTCTTTGAGGTGTTCTGCGTTTGAGCTTTTACTGCAGACATCTCTGATTGCCCATTACTTTCCTGATTAACTTTGCCTATGTTTGAGGGTAAGGGTGGAATAGATTACCTTCAGGAGAGATTTTTTTTTTTTTCTCATAAGAATTAAAATGCTAAGCCATTGCGTGTGCCACTACCAAAGCTGCACTGACTGTAATGGTAAATTTCTCACTGACAGGTGTTAGTACATGTCTGTGATGAAGCACAGATCTGTATGAATGACCGATGGCTAAGGGTTTTTTCCTCTACACGGAGGTTGATCTAAGTACACTGATGTGACAATATTATGAACTGCTATGGTTACGTAATCAGTTGTTCTCCGCACCACAAATTACAAGAGGTGAAAATAAAATATGTCGTCTTTTAAACTTCAAGCACAACAGATTTTAGCAACAATGGTAGTATTTTTACTCTCAAATAAATCTGTCACTACATCATGCAGTGGTTTGCACATATGATTGGCGCAGCATGAAAGTATTTGAAGGGATAGCTACATCCGTGTGGAGTAGTTATGCTGATGTTTGCACAGGAAAAGCCCAGGATTTGGATGAACTGAAAATTGTAGGCAGACTAACAGGGTGGAGAGAGCGAACAGCCAGGCAGAATAGCTGCAGTGTCAGCGGTCCTGAACCAAAGAGATAAGAGTTCATTTTCACGTAAAAAAGCACAAAAATGTTCACTGCACAGTTGAGCTTACCTGAGTCCAGTGTGATGCCCAACAGAGTTTAACAACAATTTGGAGAGGAGTGGTGAGAAATCCAAGGCAGATACCCTGCAGGGGCCAGGTTGATTGATAACCACTGCTTCAGTATCTAAATACCACACCCCCACAACATCCCTGAGGAGCACAGCGGTGGACAGACAGATGAGACAGTGGGAAGGAAAGCTGAAGGGAAAGAAATTAGGAACCCTAGAAATAAACTGCTGTGACTGTGATAGTATATCTTCCTCAACATGGTGAAAGACTCAATTCTGTGCAGATCAGCTGAATCAGAGGAAGACATTCTAACTATATATCTAAATTATTTTTTTTATTTATTTTTTTTAATCTTTTTGTAGGCAAATAATGTATTCAAGCAAAAAAAAACAAAAAAAAAAAACTGCTGACTATCAGAATTCACTCAAAAATCACTTAAACTCTAAACTTTATCAGTGGGAGAGTCTGGAGATGAAATAAGATTAAGTAAAACTACCAGGACTCCAGGGTATCACAGTATTTGCACCAAGACCTAAAATATGACTTTATTGATTTTCTTTAATGATATAGGCAACAAATAAATAATTTAACTGCTGCAAAAATTATATGATGATTAATGTACAATTTGAAATGTAACTAATGAAACATTAATCAACATTTTGATGTGTAATGACAAAATGTAATTCTTGACTCTACTACTACTTTGTATTTTTGTGTTTTGATGATATAAAGGACGTTGAAATGCCTTGTTGCAGAAAGAGGCTATACAAATAAAATGTATTAACATTCAGAAATGTTAATTCATTAAGAGATGTCTATACCACTAACTTTATGTGAAACGTGTAAATTGTTTGGTTTAATTTGGTGAGTCACTTTACTATTTACAGTTTCTCTGACATTTTATCAAGTAGTTGGAAAACTGTTGCCGTTTTGAAACTTTTATACACTTTCACATGGGTAACAGACCAACTCCTGGTGAAGGGTTTGTTGCTTCATCCAAAACTAATTTTAACCATATAAACAAACCATGTACTTTACATATGTTGCCTTGCAAGTTTGCTGTCTATTAAATCTATCTCACTGAAGAGAGTAAAACTAGACGACTGTTAAAATACCAGGATCTACTGATGTTTCAGTAAATGTGATTTATACAGTGCAGCATTTTTTTTGTGCAATGATAAACTTATTAAATTTACTTGACTGCATGTCTCTCTGGTTTTAATCTCTGAGAGTCTACACAGAAACATCCCAAATGTTCCAAACTAATCGCCAGACCCATTTTGTTTCCAAGTGAACTAATGGGTATTCATTTACTGCATTAATGAAGAAACGTCAATCTAGTAATGGGCAAAGCTCCAGACTATACTCTAACCAGGTACAAAGTTAAGGCATTAAAAAACTCATTAGCATGTCAATGACATAAATTTTTGTTTTTCTAAATTAGAGCTAAAGGAAAATTTTCCTTTATGTTCACAAATTTCGTTCTCACTCCACCTTTCACTTTGCTTCCCTCCTCCCAGAAGTGACACTAAACTAATCTATTGCAGTGGTGAAAATGTCATTAAAACTTGACCCAGCCATCCGCAGCATCATTTAGAGTTGTTGAAGAAAGGCAGACTGATAGAAAACAGAGATGTTTTAGGTACATTTTTACCTGCTGATTGCCTTAGATGATACTGGAAGACTTTGACTGGTTCTGAACATAGTGTTGAGTATTTTAATCAGTATAAAATATATTACACATTATAACACTATAGCCACACACTTTAGAGCATTTTATTGGGTCGTTTTATAGGAAAGCAACACACAAAAAGGCACAGAATTCTATGGAAAGAAAACTGAACTAGATTTAAAAAAGAAATTCAATAAAAAGATTATATAAAGATGTGTGAGGCATATATGTGAATTCAGCTCCCTGAGTCATGACACCTTTTTCTGCTACTATAGCTGGAAGTCTTCTTGGTACTTCTCTACCAGCTTTGCACATCAAGAGATGAATTTATTTTGCCCATTCTTTCTGGTAAAGTAGGTCCACCTCACTCTAAAGCTTAATGGAAACCCATTATAAAAGTATTACTACAGATTATCAGGGGCCATTCTGACAAAAAGAATTGCTTTGATCTAAACCGTATGTTTAGAGTTGATAGCCTTCAGGAAAGTGGCCACCCGCACAGTTTTTCAATATTGCCCTGTATTTAACTGCCTGCATCCTCCTACCGACCATGTTGTCATCTCTCCCTGCATTTATATCAGCAGATTCTCCCACTTGAGGTGTGGATCTCTGGAGCTCCAGCAGCACCATAGGTCTGCTATTTTGTCATTTTCTGCTCTCAGGCTGATTCTCAAGTGTCACTGAACTATTTTATGCTATTCCCCCCCCTCAAGCTTTGCAGAAACAAACAACTCAAGTCCAGGTTCTCAGTGTGGACCTTGGCATTTAATTCAAAAGTTCATACTGTAGTCATTTCTGCTTGCCTTTGTCATGCAGCAAATCTCAAAAGAAGCCACTTTTAGCGTATGATACAGATCTATTTGGGTTATTTTTGAAGATGAAAGTTGCACTGGGGGCAAGACAGTTGCTTCCTGTAATTCCAGGTAAATTAGATTTTCTATAAAGCTGTGAATTTTGCTTTGAATTCAGAAGCATAGATAGAATCATATTGTTTTTTTCACAGGTATTTCACCAAACACCATGTCACAGCACTTCTGCACCAGCCTCCTATACTGAGAAAATTGGCATGAAAAAAAATATATATATATATATATATATAAGCTAGTAATTTATATATATAATATAAATTACTAACTTGTAATTCAGTTTTGTTTCTTGTCTGTGCTCAGTGAGCCTAACATCTGGTGTTTTGTCGAAAGACTCTATTTCACGTTTACACTTAGAAGATGTTGCTGTGAGACACCAGCAACATCTTGGTTGTGCAGGCTACAACCCTCGGTGACAGAGGCTTTCCTAATTTTCAGAAGATTCTGTTTACAAACATAAGTGTTCTAGTGCTTTTACTCCTTTAGAATGAACCTCATTAAGATGAGGCTCATTTCCTCGTTACAAAGAACATGCCACTTAAATGAAGAACTGGAGTAAAGATAAACTAATTAAAATAAAGGGTGAATTTCCGTTTCATTCAAAGTAGTGACACCAGTGCATCTAATCTGTGGAAGGGAAAGGGAGATGCCAATTGGAGTGATAAGATTTTTCTCCAGATTCAGAGAAAATATCTGCTCTGAGCTCTGTTATTAATTCTCAGGTTTTCTAGTAATGTGAGAAATTTACTCTCCTAGATCTTTACTGCCATTTGTAAAGCTGAAATGATCCGATCATAGTAAATATGTTTGATATTCAGAAAAAATGTCTGTTAGCTGTGATTGCTTATAATTATACAGAAGGCTTTAAAGAACCAAACACGAAAGACAAGATTGATATTAAAAATCTCATCTCCAATCTTTACCCAAGGATACAAAACACTTTATTGCTTTCATTTGTTTTTTCTAGATTACATTTTTTATTGTTGCTTTTAACCTCAGTGTATTTCAACATTTACAGAAAGACTTTGAGCTGTATACAATTTGCCTTCTCCATGAAGTCATGTGGTCCCTTTTGTCATATTTCCTTATTTTCGCTCAATACTGAAAGCCTTGGTCCAATAAGTTCAATGTTTTCATGGACAGACTTAATCTCAGACAGGCCTGTTTTTGGAAGTTTCTCCTGTGAGGCAATGCCATTTCAGGTTCATTTTGCTTAGTTAAGTTTACCAGTATTATTTCTGTTTTCTAAATTCTAAAATAACTAGACATATTATTAACTGTAAGTTTGCTAAGCCTTTAAACAATTTGGAAAAGCCCAAATGATTGTCATGGCTTTGTAAGCTTCTAGATCAAGGTAATGCATGTAGGCAGCACCTGAACCCCATCGTTTGAAGAACAGATTTTCAGAAGTGCCTCAATATTTTGATGGCTTGATGCCTTTAGGGAAGAAATATAATTTCTCTAATCTTTAATTACTTCTGCAGCTACTGTGTCGGTTGCTGAAGTGAGTTACAGTTATCAAAAATAAATGCAAATTGTTCATATTTTCTGAAATTCATGGGCTTTGCATCCATCTACTTAATGTAGTCAGTGTTGCGAATCCAGTGCATGTGATTATTTTCAAAAATGGACATAGTAGCATAAGTTCTCCATCTAAAGTAAATCTTTTCCCACTGAGATACACATGCTTAGAATTTGCACAGTAGCTTCCAGGTTTAACTGAAGTTTGTCACTTTACCTAGACTCTTCACTTTATTGAATTTTTTTTCTGTCTCTGTAAAGCTCATTGCAAAAATATTATGGATATGCTGCTGATCAAACTTCACCTTAGAGTAATTGTATATAAGTTTATTTTTACATACTGTGATTGTATCATCAGATGTTTTACAGAACATCATTCTATGCTTTTTAAAGATACTTTACCCGCATCTGAAGTCCCTGGCTGGTTTAGCGGGACAGAGGGCGTTTCAGGTTAGTAGCTATTGGGACATTCACACTTGTCACTGAAGTCACACGTGTCACTGACCCACCTGTTAATCCTGTGGGTCGTATGGGTCATTGACACCCATGAGTTGTTTACCTATCCAGCCAACATGTGAAATATATTTTGTCACATTTCAAGGTGAGAATACTGCTGGGAAAGAGAGGGGGAGCTACATTAAGCATTGAATTGATGTTTCAATCTCCACAAGATTACCAGGCTTTTCCCAATGATAAATGACTTCCTTGCCTGCTCAGCTAAAGCATTAGTCTTTTTTTTTTTTTTCTCACATGAAGCGAGGCCTTGAGAAAATAATTCTGTTATTTTATGTGCCTCTGCATTAGCAGTTAAGCATCATCAATCTAAAGGTCAGGGCATTCCTTCCTTTCTGCAGACACCAGGAGATAAGTTACTGAAACGCATGACCTTATGAGGACTTCATGAAGTCTATTAAAGGATGGCGAAAGTCTGCATAAAATATTTCCAACAACAGTACACTGATTTTATTCCCCTTTAGACTATATATGACTAATTTGGTGGTATCAGTAATGTTATTGTTCATTTAGGAGACCTATTTGTGCCCAGGCTTTGACTTCCAGGCTGATTTCTTGAGGTGTTGCTTCAATATTTCCAAATGATGTTCTTTTTGATTAAGATTAAGTTTGGCATAGAGTTTAAATCCAACTCGACGCAACACTGTGTCCAATCCCGATCCAACAGGACTTCTTAATTCTAATCAAAGGCAAAAGTAAACTCGACAGGAAAGAAAAGTGTCACTTTTGTTCACTTCTGTTTGAAGTGACCAGGGCCAAATTCAGGGTTCAGGTTGCTTGGTCTATAAATCTACACTCTAGTCTTGGAAGCTTCTCTTTTCATCCTTTAAATGCAGAAACGGCTAAACAGTTTGTCAATATTGCAGTTGCTAATATTGCTGTAACTGTAACACCGGCAACTAGCAAAGCTCCTGCTTGAACCGAGGCGGTCACTGGTCACACTTGCTAATAGTTTGGTTTCCGGGTTGCATCTAATAATTCTCATAAAGACCAAACACTTTCATTTTGTCCAGATACATTCAATCTACAATGCATGCATCTGTGAAAAGATTGTAACCTCTTCATTATGATCATGTTCTCTAGCATTGTTTTCTATAAACCCACCCCAAAGTTTGAAATGACACAAACTCATGAACTTGGTTAAACTGTTTAAATTCTAACCTTTAGGAGAAGTGGTTGTCTAAAAAGGAATTTAGGCCCTTAACCATATAAATACTTTACAACAGAGTAATTAAGTGGGGATATCTATGTTCATCATTCCTGAATGCGAGTATCTATTTTTTAGCTTTTAAATATTAAACATCTTAAATTAATCTGAGCTGAAGTCCATCAAATGAGACGTGAATGATCCTCAAATTCAGCATTACCCTGACCTGGATGACAAACAACCTACACCAACATATTGCTTTGACATTTCCTTTCTTTTCTTTGTACAATTTATTGTCACCGGCTTTAGGATTCGTAAAACATGAACATAGTAAAACAATGTTTGACACTGGCCCTCTGGGTTCTGCTCCACAGTATGTAAATTTCTTTTTTATTTGTTCGCCACCCATCTCTTATTCTCTGTGCTCTGACTGAACTAATTTCATCTGAATTTCAGGACCAATTTAATCACAAGATCAAGGAGGCACTCTGAAGTAGCACAGAAATATATTCAGAGGATCCTACACTTGCAAAGCAAATCAGTGCATGAAAGCAAAGTGGAAAAAAAATTATATATGGTTTTCAAAATCTTTTACACATGAAAATCTAAAGTATGTGTATAACCACATACACATGCAGCACAAGTCTTTAAATGTGTCTCCATCAGCATTTGTGCCTCTAGGGACTAAATTATTTGGTGATTATTCTTTGGAAAAAAGCTCAAGTTCAGTCACATTTTACAGAGAAAAACTGTGAGCATGAATATTGCCAAATGTTTTCAGCAAGGCAGTTCTTGCTGATTAATGTGTTTTGATCTATTCTCTTCCATCATAGCTTTGGCTTTATGATTAGTGTTATTATCCTGCTGGAAAGTTGACCTCCACCTCAGTCTCAAGCATTGCAGAGGTTCTTCCACCAACATTTTTAAATATGAGCATGATGCGTTCAAGGTTGTTAGTTATCCATCGCACAACCGATCTTGTCTAACCAAAGTGATGCATTTCTGATGCCTTTTTTGTTGCCACTATTATATAAACGATTTGTGGAATGTGGATCTGTGCAGCTTCTCAAGAGTTGGCATGTGCTTGTTGGCTGCCTCTCTGTAAATAAATATCTACTTTGGTTGCCCGTCAGTTTAGGTAGGTGGCCATATCTTCTTAAAATTTAAGCTGTGCCACACTTTTTTCATTTTTAAAAAGAGATTGGCAAAGCATCAATGTTAGGATGTTCTTTTATGAGCTAAAGTTACTTTTTCCTCTGGTGTCCACTGAACCATGAAGCTGCTGTGAAATAAATATTGCCATCTCTTTGTGCTAACAAGACTCTGCTAGAACTCCCTATAAGTCAGGGGTCTTAAACTCTGATCCTTGTGGACCAGTAAACTGCAGCGGTTAGATGTGGCACTGCTTCAACTCACTCGCATCACATAATCAAATCTGTATGTGTGTCGATGGTGAGGAGGAGGCAGTTTGGGCTTTTGATTCAGGTGCGTTGGACCTGCATTGCAGGTTTAAATGAGACGCATTTAAACACCGGAGTTTGATGCCCGGCCATAAAGAATATTAGAGACTTATTGCAAACTACTTTCAACAACAAGTTGAGGTGATTTATCTAATGGCCACCATCTTAAATTTGAATGTCTAAACCATTAAACAGTTCACTTTGAAATAATTGACCTCCTTGGTAGATATAAGTAACAAGTTTTTGTTAAGTACATTGTTTACCAGACTTGTATCATCTCACACAAAATGGTGTACTTCTCTATCAAGATGTGTTGGCAGATTTATCTGACGTCATCTCTTTATGTCTAAAATATTTTAAGTATTGTTCGTACTGTAGATATGGAAAAGGTTTTTGCAAAAAGCTATGAAAACAGAGATGCTAGTTGAATGGGCTCAAGTCTTTTCCATTTTGAATAGTGGCCAAGAGAAACAGCTCTGTGTCAAATCATAGTTATACTGAAGGGAACAGCATTCTGTGCATTTCTAATTAAAAGTTCCCTAAAAATACTGATCAGCTTGAAAAAAACATATTGCTACATTTATTTTATAGAATTTGTTAGGGTGCTTTTAGCGGTGACATTGATGATTTCATAGAAGCAAAATAAATAATTTCTAATCTAATGTACAATTATCTTAAAACCTAGTAAGTGTTCGCAAATAAAATAAGGTGTTTTTTATGTGTGTGTGAGAGGTAAAGGGCACACTATTTACTTTTAATATCTCCCCCCTTAGGACATATTTCCAGTAAATGTAAAGTACCAGTAAAGCTCAGTTTTCAGAATAGGATCTGAAGCCAATATTTCCATCTCAATCACCCATGAACTCCTCCTTGTTTGCGCGTTAAAGACATTTCACAGCTGAAGTGACAGCACTACAGTCCTGAACAATAGTTTGTTTTCCTTTGACTGAATAGACCACATTTCCTGAAGAATAGCACATCTTGCTGTGAAATTGAAATGCAGCACTTGATGGTGATCACTTGAAGAAATTTGAAGGGTCTCATAAAATGAAGACAGTTGCATCGTACGAGATTTTCTAATTTCCGATAACACATGTTGTGCTTCTTTGTCTTTAGTAGCTTCGTTAATTGGAAAAACTACGTTCTTTGTGGAGAACAATAAAGTATATGAATTCATTTAAATTTAACTGTGTAATGAAAAATTTATTGAACTGCTACATGTCACTCTTTTCAGGAATACGTAAATTGTGAGTTTTCTGTCTCAGCCTTATAAGTGACTTGAGGCATTAGATCAAAATCTGATTTTATATCCTTTAAATTGTAACAGTGTAATTCTGAGAGCCAGCTCTACAGGAAATTAAACAGACCTGAACAAGGCCTTGATCTTATTATAATCTCTGTACTTCCTTTTTAGCTGTACAAACACACAGAAGGAGAATGTTGAATGCGTCAGACAGCTTAGGCCATTGCATGAAAAAAGATGTAAGAGACAAAAAGAAAGTGGTAAAATACTGATCTAATATGGAAGTAAATCCAGCTCTTCTGTGAAAGGCTTGTTGTTAAGAACATTGGTGATCAAATGAAATCATTAATACAAAGGTATACAGCAGATAAACCAGGAGTAAAGTTGTGGATAAGCTTAAAGCACAGAGAGGCTATAAAACAAAATCCCAAAGTCCAGACATATGTGTAGTGTTATACCATTAATTAAAAAAAAAAAAAAGAAGTTGGGAAGAACTTCAAAACTTTCAAGACATGGCTGTCCACCTCTGCAAAAGGCCTGGCGAGGAAAGCATTAATTGGATAAAAATATGAGGTTTTCTATTAAGTTTCATTAAAAGTTGTGTATTCTTTGCAGTAACCTTTACATTGTTTGTTGATATAATTTCCTTCTTGTTGTCTAGAAACCAAGTTAGTTCTCTGACCCTCAAAATAAACAACTCGCATTATTTCTGACCATAATTGATTAAGAATCTTAGTTTTTGTCACATTTGCAAAACTCCAGAATTCAAATCTCTTTTATGGCAGCAGTGTTGACATTATTTTTTTAAGAGTTGGCTGTACTGCATCCAGTGTTTCTGTTCAGAAAAAATACAAACACACCAGTTTACTATGGTAAAATAGCTTGATTTACACGTGTCCTCTGTTTTGCATTTGGCTTACATGCTTACTTCATATATGATATTCTATCTAAAAAAACAAAATAATTTCATTATCAAGGCAAATTGGAATTTGCCTTGAGCTTTCATCTTTTTGGTTAGATAAATCAACAGTTTTTTTTTTATTTTTTATTGAGGAAATAATAAATAAATCCTAGAGCTTTGGATGTTGAAACATCCAAAGCTCCCCATTTTGGATTGAAGGATGTGATAGAACACATACAACTCCACTTTTTGGCTGTACCAGTTCACAGAAAGCAAGGCAGTTTTGTCCTGACACTTGGTATTTTTACAAGGCCAACGGCAGATGACCTGAGCGAACTGGAAAAGCATGGATAAGTGCTTCACATTAACACTATGTTGGGACAGAACATTCTCAGAAATGAGTTGTAGCTACATTAGCTAGTAAAAGATAAATAAAGATAAGCTGGTGTGTCACTTTTTTCACATTTTGTAAACCGATTATTTGCCAGTGTTTTATTTCACAACAAACACAATGCAATAGAACCAAAGCTCTTTTCACACTATTAAATATAATCAGCACAAAAAGCAGCATATTTTTTGTCAAGCTGGTTTTGTTTGGTAATTCCCACATGCCAAAATGAGGTGATTCAATCCTATGTGGTTACACAAAACAGTCTGCCATCATGGAATCAGCTGGACGCCAACCGTACTGTTCATTAGACTGCAGCACATACTGTTTCCTTCTTTACACACCCACTGTGAATGCCTCTGTTGCCAGCTTAGAGGTGTTTTTAATGGTAAATCAGCTTCCACCTGTAATTTTACCTCAATACTGCCACACAACACCTTGATGAAAGCATGTCAGCCCTTGTGTTGGGGGCAATAAATGGAAGGGGCCTGAAGTTTGTGCTGTAATTCTGTGGGATTACCTGACTGCAAAAGCACCACTGGGGACCTTAAATTTATATCCTAGTAAAGGCTTTGGATTTATCAATCAGGTATTCAGGCTGAGACTGAAAACGTTTTGACTTGTCTTTCTCCTGCTGGCAGACTTTTAGATATTAGGGTATATTAGTCTGTGATCTGAATGGTAAGCAGAGGAAATTCATATTAGTTTATGTGGCCTAATGGTTTCACACAAGGCTGATTCATTTATTTTGGGCACCATAATAAACATCTATCATCTTGGGGAAATCTTAAAAAGAAATTTTTTCATAAGTAAATCTCAAAATTAGCTGCATAAATATCAGAAATTATAATTTGAGAATGAAATCCATGTCTATTTGAAGACATGCCAATAGTGACTGAGCTGAAACCTGCAGAAATTTAGATATCAGGACAATAAACAATGATGGCTTTGATTTCTTTCATATGGATATAACCATATCAGAGAGGAACATTCCCCTTTAATGGGAAGAATTTATACATATGTGTATATGTATTCAGCAGTATCTAGCTCAGTATAAATGCCAATCAGCCACAACCAACTGTTGTTAAAAAATAAGAAACACAGAAGTATAGACTTAGGGGCGCTTGCTGTGAAAAAAGTAAAATAAATAACTGCAGTAGCATTTGTTTAAGGCTTTGTTTAAGGAAAAAACTTACAAAATAAGCTATAAGCCAGTTTTCAAGTGCATAGGATGGAAAAAGCAAAAGCTTAGTCATAGTTAAACAATGAAGACAGGGCCAAATGCACTATCCATAGAAGGAGAACATTAAGTGACTGGCAGGGTGGCTCATCTGAGGGTCTCCTATACATCAGGTCTGATGCAGTTTCAGGAAAAATAAGATTTAAATTTTTACACACTTGATTTTTCCCAGTAACAGAAATTGGAGCTACACAAAGCGAAATGGCACATCTCCGTTAAAATATACAGATGTGCATTTCTGAGAAAGTTCACTGCAAATGAATGTTAAAAAAAAAAAAGGGGGGGGGGGGGCAAGTTGTCTACCTGAAATCTTTGATCCCTTTTCCCATCACATTGGATTATATGGTCCTGAGTGCTTCTATTTTATGCCCAGACCGTTTGTCACAAAAAATAAAATAAAATACCACTTTATGACTCTCATGCAGCCACACAGTGCAGTTTACAACATGACTTGTGTTAAACCATAAACCTTTTTGAAACCTTCACTTAAAACAAAGACCAGTGTTTAGATTTTAAGGGAGGCTGCTTTGTCTCTCGTGGTTCCCTGCAAGGATCCCTGCTGAGCACTTCTGAGCACCAGTCTGCGTCACGAGAACCTCGTTCCCACGCAGTGCTTCGAGACAATCTGTGACTGATCTTTACCCCTGGAATAATTTACAATACAGGCAGATTTGTTTAAAAAAAGTAGATCTAATCCAAAATGTTCATAGCCATAGTGAAGGTGAATTAAAATCAAGTAGTGATGAAAATGAGACGCTGCAAGAGCTCTTGTCAGGCAGATGTCAGCCTGATAAGGATGAGAGAATCCTTAAAATCAGGATGAGGGCAGTGAGGATGAAAGTAGAGAAACGTGCATCTTTAGCAAAGTAACAAGTGGGGTTATAGAATGAATTGCTTATGTATATATGTTTTTTTCACTGTACTTGTGGAAGATCTGAAAATTCAGGACAAATTTTGTCCCAGAAGGTGAATTGTTGCATTTAGCGAGATTTAATTTCATCAGAATCTACCAGGACAGATATTGGTGGTAAGTATTATGTCCAACGGGGCAATTGATGCTGTAATGTTAAGACACAGGCAGCACAGCAGGAGTGGGTCTGTTTTGCATCTGATTAGTGGTCCAGAAGGACCTGGCACATTGTGTACTTAAATAAATAATTAACAGCACTATCCAAACATTTTCTGTTACATTTTACTTCAGGGTACAAAATGGATTATAATAACATCTGAGGTAAAGGTGAAAGAAAAGCTTAAAAGATGAGTACAGCATTTGTTGAGTGCCCAAAGCTTCATTCTGTAAGTGTCTTCCACCGCTGCCATCAACTGTTTAAACTGGCACAATGTAAACAGTGTCACTAAGGTAAAATTCTGTCAGCATGGGATTTTTGTCATGAGACACTGATCTCTAAAAAGAGTTTTGTGTTGTGTGAGTCCTTGTCTGACAAACAGGAATGAGGTTGTTATATTTACTGACTGCAGACAACTATCCTGTAAAGGCAGGACAAATAAATTAAACAAAGATTAAATAAACACAACCAAACAAACATAATAATTTACGAAAGAATTTTTTTCTGGTTTCTTACAAACGTCCAGATGATGGCCAAAATGATAAACTGATGGACTTTGAGAGATGCACGTGAACCATTTTTCATTTGTAACTTTTACAGGCATGCAGAATTGCTTTGTATGTTCATCACTGTTGCCCTCTGCTTCTTTTACAGGTTGTAAAAATGATGATCATTGTGGTGGTGACTTTTGCCCTCTGCTGGTTGCCGTATCATCTCTACTTCATAGCAACCGGTCTCAATAAACGTCTGATGAAGTGGAAATACATCCAGCAGGTTTACCTGTCAGTGCTGTGGCTGGCCATGAGCTCCACCATGTATAATCCTGTTATCTACTGCTGCCTCAACAGCAGGTGAGTTCAAGGTTTCAACTCAGCTTCAACTTTTAACCCTCTATTTTTCAGTGACATTACATGTTACTATGGTAATATCAGGAACATGGGCTCAATAAACGCATTTCTTATGTCCCTTCCTCAATCTTGAAAGTGTTTTGTAGGGATTTAATTGGACAAAGTAAAGCATAATAGTTAACTGAAAAGTTAAAGAAGTATAGTTACTTCTTTAAAGTCTTACCAAGAAAGCTACATGCATCCAGTATCAGTAAACAATTTAGGCTTGAATATTATTGAAGAAATGCCTCTAAAATGCACATCAAACAGATTTTGTTTCGTCAGTTTCTTCTTCAGCTTCGGCAGCTTCACCTTCTTATATAGTCAACAATTCTTCCCTTCTCCTGATCTGGTCCCAGGTTTCGAACCGGCTTCAAGAGGGCATTTCGCTGGTGCCCCTTCATCAAGGCATCCAGCTACGATGAGCTGGAGTTACGTTCAATTCGACTGCACCAAACACGCCAGAGTAGCATGTACATGCTGACCCGGATGGATACAACCATGGTTGTGGTCTATGACCCTGCTGAAGGCAACGGCGGAGCAGGAGGAAGCGAGCACTCCCTGCCTGTCAGGAAGAGAAGCTACGTTACCTCACGCCAGTCGGAGATCATTGCCTCCAGTGGTACTGGTGTAGGATCACAAAATGGGGTTGCACCGAAAGCCGAAATTGAGGAATTTTCTTGAAGAGCACATTTGCTGAGATAAAAAAAAAAAAAATCTCTATATATATTTACATATATATATTTATATATATTTGCGTGTATGTATGTAAAGAACTTTAAGAAGCATAGGCTGCTCAAAAACAGGCACATGCTGCAGTAGCTTGGCTCAGACACTGCAGTATGTCTAGAATTAAAAGTGGACTCTTCAGCATGTAGAGAGGCTGTGCAAAGCATAATCATCTGCCTACTTTTTCAGCCTAACATGCACTTCTGACTGCATTATTTCTGATTGCATATTTACATAGCCACTGTTGTTCAAATGTTACTTTAAAAATCTCACAGTTGACATACAATATCCTAAATTAAAACTTACTTAATCGGCATTAGAACATGTAAAAAAAAACTAATTTGAAAATACATATTAGCAGTTATGTACGAATTAAATATTTTATACATGCCATTGTAAAACCATGAGATAATGTGATTTGCAGTACACACTCTCCAGCTGTTCACCCCGTGGCCATGCATGGCCACATGGACCATCCTCTGCAGAATTATCAGTGGAAAAGCTGCTGACTGAACTCTGCTTAACTCCATATGTGGCTCTGAGTTTAACTCTCGGTTATATAACAATTGAACGGGATGTGCCCCACAAACTGGCAAAAAGCCAGCTGTGAAATCTAGTATTCATTTTCAGCTTATCAATACACAGGCTGAGAGATAGTCTTACTGATGGACAAACCAGTTCAGAGCTGAGTTTTCCAATTAAGTGAATTTTCACAGTTAAGTGCAGCCCCTTTCTTTCGATGGCATTTACAGTGAATTCTCAGAAAGCCTAATGGTTTTGGCTTGTTGTTGCAAATGCAGTATTACTAGAATGTGTTATGCTCGATGAATAGTTCAGTAGTTGGAACTCATATTGAATCATGTTAAAAGTGAGACAATTTTAACAAGATTTTTGGGCAGTTGTTGTCTATGCTTAAGCTTACTATCATTTTTGTACTTACTATAAAATAGTCATGGGGCAGTTTCGATGTTTTCTTCAACTTGTCTGTACCCAGTAAAGCGTGTTGACTTTAACAACTTGGCTGAATACTCCTTTCATTTTTTTTCCCCTAGTAATTACCAATTCACCACTTTTGAAGACTTTTATCTAGTTTGAAAGCTAGCCAAATTTTTTTATTTTTATTTTTTGCTTTATTTTTCCAGTAGAACCAATTAGTCAAAGTAAAAGTGCCAAAGAAAAACACACAGCACCTATCAAAAGTTGATTATTTAAGCTCAAACACCACTTGCTGTGCCAAAAAACAAGGGAAAGAAGCATTTGAGAATAAAAGAAAAAAAGTTTACATATTGATTAAATCTGACTGAAGACATTATGTTGTCTACCAGGCTCAACTGATGTTGGCTAGGTAGCTACGACACAATGTGAAAGTTTGCTTGTGTATTGGTTTTTTTATCATTTAGAGTTCGACTATGTAACAATACTTCGCAAAACTGTAATTTGAATTACCATCTCATTAGAAAAAATTACATGTTTTCTAATGAGATTTTTTCAGCAATCAAACAAAAACAGAAAATAAAACCACCTTTCTTATTTTACTACTGAGTATGGGATCACAAAACAACACAAGTGTTGTTCATTTTAAAGTAGTCAGTTGTACTTAACACACTGGTTTTATTATTTAAGTGCAACTCCTAACCAATCCTAAACTCTGAGAGTAGGGACATGGCGCTAAGATTATGTTTTATCTGTTACGCCCTTAGGCCTAGTGAGCTGGGCTGCAGGTGTTTGTGTGTCTGCTCTTGTGCTCCTTCTCTGTGCAGGTGTGACTGGTTTGCTAATCCAGAGCACAGAATATTTAAGGCTGGCTGTTTCTTCCTTCATTGTCACTCTCATCATAAACTCTGCTTCCTCATGCATGCGGTGCTCTGCTGCCAGGCCTCATCTCACCACCTCATTCACATTTTAGTTTGTCTTTGATTTTGCATTTTAGCACTTCCATATACATACAGCACATCCAATATTTGCATTACGCCACTGATAATGACATGCACATTCTATTATAGTTGTTAATAAATCCTGTTTCTGTTATGACCCTGAGCCAGTCGTAACAAATCTTATAAAATATGAATATTATATATTATTTTTATTTTACTTTTGGAGCGTTATGGTGACTGAATTCTAAAATTTGTTTGGAGGTTATTTGTTTTATTTTATTTAATATGAAGGTCACATAAACAAATTTTCATTTGTGTGTGAGAATGCACACACAATTTTTTTACAGTACAAAACATGAAAGAAACCAAAAACAACTTTTTGTTTAAACATGTTAAACTATTTGACTGAAAGATGACAATGATTTTATTGTATTGTGTTGTATTGATTTACTTGTTGAAATTTTTCTTTTGTACATTATGGTTACAAGTCAACATAAATTTGAATGTTTGTAGACTTCATGAAAGTATTACCATAAGAATGTGAGGAAATACGCTCTGCATATGAGTGTTTTACATTTCTAAGATCATTTTTATGGGAGGTGTTCAACCTTTTATTGATGGTAATGTACAGGGCCTATACCATTATTAGATTCAGATAGTCTCTGTTCCAATTGTGATAATTGGTATTATCACTCTAGTGCTGATGAACATCAGTTCTCCTATTTCGAAAACAGTCTTACTGTTCTTGCATTTGATCCATCCCATACTTTACTCCTAAGGTTTTAACATCACTAACATTAATGCTCTGCAAAAAGGTCCACATCTCATTCCACTCAACATCTTTCAACGCTGCATTTACTTTCTTTTGAAAAGCATTATTTTGTCCAATACAAATTGTACTCACAAACAATAAATGTGATCACCCATTTTTACCCATTTGATGTTTTTGCTTGTTTTTAGTGGGTGAGGAGATATTCGTCTTAGCCTGTATTTAGTTCCACAATGCTCACTCACACTTCCACAGATTACCATTCCAACAAAAAGTTCTGACTCCATTCTTTTTGTAAGTTTATTAGTATTGATACACCAATTTGCCATCTGTTGTCTACACTTGCTGTTCTCCAGCAGCCATTGAGCGAGAAGCAGGGTACACTGTGGACAGGTCCATCACAGAGTAACATGCACAGGACAAACAACCACACACTTTCACTCTCACTCACCAAAGGTCAATTTGGAGAGACCATTAAATCTAACAGTCATGTTTTTGGTCTGTGGGAGGAAGCTGGTAGTACATGGAAAGAATTCATATGTGCACAGGGAGAACATGCAAACTGCATGCAGAAAAGCCCCAGGATGGGACCTTCTTGTAGCAAGGCAGCAGTGGTACCAACATAGGCATGGTGCAAACCTCACTGTCCCCCATTTCTCACAGTTCCTTTAAAAGCTTTTTTTTTTTCAGTCTACAGTCATAGAGAGTGACAGACTTCAGGCTTCTAGGTGTCTGCACACATTACAGATCCAACCTCACCATCCATACACAATAGTGCCTTTGTGTTTTAGTTGACTCAAAAGGCTCTTTTTAGTTCAGAGGAGTGTTTTTTAAAAAATAAAATCTAGTGTTTCAAACATGAAATATTTTTAGGTTATCTGGCTCTAAAATATGATGATAGATGCCCTCTAAGGCATTTTAACATCCGTCTTTTTAAATGTGTTGGAATGTACAGTACAATGTGCCTCTATCTGTTGAAGGGTAACTGTCTTTTTTTGTTGTGCTTTTAAAGGATAATGTGTTGATCTCAGTCTGAGTTTCATTTGGTTCTCATTTTTTTACCATAATCTCATCTGAATAACATTTATGTTGCTTTTACAAAACTACAAAATAAATGGAAACTCAGATTGAAAGTAACTATATTATCCTTTTAAGCAAATGCTCAGAAAAAAAAAAAAATAGTAATTATAATAATATTGTAGAGTGAAGCTATACATTAGAATAGAATAGAATTAGTATTATGATTATGTGGAATGGTGAACTCATGTTTCTACATCATTTCAATGCTGTATCATACTTTTACTGAACCTGAAATGTTTTGTATTGCTTTGCATCAAATAGTATTAATCTTATATGCATTATGTAGGTTTACTGCGATGGTCCTCTGCATAGTTTCATGTTTACATGTGTCTCGATATGTGTACAATACAACATGGCTGTGGTTTGTTGCAGTATCAGAAGAAAAAAAGAAAATGTAAAGTAATTTTTATTTGGTGTTGGTTATCAAAAACGATGGGAGACGTTGTAGTAATTCACAACATTCATAAATCTCAGAGCAGATAACTATTTAAATTTGGATTTCCACTGAAGAATCAATGAAAGCTAATTCTGTAATGTTGGGTCTAATAAAGAATCATAAGCTTGCTTTGTAATTTCCAATTAATGCCTCCTTTCAGTTTTTCTGTAAAAAAAACAAAAGAAGCATGTCATGCATTAATTTGTACTCCCTTCTACTAGTAGACTGCTGTGACGCAACTGTATAATAATGTTGGTTCAATGATGGATTCTGTAAGTACAAATGCATGTCATTGATTCTGCCTGAACAATAAAGTCGTCACAATTGAGATTATACAAATGTTGTGTATTATACAATTTGACCTCATATAAAGTGCCAATATTTCTTGTTTTCTCTGTATTGATGTACAAGATTACCTAATAAATTCAAACTGTAATTGTGTCAGCTTGGAAACAAAAGGCGGTAACATGTCCTAGGACAAGCATCTGAAGTTGCTGTGTTCAAATAAACAAATGGGTGAACAGGACACTCAGTGCTGTCAGCAATGTGACCCAATTGAAGAAAACAACACCATCTAACAATGTTTAAGGGCATATGCCATCAGCTGCAAAGTTTTTCCTTCCCAGTTGTGTTAGCAATAGTTGTTTAGATTCCCAAATATGAACAAAATCAATATTTTAAAAAGTATATTATATATATATATGTATATATATATATATATATATATATATATATATATATATATATATTTATATGCACACATGTCAATGAATAGCACAAAAACCACCCAAGAAAAAAATCATTGTATAAACAATGTCCCCCTCTCTGCTAGGCTACAGCTCCTGCACCACAGCATCTATAAAATTGTTTCTCTGCAATCAGCACAGTGCCACCAAACCAAAAGCTTGACTGTGCGCACTGTGCGCATGTGCTGTTAATCACACACATGTACACGAGCATGGTTGACGGCACTAACACCTTTCTCCTGCCTTTGATTGGTTGTTTTGACTGGGAGAGGTGCATTTCTGTAGTTAGCTGTGAGACCAGGGAAAAAAGAGTGGAGCTTGATTTTTCCACAGATTTTACGTCTCATAATACATTGTCAAGGCATAGTGACAGTTTTAACAAACATGTAAAAAACAAATTACAAATTTTTACAAAACTTTTTAGAGATACTCTAAAAAGTTCCCATTGGAGGCATTTTACTCTTTACGGTTAAGATAGAGATTTAAGCCTTTAAACACAGATTTATCAGTGGATGTATGAATGTTTTATTTACTATTAAATCATTTCTTTTATCTTACTTTGGGAATGAATTAATAATTGTATAAATTCTTTCTTGGCCTTATATATTGCATTGAGCACATTATTTCCTTCACGTGACATGGGTGTATTTTTTTTTAGAGACTAATTGTTTTGGATTTTTTTACATCAACAGGCATGGTTCACATCACTAAATAAGGACATTGTTCTACAGAAATCAGCATCTGCTGCATGCATTTTAGGAGTGCTGGTCTGTGTCGGTCATTTTTAGAACTGTCTCTTACCCACCACAGTGACAATAGCACATGGCTCTCAATTTCCCAAAGTGCTGCTGCTGGGGAAAAATAAACACTTTATGTGCGGTCGTTTAAATTGTTTATGTCTTCCTTTTTTATCTTTGAAAAAAACGCTTCAGCCATTCATCCTCTTTGGTTTTTATGTTACCTGAATACTGAGAGCAGTTGTTGCTGTTGCTTGTAAGTGATGTTTAGTATTGTTCTTGATGGCAGCAAAAGATGTGTTTGCTGCTCCACATTTACTGTGGAATATGACAAAGAGCTTCTATGTGTATCTGCAGTCCTTGTTCTCTTCAGCAGTTTTTATCCATTTGCGTGCAGTATCACAGAAAATTCATTGGTTCTGAAGTGAAAAAACAGCTTTTTTTGATTCTGAGAAATTACCCATCAATCTTATAAAAATATTTTTGTGAAGATGTCAATTTTAAAATGTAGCCATACAAGGAGACAACATGCATGGGAAAAATGTCATCAATACATTTAAATCCTCTGGGTTAAGAATCAAACTGATTCTTATCGTTTGTAGTCAATATTGAGCATGTATTGAATGCAAATTAAAAATGAAGTTGTGTGAGCTGAACTTGAAAATACAAATATATATATATAGGTTTATATGATGGTGCATGTAAAATTATGCACCATAAACCATAAGTTTATGGCACCATAGGCACCATAGTTTATAAACCATAAACTTATGGTTTATGCACCATAGGCAGGAGAAATTTATTTGTAAAGTACCATTCATAAACAGGGTAATTCAAAGTATTGAAAAAGAAAGTAAGCGAGATAAGACACAATATAAATAAAAGTGAAAAACACAAATTGAACAACAAATAAAGGGTTTATGTGTAAACTACAATGCACACTGTTGCTTTTAGTTCTAATTTAAAGGTTCACAGGTTTTCTGCATGTCTCAGGTTTATCAGCAAGATTATTTTCATTAGAACAATTTTTGGAATTTTTCTTTCTTCTTGACAGGAAATAAAATATTTGCTCCAGGTTAATAGCTGTTTACTTCACACTTGAGGGCATTTTGATTCATATTATGTTCACTTAATTAGAAATAGATGGTGGAATATGACATTGATCCATCATCCCTGGCTAGACTTCTCCCAGAAGAGATATGTTCCGCTTCTTATTACAACTTATATTATTTTTAAGCCAAGTATACAGTTGTCTTATATTTAATCTGGAGAATTTTACTTTCTTTCTCTATAGACTTTTTGTTTGTTAATTTTCAAGAATTGTTGTGGGTCCACAGCTCCTCTGGGATGTTGTATCCACCAGACAGTGAAGGATCTGACATTTTCCAGTAATTGACCAAATTAATTTACTGGTAGTCCCTTGTGCCACTAGCTGTAACAGCAACCAACCAGATGATTAACTATCAAACATTTATGCAGTATGTTTGGGAGCTGGAGACAGGTTTCACCAAATGAAGGGAAGTGACAAATTCAGTCTCAGAAATGGGGCTGTAGAAAAATACAAGTGAGCTGTTTAGATAGATAGATAGATAGATAGATAGATAGATAGATAGACAGAAAGACAGACAGACAGACAGACAGACAGACAGACAGACAGACAGACAGACAGACAGACAGACAGACAGACAGACAGATAGATAGATAGATAGATAGATAGATAGATAGATAGATAGATAGATAGATAGATAGATAGATAGATAGATAGATAGATAGATAGATAGATACTAAAATGCACTATACTGCCAATAGTACCTATTCACACTTAAATTGTCATGCCAGTATTTTCACAAAGAAATTGTGAAATTTGCTTGCTGGCAACTATTCTGCACTGAATTCTGCTATTAGTGTATATATTTAAAAGAAAGTGATTGGGAATGATAGCAAGTTGCAGATTCAATAGCTACAGACCTCCAAACTTTAAGTGGCCTTCAGATTAGTTAAACAAACATTGTATCAAAGTTGGCATCCAAGCCAAATATCACATAGCGTGCAATGCAAAGAGCTGGAAACAGTGATTTATTAGACTACTGCGCTGCAGAAGAGTGGAGATGTTTACTCGAGAGTGACCGATTATGTCTCTCTAAATGACAATCCATTTGTGGGGTTGGCAGTTCCCAGGAGCTTAGAGCCTGCATGATTATGTCGGTTGTAACGTTTGGTTCAGAGGAGATTAGTGTCGGGCTGTTTAATTCAGGAAGACCCCTGAATTAAATTCATAATACTTCAGCATTAGTGTTCTTAATACTTCTTCAAAATAGTTCAGACAATCTGATTCTCCAAACCTTATAGGAAAACGTCTAACATGATCAGGAAAGGGTGGACTCACTGTGTATCAGTGCTCAAAGTGGGGTTGTATCTAATAAGTGGGCATATTGTGCAATAGACAGATGCAAATGTCCTTGGAATTTAGAAGTTTCTTTCTCTCCAGAGTAAGTTATTTGCATGATCATAGTGCAAAAACAACTTTCTAGTTAACTTATGCAGAACTTAAAACCTCATGAGTTTGGTGTTTTATTAACAAAAAGACCTGTGAGATATCAGTCCAATCACAAAGAACAAGGAAGTCTACCAGTGTGCTCATTTATCAAATCTCTGCCTGTATGGAAACTTGGCTGAAGTAGTACTGAACAGATTGTGCCATCTAAACCAGATGACTCCAGATTGAACTTTGCTGCAATTTGTAATGGAAAATGCTCTTGAACATAAAGACATAAGGTTATTAAAATAATTTGTGGGTCTGTTCATGGCTGGTACTTACCTCACTCATGCTTCTCCTAAGAAGCATCATGAGCAATTTATTTGGGGGAAGATTGTGAAATGAAGGATTTCCTGTAGTTTAGATGATTCCTAAGCAAAGGACAAAAAGGGAATTGATATTGTTTCATCAGGACATAACAGATTTAAGGTTAAGTCTGCACAGCTGTCATTGCCCAATCCCCCCACAGCATTCAACAGGCTCAAATCCACCTTTTAGAGTGCTTAGTATATATCATGCACTTTATTTAACAATGAATAAAGTGCATGATAATGCATTTGTTCTACCTGAACAAACGTCTGATAGTTTGTTCAGGCAGACGTTATGAGAGGATTTTTGGTTAATTTGTGGATTTTCTCTGTTTCTGACCATACAATTTGTAATTTGTTTTCCAAGTCACTTATCAACCAGCGACACAGCCATGTGTATAAGAGCACAAAATTAAGTCTCTGTTCTTATCTCTGGTTTACACTGGTGTATATTTAAATAAGAGGAAGACACGCATTTGTTTAATAAATCTGTGAGAAAATAAACACATAAAATCAAATGACACATACGAGCACACACTGTCTAAATACTGTAATACATTGCTGTCATTTTTGCCATTGTTAAACAATGTTAAGGTGACTAATTTCCAGTGAGTAGCTTCCTCTGATTTAGTATCAAATAATCGTTGTTAGAAGTCAACAGAGATATGATGTTTGTAACATTTACTATCTTTATAACACTGTATGTCTAAAATGGAACACATTGGTAATACTGAAGACAACAAACAGCAAAGCAAAAAAGTAACACAAAATTTTAAAAAAGGTAACAATTCTAAAATTATCAATGAGCAGTGTAGAATCCAATGAGTATGTTCATGATCCAAGACAAAAGTGACACAGCTTTACATTGAAATAATTTTCTATGTTGTACCATTTAATGAAGACTTTCATAAGAAGCAAAAGTATACATGTATTATTCATCAAAAAGATGGAGGAAAAAGCAGAAGAAACAGTAGGCGGTAAATGCTGTGTTCCTCTGTATGTGCCACACTAATGTTAAGCCAGTCGACCTTTACGCTACAGCCTTCTTGTTCATTAAGCAATCAATGTACCTGTTACAGCAAATTAGATCCTTTCTGTTTCAGTGAGCAGATTTATAATAAACCACCTCCTCTCTTGGATTAACTCCATTTTGTCTTGTCCGGGGAGAGTTGTGCACTCGCAAAACGGAGACAAACACGTAAACATCATATCCTACAAGGGACGGTTTAATGAGATATGAGCACCACAAACTAAATTCCAATTAATTTCAGTGTGTTGACTAGGCATTACAGAAGAGGCCTCAAATGAGACCTAACAAAGTAGGAACAAGACATTTTGCCTGACTCTGCAACACTGTAAACTGTCTGTCATATTTCCCTAGAAAAATCAAATCATGTGTAGTAGTAAATAATTGTATTGTACTGGTGACTAATTTATTCCTCTTTTCATTAAAATTGAGTTAAACCCCCATCAAAAGGTATGATTAGTCAGGATTAATCTTTGGAGAGAAGTTGTGTCTATCCTGTATTTGTGTGTATTGATTGCACAAGTGCACAAATTCATTATTTTATCTATTGTTTTATAATTTTCTATAATGCTACACCTCAACAAGTAAGTATTCATAAAATACCTGGTAACGACTAAGAGCTGTTTGGTTGTTATTTCCTGATAATCAGGTGATGCTCCGACTGGTTAATTTTCAATAAAATTACTTTGTTAAAAATTGCCTTAGTACTTATTCAGAGCCAAACCAAACTTATTGTTGTCAAACAGGTTTATGGGGGCTTTTACCCATTTATTCATCAATATAAATCAAAAATGCAGTTTTGCAAACCTATTCACTACCACCAAGTTTTCCTTATGCCTTTTTTTAATCATTGTCTTTTTTCTCTACAGGCAAAAAGAGCCATCAAGCTCTCTTTTTCCATCCCTTATTTTAGCTGTGCCATCGTGACCTTTAACATTTAACTTGCGAACTGAGGCATGTCGAGTCTGATATATTGGTCTTAGGTGCGGATTCTCTCAGCATTTTACATTCTGACCTCTGAGTGAACCTGCAGACCTGTCCACTGCTGCACAGATTGTACATGCCCTGACAGTTTTCTGCTCCTGATTGTTTAGAAATGACCTCATAACCCCTTTTCATATACATTGTGTTGTTAAAAATGTATTTTAGATTTATTGCAAGTGCAAATGTCATGCCTTTTTTTGACAGTCTGTAAACACAAACATGCATACCATAGGGAGTGAAGCTTCTTGTTGGATGCAGCGGGCAACTGCTGATGATCAGGTAATGTAGCACAGTTACAATGTAAAATGTCATGTTTCATTGTCCAGCTAATCTTGCCTTTACCTTTTTAAAAACAGGCAGGACAGCACCATAGTTGTTCTTGACCACACACTGTTAGATTCGTCATAGTTTAAATACAAAATAAAGTACTTTCATATGTATGAACAATTACCATAGTTTTTTGAAAGATGGATTCATCAATAGAAGCAATGATTGCACCATGTTTTGTTCACTTTGTCTCTGAATAGCAACTTGGACCAGTTTCCCTCCAAAGCAACAGTAGTTGCCAAGCATCATAACTCATAGACTGTTAAAGATCTATACCCTTTGTACATTGAAATCCATTAGTTTGAGCCACCGGGTTGTAAAGGGCTTCTGTGTAGGACATCCAACTGGGCTGGCTTAGAAAAGAAAGAAAAATACATACATTTGTGATAGACTTTCTCTAAACAGAACTCACTTTTGTGCTAAAGCTGTGAAAAATGCCACTAAAGGAAATCTCCTCTGTTTGTGAGAGGGATAATGACTATAAGCACCATCATTATGAATTACTGCAGAGTAAGAGCAGAGTGGTGCATGAAAAAAGTACGAGTTCAGCTTTTCTAGTCTTACAAGAAAATAGCTTTTTTTGCCCAACACATAAGAAATAATTGACTAGCAAAAATGCTTAGTTCTTGTCTGACAGCAAAAATCCCTTTAGCAGACACAACTAGGGTCAAAACCCAACTTAACACCTGGTGGTTAGTTTAAATGGCACAAATAACAATTTGTGCCATTTAAACTAGCAAGACTAATAAAAAAAAGTTAATTTTGTTATTAGTCTTGTTTGTCTTTTTGTACACACTTACATTCCAGATTCCCTTTTTTGTAGTTCCAACCACAGGAATTTTCCGAGCATTTTATGTGACAGGCCAACATGAAGCAGTGGACAATTGTGAAGTGAGGAAAAGTATGCACCGCTCCGAGTTGTTTTTACAGATATTGATAAGAAAGGACATGTAACTAATTATAATCCAGTGCATTTCAGTCAGTTCTCTGTGGGCCCTCCTTTCCTGCAATTACCAGTGAAAATCTTCTTGTTTCAAAAAAAAACATTTTTATTCATTCTTCTTCACAAAGTAGTTTAAACCCAGTCAGATTAGATGGAGAGCATCACATTTCAAGTTTTACTACAAATTCTTAGCAAGTTTTAAGTTTGGACTTTCTAAATACATAGAAATGTTTTGATCTAAACCATTACATTACGTGTTTGGTTGTTTGTTTAGGCCCATTGTCTTGCAGAACAACCTCCCTGTATCTATCTTATCTATAATACTACCAATTTTGACCAGCTTCCCTGTACCTGCAAGACAGCAAAAAATAAAAGAAAAAAAATATATTTTAGTTTTCATCTGAGCAGAGTCCCTTCTTAAATAAGTCCTGAAAGACTTTGGACACATTACAATTGCATGTCTTACGGCTTTCTTTTGACGATGGCTTTTTCATGATTAATAGTTGTCATGTTAACAGATTTTCCCTGTTAAGCATTGCATCTTTTTAGCTTCCGCAGAGTTATCTCTTGGCTGCTTTTCTTATTATTGCTTTCCATGGATGGTCAGAACGCCAATGGTTTGTTGTTTCAATTCAATTTAGCTTTACATTTTCCACTTCAGGTGATGGATTAAACAGTCCTGAGATATTACAAGCTCATGATGTTCTTTTATAACCTAATCCTTTTATGATCTAACCCTGCTTCACTTCTCTGTAACTTGTCTGGCATGTTTCTTGGTCTTTGTGATGCAGTTTGTTTACTGATGTTCTCTAACAAACCTCTGAGGTCTTTTCAGAAAATCTGGATTTATATTTAGATTAGATTATACACAGGAGAACTCTGTCTACTACTTACGTTACATTCAAGGCCCATAACTTATCCTGGAGTCTTAGGCGTATTTTATTAAGTATCGTGAATATGGTTCATTGCATTTATTTGTGTGTTTTTTTTTTAAATATATCACCCAACACCCCAATATAATATCTTGAAAGTGTTAATGTGGCAAATTGTGAAAGGTTTTCAGTGGCATTTGCAAGAAATTGTATATGAGCAGAAGATTCCATAATATAGAGAGCTTTTTTTTGTTTGTTTATCGCTTTGATTGCTGTTCTGTCTTTTTAAACTGAAGAATGTTGAATCAGACAACTTGGTTTTAACTAAGTCTGATTCTGAAAGTAAGTTCATCAACTCAACTCAATTTACATTGTTGCCTGCCAGACGCACTTGACCTCACTGAACCTATCAGTCTTGCTTGTTCAGGCAAAGGAGAGATGCTCTCTTTTTTTTGTCATCTTCATTATTAGCCCAGCTTGAGGTGCAGGCTGTGCTTGACATAGCAGATGGAGGTCAGACAGGAGGTGGATGGTGTAAAGGAGGTTCAAAGAAGGGAAGATGAAACGGAAATAAAGATGATGAGATCTTGGTCGAGGTGTTGAACCAACCGAAGCAGAGTTTTCATAAGACGCAAAGCAATGTCTGAAATCAGATTCATGAGGTAGTAATAGATTACATTGGTATGGAAATTCAGAAATCTGGCCAGATGTGATCTGCATGCAAGCTCCATGAAAGCATTTATTAAATAATTTGTTGTTCTCAGAACCTGCTGTCAGTCAGCAACACAACATTCTGAGATTGGAAAATAATTATCTGCCCACTTTATTGGGCTCACAGTCAGATTGTGAATCAAAGCAGGTTTCAAGTCGGCATGTCAGAATCTTTCCAAAACACATGGATTCAGTGGTTACTCTTCAGAAAACTGTGATAGGTTACTGTCTTTACTGTACAATATCAAATGTTAATTCAAACTGTTTACAATACTATAAGGAAGCATGACCAGCATTTTTGAATATTTTTCTAAAACAGTTCTAAAACAAAGCCTGTCGATTTTACTCCCTGATGAATAATCACATCTGATTACAGTCTTTAACCTTTTTCCCAGCCATAATCTGCTTCATTTGCCACCAGTTCTTTTTGTAATGTGACACTTAAAGCCCTCCTTGATGCTGGCTGTGTGAGTGTAATTTGTTATGACTGAAGGGGATACTATCACAGCAAATCACAATTAAGACCTCTTGAGGTCATGTTAATTAGGACGCTTCATCTCAGGGCCTTTTCAAGAATAGCTCTGACCTATTCATGCCCACAAGCCGAGCAAGTTCTATTGTCTCATTGCCTTGCTGATACAAAGCCAGACACTTTTGGCACAAGGTGTACAAACCATTGTCACATGCTATTGTGTGCATTTGTACCATATTCCAACAACACTACTTTGAAATAAGATCTGGTTGGCCAAAATGATCCCTTGTGGCAGCAAACTATATCCTCTGGCAAGGCTTTGTGAAGAACATTTTTGCTTGAAAATTTTATCAACTTTACACAATTTTCAACAAAAGCTTATTTTATTTCTTAGAATACAAACACTATAGTATAAATGTGGCTATCTTTGCAGAACAATCAGATCAAGAGTAAACAAGAGATTGAGTTTTAGTATTTTTATTACATTATATCAAGTCATTTCCAATACTAGAGCTCTGAGAAAACAATTGTATTAAATATAATTAATGTCTTTCAAAACATACGTGCCTTGCTTTGGACTTGCCTTCCTGTTAATGCTGTAAGCAGGAGCAGCGCAATAGAATTACCTGGTGTGTTGCCTTAATTTGTAACATGACAAGTAATGTAGCAGATATCATCTTTCTCTGGGTCCAAATTCAATGAAAATGGTCAGCGTCTGCACTACATCTAGTGTAATAGTTTCTTTAATGTCTTTTTCCCTACACAAACATCCTCACCTACTGACAGCTAAAAGATTTTGAATAACGTTTGCCTGTCAAGCTCTGTTGCAAACCTCTTGAAAGCTTATTTCCAAGAACTCTTGGTTTTCTCTCTTGCTGGGAGCAAACTGAAGTAAATCAGTGTGTGCCCATTGTGAGTTCTCATCACACAGTTGAAAACAAGCACCGATCAGGTCACAATAAGACAACAGATTACTGTTCTCTGTTTTATTTTAGCGACGCTTTTTGTGCCTCAACAACACAGCTCCACAATGGGTTTGACTGCCTTCCGCTCCCTTTTTATAGCATCTCTTCTGAAATTTTCAGGGAATTTCAGAGAGTAGCTTCACAGGTTGCAGACCAGACATTTTGTAAACAACCAAGCTACAGAATGATAATGACATAGGAACTTGACATATTTCTGAAGTTAGTTGCTGTTGGTGTTTCGTCTTTGAAGTCTCATTATTGTTTCAAGGACTTTGTTAAAACAGCTGCCAGGCTGAGAGAAAGTTATTTGGACACAGTATTTACCACTGAGGGAAATCAATGGCCTCTTTTTGTTTTGAATTTGTCAGTTTCGTCCACAGCTTTACAGAAATGCAATTAAACGTCCTTCTTTTTCTGTTGCTTATTATATATTCATATATACTCCAAATTTCAAGGCTAAAAAGTCTTTCTTAACCCCTTCTTTAATATTTCCTGAAATATTAAAGAAGGAATTTCTTTTTATTTTAATCAGATTATTTTTTATAACGAAGTTTTGCTCAAAAAGTAAGAAAGTTTATGTTATTTGGATTTTTTTTTCTTTCATTGTAATAATGAAGGAATCTGTGCTGTGATTGCTGTTGGCAGTAACATTTAATTCTCTTTAAAAAGTGCAAATCACTTGTGGGTTGAGATGAATATGTGGGTTGCACTGATGGAAAACCTTCTAGTTCTCTATACAGCGCCAAATAATCTCATTGTATAAAGGTACAACATAACCTTGTAAAACTGCACATCAAAAAGATTTTAACAAATGTGCATTACGAATCTTTGACCCTGGCACAAAAACACAAAACCATGCAAGTCTGCATAAATAGCGTATTTGAAAATACGCTATTTATGAATCTATGAAAGAAGTGCTGAAAAGGAGTTTTGTGATGAATAGCTGAAAAGAAATGTATGAAGGTTTTGGGATTTTCCAAAACCTTCATACTTTAAAGTCTTTGAAAGACTTTAAAGTTTTCATTGGCACTTTTTTTTTATCCGAAGAGAAACTTTTATTCAACCTGCAAATAGACATAATAATTTCTTATATGTGAAAGAGTCCCATGCAGTACATTCCAAGAACTCAGAAGAAAGTTTAAGATGTTCACTTTACAAGACATTGAGTATTCTGAATAACTGTCCAATGTTGTTTCTTTCTGAGCAGAAAAACAGAATTAGAATGGCTGGACAAAAGGTACTTGTTGGTTCAGATGAAGTCAGGGGAAACCAGATGCTGATTCCGGAAGAGCCCGTCAAAGTAGGTTTTTATTCTGAAAGAAGATTTAAAATGCTGATTTCCAAACACATGTTGGGAGGCAGGTAGCCTGAAGAATGAGGTCAGGCCTCAGAGGAGGAGCTGCCACGGTGTAGTTGTGGGTTATGGTGACAGACTTACGTAAGTTTTTTGGCTGCACCCCTCAGAAAGTAGCGATGGAGCAGGGAACTTTCCAGGTAGGTAAATGTATTATGTGGTTTGTTAGTCATGGAGAAACTTTTCCAAACAGGCCCCTGAGGAGATCACAGGAATAAGTTTCTCAGTAGCACAGATAAATGTTACTGGTAAGTCACAGAGAAACAAAAAGTGCTCAGAAAGAATTCATATTTGACTGGGTACCAATACTGAAGGACCATCTGTTCACTTTTTGAATCCAGGCTGGGTGACGAGACATCAGCGTGACAACAGCAAAGGGCTTGAAACGTATCCTTTAGGGGAATCAGAAGCTCAAGATGAAAAAAAAAAAAAAAAAAAGCAACACATTAAATCCCTGAATTATGACAGTACCAAAAATTTCTACATCACTACAGTGGTTCATAGTGGATCAGTGTTATGAATAGCTTAAAACAACAACAAAAAAAAACATGTTTGTATATCCACTGCAAATACGGGCAGCGAAAACATTTTGTTTTCTTTATTAATATAAATTTTTGAGCTTGAGTTATTTGGGGAGAATAATGTCAAAAACTGCAACAAATTTTTTCATACTTTCATTTTTTCATACTTTTTTTCTAAAAAACTTGATTTGTTAATGCCTTGTTAATTATTAGATTGTCTTTACATCTTTTTTAAAGTTGTGATTCCATTTTCATTAGCAGTTCAGCAAATATACATACATGGCCTGAATCACAATGAGCCTAAACATGGCCATCAGTGATATGTGGCAACAAAACATCTCCAGCCTTTTGAGTTATTTGTTTGAATGACTGGGGAATTTCTTTCTTAAATTAAATTCATAGATTATTTCTGTTGTATTGTGAATAAGGTTGGATTTAATGCCAGATTAGCGTCTTATTTGTACACAAGCTCAAGATGTATATAGCAGTAACCTCTGACCTTTCCGATAATTGAACTAGCAAATTTGTTGCAGTTTAACTGTTGTAACTCCACTCAGCTCCAAATTTCAAACCTCTGCTCTGAGTTAAATAAGATGACCACTTACAAATATTTCTTAAAACAACAATAGGTGCCAACTGTTTATAACTTTTTGCAAAATTACACCGAGCAATTCTAAATCCTGAAGTAAATAATAATCACTATTGAGATTTTTTTTTTCTATTCAAATGTTCATAAAATAACAAGTTGCATGTCAAAGAGGAAGACATTTTTATAATGCTGTGTGTTGTTGGTCTGTTAAACCAGACTTTGCTCTGTTGACTTTAATCTTGACATTACAGAGGCGCTAAATTCATCCAATGTATTCTATAATACGTGGTCAGGTGTTCTGATGGACAATCATGGCTCCTTTGCTAAAGTTCAGCTGCTATGAATGAGAAAATGACTGATGGGTTCCCAATATTTCAGATAGCAGTGTGACAGATTCAACAAAGAAAGATCCAACTACAGGGGTAATTATTTATACAAACTGGTGATGGATTTATGTTTGGTCATTAAACAGTGAAACATAACCAGCATTCTCCCCCAGCAGAGCCTCAGTTCTTATGTAAGCATGAACCATTTGTTTAGTTTTAATTGAGAACCAAACACATACAATCTGTCCACAGCTTTGCTGTTTTCCTTTTATGACCATTTCAACACGGGCTGACTAGAAAGATGTTTCAGATACAACTGTGACTACAAATCTTCATGTATTTGAAATTTACAGTTGCAAATAAAATAATAATAATAACAGAACAATTTCTCCAGTTATATATCTTTGTACTTTGTCCACATCTGTCCACAATCACCCCATTTGAGTCTGGAGATCTAAGCAGCTATCGGAGAACCAGTCTTCACCTTACGATCAGCCATTTTGGTGAATTCAACCCCCATTTTCATTCTTTTTGTGTGTTTATGGCTTTATTTGAAGAATGTCTTCATTTCACTTCCCATTTCTGCACTACTATTGTTACTATGCCACAAGAATATGTGGCATAATATTCTGTAATATATCTGTAACATATCAAAAAGTATCATTTTATTTATTTATTTATTTAGCAAATTGTAACGGATGCAATCTTTGCTTTGAAATGAACTATTTTGATGCTGGCAATGCACTGTATTGGTTCAAACTCCCATTAACTTGATACATTTAAACTAATGTAGTTAGCCATATAGACTACCTTGACATATCTCTTTGCATATGCTGCCTCCAGGAGGGGAGTTCTCTCATTTTCTCCTTTGACTCAATCCAGTCAATAAACCATTAAAGAGCTGCAACAAGACACATAAATGTAGCTTTTACTTTGCCTCATTTTTGAAAGTGTTCTGGAACAATTTAGCTTTGCATTCATAAATCACACAATGACTGGTCTAAACTAACTTTATAAACACTAGTAGTAAAATCTTCAAGAACATCAAATTCTTTTCCATCAATACTTATCCCACAGCTTAGGTAGACTCCCTTATATTTTCTTCTCTACAGAATCTCAGTCCGTTATGCAGCAGCAGCTGAGCACTGCTTATAAAGCATTCAGCGTTCATTTGAATTCAGCCCCTGAGATGCAATTTGTCTCACAAAGCTTGTGCAGAAAAGATAAATCTGTTTTCACAGTGAGGACAGAAATTCCATCATTATCTCCCATAATGAAATACATGCATTTTTTGTTTTAGATTTAGGATTAGTTATGAAGTTTGTCATGTGTAATTAAAGATCAAAAATTAGAAAAATGTAACATGTCTGCCATTTACAAAAGTTAATAATTGATAATTAATTTTCTTTAAAACTGTTTAGCCTAATTTTAAAAACAAAGATGTTTGTCTCTTGAATGTAAACTGTAAACACATTCCCCAAGAAAGGTCCCTGTGTATTCCCCCACTCTTCCTTTAGAAATTTTGAGGCTCTATCAATTCACCACTCTCTAAAAAGTGCTTAACCAATATTTTAAAAAAGAATTGAAAATAATTTTATTAAAATGATATCTCCCTCCATTTTGCATCCAAACTCCTGGCACAGAATTTAGGATTAGCTGGAGGCTTTTCAAAGCTTTTGGAACATAGTGTGATCTGGTGTTCTTTCATCCCTATGATGTTTCTCGTTTTGGATATAGTAGCCAAGAGATTTGTGTTATGCAGGAGATGAAAAAAATACATCTTGGTCCAACATATCTCTGGGGCTTTTAACAGGAGAGCTGGAAGACAGTCGTAAGACACTTTGAAGCTTGAAAACAATTTATAACGGTGACAAAATGTTTTGCATGTTTATATATTCTTGAGAGTCACAAGCGTCGAGACAAACAGCTCAATTAACATGGAATAAAAGAAGAGTATGCCAAACAATAAATATTTTTAATATTTAATATTTTTTATATTTAAATATTTAATCTTTTAGCCTACAATACAAATTTCTAGAAAATTCTAGAAAAATATTAACTAGAATTTACATACTGTTTTTAATCAAAGAACAATACAAGTTGATTGATACGTTGACGGATTTGGAATAGTAAGGCGTTAGATTACTCGTTACTGAAGAAGCAGTGGTCAGATAAGACAAAGTGACGAGGAAGCACAGATCGTCAGGACACTTGTAGGCCGATGACGTCATAGCTTTGCACGTATTCTTGTGCTGATGCGTCAAAGTTTGTGATGTCACCAGCGCTTTGTTGTATAGCACTAGATAACTTCTGTTGCTAGAATTCTACCTCATTCCAGGTCAGTTCAAGATGAGTATCTGCGTTCAGCAAAATCATCAGCTGTCAAACCATCAGCTATTGAGTCTCCAGCTGTCGAGTCTCTAGCTGATGAGTCTCTAGCTGATGAGTCTCCAGCTGTCAAGCTATCAGCTGTTGTGTCCTGTTGAGTCTCCAGTTGTTGAGCCATCAGCTGTCGAGTCTCCAGCTGTTGAGCCTCCAGCTGTTGAGCCTCCAGCTGTTGAGCCTCCAGCTGATGAGTCTCCAACTGTATGGGAGCGGAGAGCAGCTGGCAGGAGGGGAGGAGTGACTAATCAGTGTTGTTCCTATGTTTTTGATAATTTCATAAACAACGGTTAAGTACATAAAATGCTGATGAGAAAAAATATTCCCCACATCGTTTTTGTGCCCCCCCTAGTGCAGCACCCCTACTCAGTGGCGCCCCTTGTGCCACTGAGTACAGGTATGTCTTTTTTATCTCACATAATCAAGTTCATTAAGTATGGACAGGTATATTTATTCAATATCACAAAGTTGGTTATGGTTTAGCCTTTGCTACATGTTTCAGTGTCTACAAATATTATGGGAAGTGGCTGACCATACAGTCAGGTTCTACCAGAGGTTTCCTCTTGATGAGATAGATTTTGTTTACTGTCACCACTTCAAACTGCTTGTTATAAGACTAGTTTCCCTCAGTGCACATTTGAGTTATTTCCTGATACTTTAGACATGTATTGACCTAAAGGTGTTTTCTTTGCTTTTAGATTTTCAGGGTCTTTATCCTTATGCACAGCCTCATGCAGAACTTTGACCAGATATCAAAGGTCAGTCTAGACAAGTGCCTTACCGAGGTCAATGATAAGCTCTACAGCAAATTAATGTTTCATTCTCTATTATCTGTTAGTGTCTCTGAAAGCAGATAACGCAGATATACATAGAAGTTGCCGATTGAGATTATGTTTAATTAGGCTAGAGACTCTTGGAATACAGATGTTTTTCTGTAATAATGATAATCACAAACTAAATGAAAAACTTAGATTATCTCCCCCAGAAAAGAAGAATAAATGATGTGGCTCTCAGTAATATAAAAAAGTAACATTATTCAACTTTTCAAACAATATGGGTTTTTTTTTCTTAAGTTTTCAGTCTCCAAACTAAAAGAACAGCATTGACTCCTGCTGGTTACAGTTTGCAAACATTGTTAAAGAGTCAATTTAATATACTAACGGCCTCAGTAGCTGTGAATAATTCGTAACATTTTTTACTGTGGAACACCATGCAGTTGGTATTTCATTAGAGTTCGGAGTTACATATGGAGTTTTTTTTTTTTTTTACCTTAACAGAGACACTTCCGGGTTTCTAACCAATCACTGTACAAGAAGGCAGTCACGTGTGGCTTTGCGTGGCGTGGCTGTGTCTCTGTCGAAAAGACGACGGTGAGTTTGCTCCTAAAGTTCACGTCTCTTTGAAGCGTTTGCTTTCTTGTTTCTTCCAGAAAAGGTTATTACATAGCCGTTGGCATATTTCTGTTTATGTTTTTTTTTTGCGACGCTGTCTTAATGTAGACGAAATCTACATGCAAAAGGTTTCATGCTGTCTAAATATGCTGTTCACGATTTCCTCTGTTTAAGTAGCAAAATGTTACATTAATGCATAAAAATTGTGATTCTAGCTCATTTACCATTTCAAAATAAGAATGTTTATTTGGTTATCTACTTTCTTTACAGCATATAATCTAACTGAATCCAAAACCAGAAACGTCTTCAGAAAAAGTAATAGTCTGCTTTGTAAAGCTTTCTTAATGTTCTCTATCATGTCCATCAATGTGGTGAACACTAATAGATGTTTGTGATGGTCATCATTCACAAGTTCAGATCCAAATGTTGTGAAAAACTTAAAAACTCGTGAAATATTTTTCACACTCATTTAGCAAGTGAAATCATATGCATATTAATTTCACACAGTTATTCAATACCTTTATTTCTTTTGGGACTTTTGTGATGGTTGTTGCTTAAACATGAGGAAAACCTTACATTTGGTGTCTGAGAAAAATAGATTATTCCATAAGATCAACAAAAAATGTCTTATGTTGCCGAATGAGTGCTGACCAACCACTTGACCATAACATTTCTGTTTATAAAACCATTTAATGTAATTTTTTTTCCAAAACTGATCTTCAGTGTCTCATTACCTGTAAGTAATAATCTTCGCAATTAGTAGAAATAAATGACTGAAAAAAATGTATTTATTTCTCATAAATCTATCAGCTTTTTACTTTGGGACATTTTTGTGCAACATTTACAAAGTAACAGGCAAATGGATTTACATAAAGATAGAAATATGCAATGCATAAAAACAGAATAAAGAACATATACAGGTTACTTTTCAGTAGTATACCAATTTACAATTCACAGTAAAAGAAGAACATCTCACTCTCTGCCAAGAGCTTATGAAATTGGTGATCAAACCCTTTTGAATGGGTGCGGAATTTAAATTACTCTTTATTTTTCTTTTTGTTCAAGTGTCTTAAGATATTCAAACTGCCGTGTTTAAAAAGAAACAGAGTGTCACTCATTACGTCTTGATCAGCAGGTATTGTCTTCACAGTTTACTGCAGGCTTAGGTATTATATAAGACCTCACAGACAGTGTAATGAATCCCACAGATGCTTGCCGTTTTGTGAAGAATAACAAATATCAAATTGAGCTCATATCTGATCAATGCTCCTCGTTTGTTTGGTTTTCTCTTCTTGACAGTGAAAACTATGGGCCGTCTGGATGGGAAAGTGATTGTATTGTCTGCTGCCGCCCAAGGGATTGGACGTGCTGCAGCAATAGTAAAGTGCTTTTATAAAAAAATAAATAAATAATGTCTTTCTCTTTTTTTTTTCTGAAAATTTGTTCGAAAAATGAAGCCTTTCCTTTGAAAAGTCTAAAGCTCCTGAAAAATCGGCTCATTTGAGCCCATTTAATGTCGGTGCTCTGTAAATGACTGCTCTAACAGCATTCCCAGAGATGAGGTAAACATATGTTCAGACCAATCTTCTTGCAAAACCCTGATGTCATACTCTCCCCAAAGTGGTAATAAAACACTTGAATCCTCAATTCAATGGACCCCGAAGATGTGTCAAAGTCTTCTACCAGAAGGTTGTTTTCTGGATATAATGGAACATTGAAGCCATAAATTCACTGAGTTGCAACTCATTACAGTCACTTCTATAGATTCAAACATCTAGTGTGCAGGTTGCACTATAAAAGATATTTAGCAATACAAATTTACACAAATTTAAAGTGTAACACAGTTATGTGTTCTTTTCATTGCAAATTTAATTGTAGATAGTCTCTTCTTTTATGTAATATTACTGATTTGGAAATCAGAATAATCTAATAATGTCGCATTAGTGAGGCAAGTTTTTCTTTTTTGATTACAGGCATTTGCAAAGGAGGGAGCTCGTGTCACAGCCACGGACATAAATGGAGAGAAGCTGAAGGAGCTGGACGCCTTTGAAGGCAAGGGGTTTTTCTGTTGGTTGTGATTGCCACCTACTGGAAAACTGGGGTAAAAAAGACTGGAGGCGTTGCAGTAGCTCCTTTCTTAAATCATCTTTTAGTCCTTACTAACTACCCTACAACTGGCAGCATAACAAGATGTTTTGTTCTTGATCATTTTAGATATATAAACAACACAACATGAACTGATTAACTGGTTACAGACTTGAACTCTGTATTGCTTATTACATAGGTGCAGAACTGTTGTAAGTCTCATTAGCTGAGGAATGAATTCCTCTGAATCCAAATCAGAGAGACTTGCATGTTGTTCTTCCAAAGATAAAATAATTTTAGACAAACCTCAGGTAAGGAAGATTTGGTTCTATCCCACAGAATTAAAGTCAGAACAACAAGTAGATGAGATAAAAGTGAAATCGAATTATTACATAACGCAAAGTATAATTAGACAACACACATTTTTGTGTTGGGCACACAAATGTTTTTTGGTGGTTTAGAAACCACCAAAAAAAAAGTGGTTTCTAAACCACTTTTATTCAGTGTTTTTTTCTAAAAGGCTGAAACTGCCTTTTGTTGTCCCACCTTTATTTTTTCCTTCTGGAAGAAAAAGTAATGTTTTCTATCTAGGGGAAATTTTTATTCCACCCACATCTTTCATTTTAGTCTTCATGACTGCTTCTTTAACTCACAAACAGCTTTAGTGATATAACAAGAGATTTTGGTTGGTAGAACTGTTGTTCTGACTTTGAAGTATTTTTGTCTGCTTAGATTTCCAATGCAGCAAGTTTCTCCCAAAATTTTACAATGGTAATGCATTTGCTAATTTTTTGTTTGACCTACCTAATTCTGACCTAGCTAATATGAACTAATCTTTTCATTATATATGGAGGAAATTCAGTTAGTTTCTTAGTAACTGTGGTATAATAAATAAAAAAAAGATTTAAACAATATATTTTTCTGACCAGGAATCAGGACTAAAGTGGTGGATGTGACTAAAAAGGACCAAGTGGAAGCTCTGGCAAAGGAACATGACCACGTTGATGTGCTGTTCAACGTTGCAGGGTACTCTACTTTTCTTGTGATGTTAATCAGTGAATATAACCATTTAAACATAGAGAACAAATGAACTCCAATGAAAGTATGAGTACACGTCTTTTGAACTACGCTTTAACAACATTCTACAATGTTTATCAATCCCCTTACCAAATATCCAATGTTACCTTTAAGAAGAAACCCCTTTTTTACCCTAGTTTATTCATTTGAGTTGGACGTTATGCTCACAGCTTCAGCTATGACATCAAAAGAACATTCTCTATTGCAGTCCGGGTCCATTGTGGCTTCTTGCTTACAGGTTCGTGCACCACGGCACCATCCTGGATTGTGAAGAAGCAGACTGGGACTTCACCATGAATGTGAACGTGCGCAGCATGTATCTCATGTGCAAGGCTTTCCTGCCTAAGGTGATTCTTCATTATCTATATTCTTAGCTCTCTTCATTGCTGAGAGAACATAGTATAGAATGTTGTGGAAAAATAAGCGACATATGCCTCTAAAGTTGTTCTCAACCTTTGTCTGTTGGGATTAGCTGTATTACTCTGAGCCTGTGACATGATGAACTGTGACTGTCCAGTTACTAATCCAGCCTTTAATCCAACCTCGGAACTAACTACAAATCAGCATAGCATTTTGACGATTTTTTTTTTCTTTTTTTGTTGAGATTGAAGCAAATTTGCCAAAATGGAATTTCACTCTATAGATTAATAAAAGATTGCTTTATTTTATCACTCTAGATGTTGGAAAAAAAGTCTGGAAACATTATTAACATGGCTTCAGTTGCTTCAAGCATAAAAGGTAAAAAAGAAAAATATATCAACGTCACTGAAGTATGATATTTTTTTTTTTATCATTTTTTCTCAGATAGTTGCTTGGCATCTTTGTCTAAGCGTAAATGACATGTGCTTCTTGGTTGTAGGTGTTGTGAACCGCTGCGTCTACAGTACCTCCAAAGCTGCTGTCATTGGCCTCACCAAATCCATAGCTGCTGATTTTATCGAGCAAGGCATTCGCTGCAATTGTGTTTGTCCTGGTCAGTGTTAGACAAAAATAATATTTTGTCTGTTTTTTTTTTTTTTTTTTTTGTCTTGTTTTGTTTCTTTGCTATTGATAATTTTTAATTCTCCCGAGTAAGTGAAGTGGAGTTCTTTGAAATTAGGAGCCTTATCATGCAAAATATAAAGCATGATAAGGCTGTATATCCCTAAACTTTTAGGAATATATTGTGTAACCCTGTTTATCACTTCAAAGGCACACGTGAGTGCAATCTCATGCTTATCTATAGTAATACTTAAGGAGCAGACCTGGCCTTGTCTTCCTTATCAGCATCTTCCAGTTAGTCACAGTGCTGACACTGCTTACTAAAAACATTTCAGATGAATGTCTGACCTGCTGTTTTACATATTTTCTCAGGAACTGTTGATACACCGTCCTTGAGGGATAGGATACAAGCTCAGCCTGACCCAGAACAAGTACAGTATTCCCTGGACTTACAATTTTTGTGTTTATTTCACTGGTATCCTGCAAGTTATCTCAAGTTTCACAAGCAGAACTTTTGATTGCTGGCTGTTAAAGTTTATAAATATCATAAATCTTATTGCTGTATAGGCTTACAAGAACTTTATGGCTCGACAGAAGACTGGAAGAATGTGCACCGCTGAAGAGGTGGCGCACCTCTGTGTATACCTGGCGTCAGATGAGGTGAGTCAAGTCAGATGTGGTACACTGGTACCAGGTTGGCTGTAGTCTTTGAGCTTGTATATAAACAGTCTTATGCTGATGAATTGTGTGTGTTTTGTAAAGTAATGTAGTTCATCTGTGATTTGTATCCATGTCCTTCACAGTCAGCTTATGTCACTGGAACAGAACACATCATTGATGGAGGATGGAGACTGTGAAGAACCGGTGGCATTCTTAGCATCAGTAAACTGAGGAAAGTTTTAGATCAAAATAAAGCTTAGATAATAGTCTATTTTTGCCCTGAATGTTGTTTTGTTTGTTTGTTTTTTTTATCTCTGCTAAACTAGCGTTTCAAATTAAACATGTCAGAAGACTACAAGTGCACTGTGCCATGCAAAAGTAGTTAGGCCCCTTGAACTTTTTTCCTTTGGAAACTTTGAAATCACAATCTCCCTCTGACTTATTTTATGTGGTAGTTCAACATAAAGTTGAAAGTTTTCAGACTTTTTTTTTTTTTTTTTTACAAATAAAAATCTTAACATATGCAATATAAAATTATATTATGCTCCCCCCAGGCCAATACTTGACTTGAAAAATGAAGCCACCTTTTGCTAAAAACTTTTTGGAATTTGTCTATCAGATTTGCACATCTGGAGTCTAATTTTTTCCCCTAGTTTTTCACCAAATCAGCTTAAGCTCACTATAATGTAATGGAGAACATTTATAAAAGGAAATTGTCCCAGTTTCCCTTTGGACTATGTATGAACCTAGACCAGGTCATTTTAAAACATGCACATATTTTGAAGTTTTATAAAAAGTTATATTTGTGTCTCAACTGACAAAGGAACCTTGAGAATTTACTTTAAATGAGGCTTTATCTCTAGAGTGTTCCAGAAAGGCTAAATTTGTGAAGGACGCAACTCGTGATTGACCTGAGCTGTGGATCTCTGCGGCATTTCCAGAGTTACCATGTGCTCTTTAGCTGCTTCAATAATTAATTATTTTCTTGCCCAGCATCAGTTTAAGTGAACTGTCATGTCTGTAGATTTTTTGTTGTAAACAGTTAAATTTAGTAACTACAAACATTGTTTCCAGTTTTTTCCTAAACTTCCTAAGTTTGGTATATTGTTCTGAAAACTAAACCTGCTTTTTAGCCTAATTCTCTCCAACTTGGTCAGACCTTTTTGCTGTGTTTCTTGGTTTTTGTGATGATCACTTCAACAGAATATCCTCGCACTTCATAAAATGGTCAGTCACAACTTTGCTGAGTGATTAAATGTTTTAAAAAATATATAATACAGTAGTAGTAAAGTCATATTGTCATCGTTTAAATAAACTTTAAAATTCCTTGAGATATATATATTTTTTATATGGTTCTTATTTGGTTGTCAGTACAACATGCACATTATACAAAACATGATAGGTGAAAAGTGCATTAAAAAGTAAACATAAAAATCCATATGTCACTTTCGTTTTGTCAAAAAAAAAAGAAGAAAAATTGCAGAAGCAAACAATGCAAAATGTAAACACTGGAAAATGAATGTTTCCGCCTCCCTTTCCTCCACCCCCAACTTGCGTTCGCACTATATATATATATATACACAGTATGTGCCTGTCTATCACTAATCCGCCTCATTCCCAGTACCCACCTGGTGTTTGTTCCTGAGCACAACCACAGTCGCCGTCAGTGACACTCTTCATACCATGGCTGTGTTTACGGTATGAGGTGAGCGGGTTTTCTCTTGCGGTATGCTTACTTAGAGAGTTTTGACAGACACGTTAAAAAGGGGTCTCCGTGGCAACCGTGAGACTGGAATGGAAGACAGGGGTTTCAGAGTTTGGACGGAGCATGGTCAATTATAGCAGCTGAGGAGGCGCACAATATCTGACAAGAGCGTCCTTGTTTTTGTGTTTATGTTAGATTAATTTTGTTCTCTGAAATCATGCCTATTATTTATACTGGAATGTTTTTTTTTTTTTTCAACAGATGAAGCACGGTTTTAGGACGTTACAGCGCTGTCACTGACACATAGTTACATTACAAACTGGTCAATGAAGTAAGATACTTCGACTAGTTAACAAAAATAACCTTTTAGCAGTAGATGAATATGTCCGATAATGTATGAATGTTGTTTTGCTTGTCGATATCTGAAAGCTTCAACAGTTTACAGTTTACGTCTGTAGGTTATCGCTACAATACTACACGAACTAATGCAGCGTACAAAAACGTCACTGACCGGTGTGTTGCAACAGACATGTCTTTAATGTTGTCGCCTGCTAACTGTATTGTTACTGGTAGCAGTCGTTAGTTACCGCTTTACCTGCTTGAGCTAACGCTAGCTAGGTGTGCCATATGGTGGAGCTGTAAGCATTGATTAGTGCGCTTTTTCAGAATTGGATTATCAAACGTCTGTTGCCCTAGGCAGCTATCAAAACATTGGAGTAGTTGGTATACAGCCTTTATTTGTAGTCTCTGTATCTTCATTTGAAGTTGGAGTTATAGCAGACTGCAGTGTCACAGTTACAATTAGCTACTCACAATTTATTAATGTCATTGGTCATTTTAATGCAGTATTCAGCTGTGTAGTTTCTTAAATTTTGTTTGGGATAAGCTACTAAAATTTTATTTTAAGTGCATCATATAGGCCTATTGATATATATTGAGAACACGACTTTCGTATTAATGTATTAGCATTACCAGAGCAAGATGCCCTTTTCTTCAGCATACTAACAATTGTTTGTTTTCTCCAACAATATATACATACATATAGAATAGTATACAGCTGATTAATTGGGTATATATCTCCACTGCTGGATTTTATTTTGCAGTGTACGCTTTTAAAATAAGTAGTATTTTAAAGGAGCAAAATTGTCTTTCATGTGTAATTTGATGTACATCACAGTCTTTATTAGCTGGTCAGCTAGTAAAGACTTTTTATTTTATTTTATTTATTTTTTGCTTTTTCCTACAGTGTTTCAAATGTAATACCAAAACATGAGATATGTGGATTGACCAATACAAGGTTGTGCATTAGTATGAAGAAAAAATGGAATCAGTTCAGATCTTAAATACAAATCTGGAAAGTGTGGCATGCATTTGTATTTAGACACTGAGGTAATACTTGTAGACTAGTTTTTGCTGCTATTACAGCTTGCCTATTCTTATTTGCAAAACCCAGTTTCATGCATCTTGCTGCCGCTTTGTATGCGGTCTGAACTGAGACCTTAGCTTACCTAGACAACTTTTCTCTGACTGCTGAGTAATTGGAATTTTTTTCCTGCGTCTTCCTTCTGTTGACTGGATTGAGATTGTTGATGGAGGCAGGATTGTGCTAACTGGCAGGATTTGGAGCATTAAAGCCCTTTCTGCCTGGTGGTAATTTTTCATGAAAGTTTTCAGCCGGAAACAAAAACCTGGCATAAATAAATCATTCAAGTTTTTTGAAAATGAAATCTGGTCATTCCTGCCTGCTTGGACCCTCTTCACAAACTTTTCATTTGTTTTATTGTAGTTGTATCAAATAGAGCCAAAAAGATTATGCCTCAAGGATATAAAACATAAGTAGGCTACGTAACTTTTTAAAGGAATATTTTGATTAAAAAAAATAAAAAAAGTGGGGATAAAAAAAGAAATATTGACATAAAGAATACTGATAATGCAGCAGCAGTACAAGTTATTTCTGAAAGAGCAAACTTTTTTATGTTTAAATCCTAGCTTACAGCTACAAACACTGACCTTGACATTTTGTTCTGAATGTAAAACAGTTTCTTTTAATGGTAACGGTGTGCTATTTGCTTTAATGTTTATGTATTCATTTTTTTCCCTCTCTCACTCTTATTAGAACATGAGATGTATGAACAGGAGCCCTAGGTGAGAGGCTGGACACTAAGAAGTGAAGGAAATTCAAATGGCTGAGCTCAACCATGAGTTCAACCTGTTGTGATAAAGAAGCAAAAGAATCAGAAAAACTGTGTAGTACAAGAATGGAGGAAAACCCAGAGAAACCTGCAAAAACTGAACCGAGTCCTACACCCAGTCCAGTACCCAGCCCAGCGCCCAGCCCACTGCTGGATAGAATCACTCTTCCTACTGCAAATCATGTTGAGGTAAAAGCTAAAGGAAAAGGAAAAAAACTGAAGCCCACACACCCAACTGAGTATTTATTTTTAAAAGAATATCTGTTTTCTAATCTAGTAGCGTGCTCCCATTGATGAAGAACATAGTACACGGTGCTCTGTTGTAAATATTGCGATCAATCATTTTTACCCAAAGGTAACTGTTAAAAACATCATATCTCAGCATGCTTACACCATAATCTAGATTCTAAAGTCTATCTGCTATGTTATGGACTCTCTTTTCTTTGTGTCTTGATTCTTCCCTTAAAGCATCTCAACGTGAACCAGTTCCAGGTGGTAGTGCGGCGTTGCTCGACTCCAAACGTAACAGAGGAGACGACCTACTTTATCCCTCGGCATCCTGTGGTAGATGCTGGCACCAACACAGACCCACCAGTGGTCTGTTGCCCGCTGCTTCGCAAGTTTTGCCCATGTCCGCCACGAGGCCTCCTTGCCTCTCTCATTACCAAAGGTAACCACAAGGATTCACTTGTAGGCTAAGTGTTTTTATTGTTTTTTCCTTTTGGAATTTTTAAAAATTCATATATTACATTAACTTACATTTTTGCATGTATATACAGTAAACGGTACTGATTTGCAAATGATTTAGTTTCACACATATTTAGATGTGTATTCAATACACAAAATTTAAAGCGTTGGAGGTTTTCAGTGGGTTAAAATATCTGGCAGTGTTTTATTTTTTTATTTTTTTATTGTACCTTTCTGTTTTTCAAAAAACTGACAAAAGTGACAAAATTGATCATTTGTCTGTCTTCTCTTCCCTCTTCAGTTCTTTTGGCAGCTGTACTCTTTGGGGTGATTGTGTCCATCACAGAGGAAGAATGTCTTCCCGGGGGGAATCTGTTTGGCATCACCATACTCTTTCTCTGTGCGCTCCTCGGCGGCAAAGCAGTCGCCCTCATCCAGCTGCCTACACTTCCACCATTTCCACCACTCCTTGGTAAGTTAAACAAATTAGTCATTTAGGCATCAATTTCTAATTTCTAACTTCCAACTATACACTTTAAATTTTTTGTACCTCAAAACCTAACCTGCATTTGTGATGGAGAAAGCTCTGTAATTTTAGCTATTACTTCATTCATGTGTGCTTGCATCCTTTAAGGTAGCAGGGCAAGAGCCTCAAGGAGCCTTCCTGTTTTGAACGATTGTCATTGATCCATATTAAGAGCAGAGGCAACAATAGATTGTGTCTGAGAGGAGTTTGTTTCACTTTGTTCTGTTAAACAAGATTTTTGTTGTTTTAAAACGGTGACAAAGTTGGTGTAAAAATGTACATTTGACATTTTTACACTAAAATGTAAGAAAGTAAAAAGAAAGGTTTTTATGCTGACATTTGAACTAACCCAAATTAGCTAGAAAATGCAGCTACTATTTTTATAAAACACAAAACTTCAGTTTTATGACAGTTGTCAATTTCATAATGGATCAATTTAAATAAATAATATTAGCTTTGAATCAGTCACTGTAGTCGTCATATTAGATGTAACTGACAGCAGAGCTTTGGTGTGCTGGACTTATAACACATCCAGGACAGTGGTCCCTGAGACCCAGGGTTTTTGGTTAGCAGCTTTAATTGATTCTAACCTTTTCAAAAAGCTTTCTTTTTATTCTGCTTTTTATTCAGTTTTTTCCCCATTTAGTCACATTCACCTAAAATCTGTCCACATGATCTGTATTGTGCGATAGACAACCCCAAGTAAAACAGGGTTAAAGCGGATCTTCTTCCCTGTTTCCCACCCTTTCTGCTGCGCTGCAGGTATGCTGATGATGGGCTTCCTGCTGAGAAACATCCCTGTTGTAACAGATTCAGTGTACATTAACTTCAAATGGTCTGCTTCCCTGAGAAACATTGCTCTGGCTGTCATCCTGGCCAGAGCTGGCCTGGGGTTGGATCCTAAGGTATGACTCATTCTCATAGAAAAGTTTAGGGGTTAAATGGAATATGAGTATTTTAAAAAACTACATAACTATTAAGAGTTTAACCTCAAATCTTTATACAATGGCTTTAATAAAGAACACTGACTCTACAAAACAGAGGCAGATGCTATTTACATCGGGCCAAATCTTCCAATTATTGCAGTTTTTCTAAGTTTTAAAATTTGCCTGAAAAAAATAACAGCAAGTTTGGTTCACAATGATAGCTAATAAAAGCTTCATATTTCAGCTGAAATAGTTAAATTTCTTTGGTGCTGAAAAATGTGGACTTTCCAATGCTTTCTGTAAAATAGAAGTCATGCATTATTATGACATGTAAATTTCTGCTGTCAGGCTCTGAGGAAGCTCAAAACTGTGTGTATACGTCTAGCAGCTGGGCCCTGCCTGATCGAAGCCAGCACTGCTGCTCTCGTCTCTCACTTCCTCATGGGCTTGCCCTGGGAGTGGAGTTTTATTCTTGGGTAAATGCAACTCTTTGCACTCTGTGATCATATATTTAAATTTATCATACTTTACAATTTTGTCATTTAAGTGGTAAAGGGTCAAATTTAAATGCCTATTCACCTTTTTTTTCTACATTGTGTTGTAAGAGAAGAGGAAAGTTGACAGCAAATCTAAACTTTTGAAAAACATTTATTTACAACTTTTTTACTTACAAAGATTGTAAGTGAATCTGAAATACAGTGCCTTGCAAAAGTGCCATATATTTACTTCCATTTTTTATCTACTCTGACTAGCTGCCATTGAAGAACATTATTCACTCACCATGATTCTGTCACCACCAGTTTTAAAGCTAGGGGATTGTGATGTACAGTGTTAGTTTTCTGCAATACACCGTGTTTTCGCATTTGATTGAGTTATTGTGTCATCTGACTAGAAACCCTTGCCAGTTCAACCAATGAAATTATTTACATTTTGAATTGATTTTCAACCACAAACTTTCTCACACTTTACTTTAGTAGAAAAAGACAAGTATAGATGCTTTTTCAAGGGACTGTACTTTAGAATCACTAATAAACTGTTCCCCTGCTTGTGAATAAATAGTATTCTCTGCTATCATTAGACCATGTAAAAGTTTCTGCTATTCTAGTTTTTAGAGGTTTGCTTGAAGTACTATGCTATCAATTAAAGATCTAAAAACATGGCCTGTTTCCTTCAGTTACTGCAAACATAATTCTTTTGAATCCAATTATGTTGTTTTCATTACCTTCATGTGCAGAAAAGACAAATTATTAATTTCTTTTATTTTTGCAACAATAAAATAAATCCATATTTCTGCAGCTTTGTTCTGAGCGCCGTATCCCCGGCCGTGGTTGTTCCCTCGATGCTCCGGCTGCAGAAGGACGGATACGGGGTGGAAAAGGGTATCCCCACCCTGCTGTTGGTGGCTGGAAGCTTTGATGACATTCTCTCCATCACAGGGTTCACCACATGCTTGGGCATGGTCTTTGCAGAAGGTACCCTATGTTTTCAGAGTATAATAAGTCAGTCTTGTGCTTTTTGAAACAAAACGCCTGTATTGTCTCCCAGGGAGACACAGCTGGGAGTTCAATAATAAGAATCACACCGAGGGAGAAAAGAACACTAATGTTGGCTTGTAGTTTATCAGCAACACAGTAGAGGGTGTAAATGTGCACATTACTCTGATTAGCAATTAGAAACTTTTAAATTTATGAGGTAAATGCTAATCGGATGCCCCAGGATTGACTGTATTTTTATGTATTTCTATGCTATCAATTAAAAATAACTTTTTTTATATTATTTAAAGCAGCCACAATTTATAATTCTCTATGAAGGGCTTCATATTGTTTAAATTATTTATACTTCAGTGAAGTATATATACATATAAATAAACTAAACATTTATTTAGTAAATAAGAATAATTCACTGCTTAATTTGCTTGTAATATTTTTTGTTCAGGATCCACTATGTATAATCTCCTGCGAGGTGTCCTGGAAGTTGGAGGAGGGATGGTTGCTGGGATCCTCCTTGGCTTCCTTATTCAGTATTTTCCAAGTGTCGACCAGGTATGCAATCTTATGCTGCTTTGCCTTTCTTAAAGGGATAGCTCAGGATTTCTAAAGTTAGCATCCGTTAAAAGGTTAACCTTCCTACAGTCGACATGTGAGAGGTCACATGCGATAAATGAAGCTTTTCATGTTGGTTGATTCGATTTCTTCAGTCTGTTTCTTAATCAGTTATATTCTCTTGTAGAAACACCTGGTGATGAAGCGCTCCTTCTTGGTGCTGGGTCTGTCTGTCTTTGCTGTGTTCGGCAGCAACATGGCAGGGATTCCAGGCTCGGGGGGCCTCTGCACCCTGGTGTTATCTTTCCTGGCTGGACTTGGCTGGGGGGAAGAAAAGGTAATAGAACATGGAAGCCATAGTCAAGCATCAATCCTTCTTTTCCACTCTTAGTTTGATACCACCCAGATTTTGAAGAGTATGTTACCACAGCAGGAGTGTGTAATTTACATGTTATTATACATTTCTTTTGCACTATGCTAAACATACTATTTTCTGTCTTCTGTTTGTCAAAAAGGCCCATGTAGAGGAAGTAATTAGTTGGGCGTGGGACGTGTTTCAGCCTCTGCTGTTCGGACTGATCGGAGCTGAGATTCGAGTCAATGAGCTGGAGGGACTTACAGTTGGTGAGAAGGATACCCAAAGTCTTTAAAATAACAGTGTCATCATTGTGAAAAATTCAAATGTGACTGTATGAATGTATGTAAATATATTTGCATATCCAAACGAGACATGACAGATGTGAGCACTCTCACCTGTTCTGCAAGTACTAAAATCATTTCATGTGTTTACCTTGCTGTCATTTACCTCCAGCTAGACCCTTTAGATCTTCCATAAAATGTGTCTGGTTCTTGCAAACTAAATAGAAACATTGAACAGTGTGTTAGAACTTTTTTGCATTTTGTGAAATTACAACCACAACCTTTAGTGCGTTTAGTTGAATTTTATATAACGATGTACACAAAGTACTAGATAATGGTAAAGTGGAAGAAGGAATGCATATATGGCTTTTAAGAAACGTTTATTCTGATAGCCTTAAAAAACCAATTGCATTAAATTAATGCCTTTGTTAAGTTTAAATCTCTGTATCAAAGCAGCTGCTCTCTGAACACCTGAGAGGTTTGTTAAAATGCATTAGTGAGCAAACAGTATTACAAAGAGAAGATAATGGTTCTGACTAAGTTCATACCTCTTATTTGTACCCATTTCATCTATTTTATACCATTTTGTACCCAGTTGCATGTCAGTTTATGCAATACATTAGAAAATGATTTATAGATTGTTTATGGAGAGAATATAGAATGACTGCAAACCAAGTAGGACATTGTCCAACTAAGTCAACAAGACAAGCAAAGCTTTAGTTACAGAAGCAACCAAGAAGCCTTTTCTGGAGGAGGTGCAAGAAATTATTAGAGAATCTGTTTAAAGGAGACCTCCACAAATCTCACCTCGCTTGTGAAATGGTAAAAGAAGCCAATATTGAAATAATGACGGAGGTTTTCCAGAAGCCATGTAGGACATAGGAGACAATCTAAGGGAGGTGCTCTGGTCAAATTAGAAATTCAGAATTTTAGGCTTCCTGCAAAATGCTGTGGGAGAGAGGAACACTGCAGATGATACTGAACAACACTAAAATATATTTGTTGCAAAGACATTCCTTGGGGGACCAGGAAGCTGATCGGAGTTGATGAGAAAATGACTGGAGCAAAATAAAAGTAAATTCTTGAAGAAAGCGTCCATGAAACTGCAAAGCACCTGAGACCAGGGAGGAAGCAGGATAATCCTAAACATATATCCAGAGCTACAGTGTAAGGATGTGCCTCAAAGTATTGTGTGGCCCAGTCGAAGTACACACCTAAATCAAATTGCCCAGGTGGTTTCGACATACCCCAGAAGACTTGAAACTGATAGTTGACTCAAGTTGCTTTTTGGATTTCAGTTGTGAAAAGAAAAAAAAATTAGGAAAGGCATGAATCATTTCACTGGCACTTTGAATCCCATTGAAATACACTAAAGTCTACAGTAACAATATGACAAAGTATGAAAAAGATAAAAGCAGAAAGGAAAACTTCGGCTCCATCAAACCTAAAGTATGCATTCTTCAGTAGAAGCGTCAGTGGTGTGCCGTGCCTTTGTAACTCTTATGTCCTCACAGGTCTGGGTATATCCTCCATGCTCGTTGCTCTGGTGGTTAGAGTATTCTTCACTTTTGTGTGTGTGTTACGTGCGGGCTTCAACTTAAAAGAAAAAGTGTTCATAGCTCTTGCATGGATGCCTAAAGCAACAGTGCAGGTGAGTCAGTGCTGGGAAATGTCAGTAAACTTTTCTTTAGTAAACTTTTTTCTTGTGTGCTTCTTCAGGCGTCATAGAAAAACTAATTAATAGTACATGCGCTGACATGTTTACATTTTAATCGCTACTTAATGACAGTAGAAAGCTATCAGCGAGTAAAGCAACAAATCATAGCTTGTCTTTGGGTCTTCCTCAGGCAGCAATAGGTTCTACGGCTTTAGACATGGCCAGATCAAAGGATAACGTGGAACAGATAAAGTACGGCATGGACGTGCTGACTGTGGCCGTGCTCGCCATCCTTTTTATGGCCCCGGTCGGGGCTTTGATGATCGGGATCTTGGGGCCTCGCCTGCTGCAGAGACCGAAGACCCCCACCTGTAGTGAGCGAGTCAAACCCAATTTGTCAGCATTTTTCTTAGGTGGGTAAAATCTGTTATTTGAAAATTCAGCTCAACTCGACAACCCTGTGTGACCCAGTTTCCTATAGCTACCTTCCAGTAATGAATACAAGTCCTCTGCTTTCCTTATTTCACCGTTCCGATATCTTTGCAAGAATTTGCATATTATTAGATCTAATGTTTAGCATAACACCAGTGTAATATTGAAAAGTCAGTAGCTTAAAATTGCTTTTTTTAGTTAAGCTTGTCTTTACCTTTTCTACTTTTTTTCATGAAAAATGTAAGCATCATTCAGCACTACTTGTAAAATCTCTACCGTCTCTCCCTCCTTTTTCATCCCCTAGGCACCGCGGCCGGAAGTGAAGATGACACCGAAACTTCTGTCACCTTCGAGAGTACACTTTGACATCTTGATCTAATAAAGACCTCGAACGTCAGTTTCTTCAGCTGCTCTTTAGCCACTGAGTGGCTCTCATGTTGCTCAACTCTTTGTTGGAATCAGTCTGTATTTATAGCAGCAGGTGGTTTCCAGGCACTGAGTTCCAAACACATTTCCCTTGCCCTGCTGTGTGCATTCATGCTCTATGAACTTTACACCAGAGCTCCTGTAGTGTCGAACTTGAACTGAACATTTATTTCAATATTCTGTAATTAGCATGAGGCAATTAAACAGTTTATATTTTTGTAAACTGGTGATGTTTTTGTCATATTCAAAGAGTCCAGTGGTTTTATTTCCTACTTCCATAAACGGTACTTAAACTGAAATGGTAGTGCTTAACATAAGGCTTTGTTTTCCAAAGTGGTGAGATGGTCTGTGATTGAATGGATTTTTAGAGGAAGCCATCCAGAATCCACATTTTTAAATCATTTTATTTTAATGCTGTATGTTGGTGCTGTTTTTTATGTTTGTCATTAGTTTGTGTGTGGATAATTTTTGATTTAGTTTGCAACTCAGGAGATCTTGATGTCCCATTTTATTTAGATCTGTACAGAATCAATGTTATTCACTGTGGTATAAAATCCCACATCAACTTTTGAAGTTTTTATTGTGATTGTTTATTTTTAGAGATTATGAACAAATTCTACATGACTGTTAAATGTTTTTGTTTTTTTTTTACTACAGAAATATGCAGTGTGCTGTTTTTAATTGTACATTTTTATTATGTAAAAGATTCAAATTAAGACACCATTTATGATGAATTTACTGTATTATTTTTATCAAACAATAAATAATCACATTTTCACAAAATTGTCTTAATTATACATAATCAAACAATATATCAGTAGCTAAATCTTTTATTTATTTGACATCCTGTGCAGCTGCAGATTTGTTTTGATTTTTCTCATTTTTTTCACATCAATTTATCTCTGAAGCCAAATTAAAATCCACCCTAACTGAGAAGTTAAACAGCTGCTTTAAAACACAAGCCCATGCATTATGTCCCAAAAGGCATGCACACAGGTGTCTTTTCTTTCAAAATTAAAATCTATTTACATTAGAAAAACTCCTGGAGCATTGTTTTGTTTTAGTTTTTACATTGAAAGAAAAACACTCTTAAAGCTTTCCCAATTATTGCTGAGAATGTTCAACTATGTTGAAATCTCCACCAACTTCTCATCAAATCCCCACCCTAACAGCTTAGGGAAGAATTACTTTATGTATTACCCTACCAGCTGTTTTAGGAGAGGCAGAACAGATTGGGAATAAAACCAAAATAAATTATCCTGACTTCTAAATTATAAATGCAACCAGTACATTGCTCCCCAATGCAATGGAGCAATAATTGCCAATTATACAAAGTTCTGTTACTCGACAAGTTAACAAGATGATTCCTTTCTATTTATTCCATTACCATAATACATAACGCTTACATTTTCATAAAGTGAGGAAAATACCATGTAAAACTGAACTTTTGACTGGTGGTGAACATGAAACCCATGAAGCACATAATCTTTGTATTTTATTCAACTTGCAGAGCAGCCTAAGCCGATTATGTTTACTGTTGCAGCACATACACATAATGCAATGTTATAATGAAATTAAATAAAAGACAACACGGACATGATAAACTGAGGAAAAAGGGACATTCACTTAAGTAACATGAAGATTTTCAGAGTATTGAAAAAGGTTCTTAAGCAACTGAATTACTCATGATCAGCTCTATTAACATTTAGTATGAACAACTTAGTCTAGCAAACATTAGCATACATGAAGTTATTTATAAATAGAGAACAAAGAACTAATTGTAAAAACCAACATTAAGTGTGAAAATATTTTTTGCCTCATACTACAGGAAGTATTCTGCCAAGAAGCCAAATGCAGTGAACACAGCAACTGAAACAGAAAAATCTTGTTGCAGTTCTGAAACCTTAACAGCACACAGTGGTTTGAAATGTTTCAACACAACAGCAATAATTGTCTATGAACAAAACATCAAGAATCTACAGTAAGTAGCCCATACATTATGAATACATACATTCATCATTACATACATACATGTTGATCTATCAGAAAATGTATCACACCTCTAAAGTGTTGTGGCAAAAACAATTTGGGACTCAAGCTGGCAAATAGTCTAGAAACAACTAAATGAAGGCATACAAGGCAAAATGTTACATGCAAGTTGGACTAATAAATTGTGTATTTCACTTAAATAACCATTATACTGAGTGGAACAAACACCAGCCCTCAAGCTCCAGGTCACATTATAAGAAGGTATCATAAAGTTAACGCTTTGGGTTGTTCCATTAAAGTGGTCCCAGTGAAGTTGAATTTAATCCCGACATATAGAGAGAAACACTTTTAAAATCATATATAAACAACTATGTCTGTAAATTAGAAAACCAATGAGAGCTTAACTAAAAAAAGTAAAAACGCACAAAACTAACCCAACTACAAAAATTCAATGGACTGCATTTCATAAGGAAAACAAAATACCAGGAAAAGATGAAGTACTGACGAGTCAGATGTAAACTTCTTTCTGTGGTCAATTATAGTATCTTCTTTTTGAGGATGAGAGGTCCCACGTTGTCCCCAGTTAGTTCGTTGTGCTTTAAGTGTGACTTGTCACAAACAGGAAACTAAAAACAGGAAATAACTATTTTAGTGAATCAGAAAGTTACATAAATCGCTAATGATACTATATATTTTTAATATGGCAAAATAACAGCTTTTTAACTTTCATCACTTCAGAATGCACAGCAAAACACAGGCTCACTTATCACTGCAAGTTAGCTTTTTTTAAAGGATTCCACGGACAAAGCCAAGAAGTCAACTCACAGTTTTGGAGCGCCAGCATCGACAGTAACACACATTTGCGCTGTTCAGGTCCTCGATGTCTATCTCGTTAACCACTTTGGGGTTCTCTTTCTGTATCTTCAGGTTGATCAGGCTGTCTCTCTGCTTCTTTTTCTTAGGCAGGAACGGACGAATGGTCAGGTAGCCCAGCAGGGCCAAAATCCCAAGGAGAGGCAGCAACCGGAGCCACTCAGACACTGTGGACATACAAGAAACTGACTGGAGCACAACTGGAATGTATACTAAAGCCAGTTTTTATGCCTCTGTGTACCTTATACAGAGCTGTAAAATAAAGTATCTACCTCTTTATATTGCTTTTTTTTTTTAAACCAAATGGCTCAGATCATCTTGCAAGTATTAATGGAGACACATGTAAACCAGCCTTACCCAATAATAATTCAGTTGCCCCCTAATAGCATCTGCTTGCGCTACTTTTAGGAGCAACAACTACAATCGTTTGTGAGTCTTTACATTCTGTGTAGGATAGGGTCAGTCTCTTTGTAGAATTATTTTTAACTTATCCACATTTGAGTACGAACAGATTGTTTAATCGCTACAAAATAGCTGTTTCGCTTTCTGAGATAGCTGGCAAGAAATGTTGCACTTCAGTATCCTGATTTTTTTAGATGTAGTCATTCACCCTTTCATGCACACACTCACATACTGATGGCTTTATTGCAGCCACAGCTGCCCAATGGCAGTCTGACAGCAATTTAGGCCCTGAAGCTCTCCTCGTCTCTTTCTTTTTGCTGAATCCTGAACACTGACCTTGACTGAAGCAAATGAGGTCTGCAGTGTTCAGACGTCATTCTGGGTTCTCATCTCTTGGATGAGTCGTCAAAAAGGACTTGGAGGAGTTTGGTTTGGCCAGCCACTTCTGGGAAGGTTCACCACAGTTACATTGGAATAATCACTCTTTCTGAGGCTCACCGAGTGGTTTTATAATCGTCTCCTAAGTGATACATATCAATGACTTTGTGTCTCATCTGTTCTGGAATTTATTTAGATCGGGAAATAATGTGTCATTTTCAAAGAAGAACAGGCCATTACTTTTTTCCCTAACACTTTGCTTAGCCATACTTTTCCCCCTTAATGATTAAATCAGCATTTAAAATCTGATTTTTGTATTTACACAAGTAAGGTCTGTCTGACATTAAAACTTCCTCAATCTGAAACATTTGAGTGTATAGCTTTGTCCTGGAAGATCTCCAAATGTATCTGCAAAAAAGATGCTTCTCCAGGTTCTATTACAGTATTGAGGTTTGGAGCAGAGAGAGAGAGGCATATGATGTGTTAGCATGCAAACAGAGGCCATTTCAAGATTTTTTTCACCAATATGTGACACATTAGATTATTAGTTTCAGCTTCTATGGATCTTAGATAATAAGTAAAAACAGTACTTGTGGAACAGGAAACAATGTGAATGAATTTTTTCTAAGACTTGAAATGTAATACCTTTCGGTCAAATAACCAGTTAAGCAGATAAACTGGGGGGTTAGTTTGAGAAAACCTACCGTACTTTTCCCTTTGCTACACTGAACAACAGCTGGTACTGACACAAAAACAATATTAGAACTAAAAAGCCTTTTTTTTTTTTTTTTTAGCTTTTTATATTTCTTTTTTTCTTGTTTTATTTTTACTTGTGTTACCACTTCTACTTATTTAAATACAGTAGATACTTGGAAGATTAGTACTTGAAGATGTGACTAAAAGGTGCAGATAGTCCTGGTTCTAAAGATCCTTTTTTTCATTAAATATCTGGTAACTGCATCAGCAAACCATTATGTTTGATGTCTTCCCTTTTGCATTTTTCAACAGCATGAATTGTCCAGGCCAGGGCATCACTGTCTATAATAACTCATGATTTGCATGCCATTAATATATTCAGCCTGTTGGATAGAGTCCACAAAGTCCTGACTGAAATGATTGTGTCCAAGATGCTGAAGGTCATGGATGGTTCTAAGCATTATTGAAATAATAATGTGTGGGGTTTTTTTTACATTAAACTCTAGGTTTACCTATAGCATAAAGTTCCAGTTCAATTTTAGTAGACAAAGTTTAAAGAACACTACAGAAAATTGCAATTGCTATTGCAAATTTACTGTCCTCTGTCAAAATAAACTGTCTAAAGAGATTAGATGCAGTGGTGGGGAGATTGTAGTGATAATGAAAAAAAGCACGTGGTGTGGTGATGACCAAAAATATGTCTCAATATTCAATCGTGATATCACACTGTTATGTCCTCATTTCAGCCCTACTTTTAACAAGAATCGAGGTAAAAAGTTATGCAAAATAGCTTAAACAATAGCTTGAAATATACATTGGTGTAATTTCATAGGTTGGCAGTCAGTCAGTCAAATGGAAATGAGATATGAATTTGCAAGATCATATCCTAAACTTATAACCAAGTCTTTCCCTCATTTTATAATGCATAACAACAAACCCTGCCAGCCTGCTCTGACATCATGTTTTCACAGGATATCAAATCTATTCTTTTTATTGAGCCCAAAAACAACTACTGCTAGCAAAAAAGTGAAATTTAAACCAAAAGACCCAAAACGGGGCAGCAAAGTCTCTACGTTGCAGATTGTGTGTTAGTTTTTCATTGTTACCAACAGAAACTGCCTTTAAGTTCCTCAGCCCCGAGATGAAGTTATGTAACTCGTGAGATAAACTACATTATGCACTACTCTTCCTGCATTTGTCTAAGCGCTGTTTAAGGTCTCACATTGTTGGACACAGCGTAAGCAATGTGCTGGTAAAGTTGTGATACCCGTGCAGGCTACTGATCAGAGCCGAGTGTTGCGTGTGAATTGTCCCCGAACAATTCACGAGTTCATCCTCACGTTACAACCACAGCGGTTGCCGTAAATTACCTGTTAACCTCGCGAAACCTCCGATAGTCTCCGGCAGCGGCAGCTTCTTCAAGTAGGCTGGAAGCTGCACTTTTATTATCTTTGAAATTGTTTCTAAAACCATCTTGTGTTGCTCGGCAGGGCCGGGTTTTGAGTTTGACTTGGGAAGTTCCTGGGGATCGTTTGTGTCACTGCGCTGTTTTCTGAGCGCAGCTCGACGCCGGTACGTAAACTTAAATCACCACAACAAGACAACGAACAAAGCTGGGCGTAAATGAGTTTAGAGATTTGCGTAGAGGTGACACGTGATCTTAGTTGATGGCCAATCAGCATCAGAGGAGTTGGTGGCTCGTGATTGGGTAAGTTGAATTGAGCAAAAAGAGGAAGGGTAGGTTAAAAAGAATTTTTGCATGAATGTAGAACACAACAGAAAACTATAGAATGTCAAAACATTGAATTGTGTTAAATATAACATCCCAATAAATTAGGATATGATCAACAATTGGTTTATTTATATTACGTATGAGGTTGTGTTTGTTTCCCCCCCCCCCTTTTTTTAACATGGATGATTATGACCTTGTGAAAAAAAACAAAATTTGGCTGCTCATAAGGTTAGATATTACATTGGGACAATAATAAAAACGGATACAGAAATGTGTTATGATCATGTCATTTCCCACTGTGTCACAACTGACAGTTATATTACATCTTAGCAAAGTTGAAAAGCTACAATAGTGTTGTAGAAAAAGATACGGCAGGGCTAAAAATGACTTTTCCTTTCCACTTAACTTTTCATTATGCTGGGAAACTGTTACATCATCAGTCTTCCCAAAGATTGTTTATGCAATATTATGTTTGTAACACATCATTTATTCTATTTATTTTTGATCCTATTTATTAGTTTTATGCAACATATAATATAATATATTCAAATTTTCTATGAAATAGAATTTTGAAGTTTTATTAGTTTCAGTGACATAATCGAAACTGATGGTAATTATCAAACAATTGAGTCAAACTCTGTTGTCCAAATTATGCCAGGTAGTTTCTTGTGAAAAGCAAAGCAGCACATGCAAATCTACTCCTAAATCTTGCAGGCGGTAATTCCTTTATTTCTGCTATGTTTTGTTTTTTATTTGTATGTAGAAATAAACATGCTTGCAATATGGTAGATTGACAGTTATAGTGCATAGCCTTCAAAGTGACATGAGTTGTTCCCAATTAAACACAGGACTGCAGTAAATGTCATACAAGAATGAAAACCGTTGCTCAGGGCCTAAAGACTACCGATAGTAGTATATGTGAATACTGAATATGAACAGAGAAGTGTTCTAAAAACAAAAACTATTTCATTGTAACGTGTTTAGCCAGTATAAAAGAAATGACAAGACTTTATATATGTGTTATTTGGAGATAATCTTTTACTCCCTTGGGACAGCTAGTGAACTATGTAAGTCATGTAATAAAAAAAATAACAAATGATGAGCTGATGCACAAGAACAACCAAGAAATTCTGAGAACAATTGAGACAAAATTTTTTTTTAGAAAATATATATCTTAAGATAAACATTATCGGTATAGATAAAATTAAATCTTTAGAATATATTATTTGCTATTTCGAAGTGACATTTCGTAGGTGTATTAATTGATTTTTTTTCTGCGTTTATGAGTATGTTTTAATTGTATTTTGCCTGCTTCAAAGAGTCGTCTATGAGGTCGAGTCGCCCTCTAGAGCTGAAGCGGAATTCTCTCTCGCTAATAATCTGTCATGAACTTCAATACCCAGAGTGCACCCTGAGTGAAAGACTCGAACTGTTTTGCCTGTAGGAAAAATGACAAAATTAATGCTTGTGTTCATTTCGATATCCAATAAACAATTTTTTAAAGCAATAAAATGTTGGTTATTCATGAATAATATTTTTTTTGCTTATTGTGATTAAGACAAATCTATTTCCAAGCTTATTGGCACTCTTGAGTTTCACTGGATCTTTTGAAGTCAGCTAAATTCTACGTACAAAGTCCTTAGCCTGTGGTGTCATTGCTGAATGACCGAAGATGTCTCATAGCAGGTTGTTTGCCAGGCTGCTTTGTAAGTATTTTATTTAAGTGCGGGTTTGCTCGCTTGAGAGGTTTATGAGTTTTGTTATAGTACCGCATAATGTGTGCGCTGGTGTTTTTCTGAGGTTTACGGACAACTCTACACTGACACCTGGGTTAGCTTTCACTGAGCCCTCAAAGTCAGACACATCAACCGCTGAAGTAATCTGGGAAATCACTCATGACAGTTAGCCAACTTGCTTAGTGGTCAATTTATAGTTAAGGAACCCACTTCTACAACAATGTTATCACTATTTCACCTGAAATGTTCTAAAAAGTCAGACATAACTGTTTTGCTACAGCAGCTCTTGTAGAAATGGCTAATTTAGCCAGATACTTAGCTGTTTACAGCTGTATTATAGCAACTCTTTTTATGTTAGCCATAAGGTTTGCTCAACAGATGCATATAGTTTGATAGTATTACCAACATGCAACACTGTGTTTGTCAAAGTCATAGTTATAATATTAACTCGTTGAACTTTGCACAGTGACATTGTTCAGCTCTGCATGAGACTTTGGAAACAGGGCAAAGTTCAACCACCGAGCTGCAGCAGCTGCTGCTCTTCTCTGCTGCAGGCCATTAACGTTGCAATACACTCAGACTTCACAAATACATTTTGTAAAATACTGTTCATAACCCTACATGTTTTTCCACAGTTTGTCACCTCAAATGAACCCATAGAGCACTTAACTCACATCGTACAAAATTAGGACTTAAGAGTGGAGTACAAGAACAAATTATGCATGATACATTTTTCAAGCCTTTTTAAGCATAAATCGAAAGCGTTGTATATTTTATTCTGTCAATGCTGAGTCAATATTTGTTGCACCCAACAAGTATAGGTGCATATTTTTTGGTCCTCATCTCTCCAAGCACTTCACATTCACTTAGGCAAACTTTCACACATTCTTCCATCTAGTTGAATGAAATTGGATGGAATCTGAATATTTTTAAATGGATGAAGAATGTGTCTTGGTGGGTTTCCAGTTGTGCAATGCTTTTTAGCTTTGAAGATAACAGATTAAACAGTGTTTAGTGAGACGTTCAAAGCTTAGTTCTTTATTATAAACTAATTTTGTTTTAAACTTCTCCACAGTGTTATCTCTGATCTGTGCGCTAAGACTTCTTAAGACGATTTATTATACTTTGTATTTAGAGGTAAGAGAGTCAGCAGGACTAAATGCAAAGGCATGTCACACTTTTCAAGTTGAAAAGTTGAAAATAATAACTTGAAAAAATAAGTATAATTTTTATTTGTCACATAAAATCCCAAAGATTTGCATCAAACTTTAAGGTGGTAATGATATCGCATGAAAATGTTCCAGGAGTTAGAATACTTGTTAAAGGGACAAATAGCAAGTGCAAAGAAGAAAAAATATTGATTGTGGGGGAAACGACATATTAACCATTTAATGAAAGTAACTTGAGACATTTGAAAACGCCTGCGTCGATACAGAAAGATTGATATCTAACTTTATGCTTGCAGGAACCTGAGTCCTTCCTATTATATCAATCAATCCTATATGATTAATTGATATATTTTACTTAATGCCTAATCTCTAAGAAAAGGTGGTATTGCACACAACTGCAATTACAAATACTTAACTATATAAAATTTAAAACATTTTTAAAAGTATATTTAGTTCCACCAATCTGTTGTAAACACTGGGACTGACCATTAGCTCGTTTTGAGTTTATAGAGTGGTTTGGTCAGAGTGAAAACTTTTAAGCTGCAAAAAAATATATTTGTTTTTTCCAATATTGTTTAATAAAGTAGTTGATGAAATGTCAGGAAAAGGCCAGCCCTCATTCCCAGAGCTTGCAATGACATTTAAGAGGCTCATGCCGACAAATGGGTTTGCAATAAGTAGCTAACATGATTAACTGATTTAACTTTGTTTTACTGATTTCATTTCATGAGTCAATACATGTTATCAAGTCTTGTGCTTCTTCCATTCATTAAAGCATTACATTATATGCATGGAAATGGTTAAATCAGTTGAACTGGTTGACTGCAGGGTGATGAGGTTAGATCTTCCCCACATCGGTTGTGAAACGATCCCATTGCTTCAGAATTAAATGGTCACAATTTAAGATTGGGAGCAGTTATGAAACTGAGCTCCTGTTACATGAACATACATGCACACACATACTTTATATGATCGGTATGTCATGCTCTTCAGACTTTTGACTTGTTAGGAGCTCCACTGCAAAAGCAACCCAGTAAATATGTTAAATTCTAAATACTAAAGATGGTTTTGATTATAGCTTCTGAAAATCAGCGCCATTACATCTGCAGAAAGCTGGCAGTGTTGCTTAGTGAAAAGCAAGAGTGATATTTGTTGGAACACTGCAGAGTATTTTGGTTTGTACCCGAGTTTGATTATTCTCCTTGAAATGAAGTGAAACTTTAATATTTTATTGTTAAACAAGACTTGGACTGTCTGAATGTTGGATAAACTCTATTTTATTGAACAGAATGTTTTCCAACCACAGCTGTGAAAAGCTTTGTTGAATAATGTCAGCTTGTGTATTGATGTCTTTCACCTGATTGCTCCCTGTGTTGCTTTTCTTCTGTATTGATCCAACAGTGCAGCAGAGTGGAGTCAGACACTGTTATACAGGAAGCAGAAAGAACCTCTACATCAACAAGAACACGAAGGTCATCTGCCAAGGCTTCACAGGAAAGCAGGTTTGTAAACACGACTTGTCTGGATTCTCATTTCACATCACTTTAGTTACATGCAACTCCATAGTAAAGACTCAGCTTTTCAAGGGAGCGCAAACCTTTAATTTTTGCATTTTATGATCAGTGGATGGAGATGATTATTTTCCCCTCACTCCCTTGTGTTTCCACTGACCAGCTAGCTGTCTTTTCAGCAGCTGTGCCTTTAAAACAAGGTGTCTGTAATGTTACACTATCAAAGGTTTAATTTAGTGTCAAACAGCATTGTTGCACATAAAATCGAAGGAGAGTTTTTGTTTAATTTTTTAATAGACTGTGAGTTAGCTGTTAATGAGAGTCAGAATAATGTGGACATTGAATCAGGGCTTTATCTGGGTTCTTTAATCATGAGCAGGTTTTTTTTTTTTTTTTGCCTTGATATGAGGTCATGTTTAAAAAAAAAAAAACTTTCATTTTTTACTCTGGCTTTTTTTTTCTTCCCAGCAACAAGCCCTTAGCACTCTTTCAATTCATAAGTCGATGGTAATGAATATGAACGACAGATTGTTTATTCCTGAAGTGAATCTGTAAGAGAGAAAAAGCTGAGGAGAATCTCATTAAACAAGGCGGGGATGATTAAAGTCTTGACAAAGTGTGCTCAATAAGCCAGAAACCTGGTTTCCATAGATTCATATCCGCCCTCTGTCCTTTAGCACATTTGTTTCTCCAGCTTTCCATCTAGGGTTGTTAAATATAGTTCCAGTGAACACTTCTGGTAATTAAAGAAAGACACCAAATGAAGCAAGTGCTATTGGGTGCACATGGCCATGTCCTTCTGCCTTGATAAGCAAGCAATTTTTCAAAAAATATTATCCCAACATTTTGGATAGTAATGAGTGCCAAAAACAGCAGAGGTAGCAGGGTGAAGGAGTCTATTACACATGGAGGTGAAAATGCTGATGCATGGCTTCCAATTCTACATAACAGGCTGGTTATCATTTTTGCATTTATTTCCACTTGTAGTTTCTGCTTGTCCTGCTTTGCCTGCATTGTTTCATCTTTGCTTCTATTTAGCTGACTTCATCCTCTGAGGATTAGTGTGGCAGAAAATCAGCTTGGATCAACTGCATGCACCAGTTATCTATGCACATAACTTATGGACCAAACATTTTTTCTATTATATATCTAATTCGATGCTTCTCCTTATAATTTTTTAAAAATTGACTTATAGTTCAAATGGTCTTTCAAGGTGCTAATTATTTGAGCAGGAAGCAGTAATGATTCCCAAAGTTTGCAATAACCTTCACCTCATGCATACATCACATCTAACTTTTTTCGGCAGCCTTAAGGTATAAAAGATATTTTCCTCAGTAGAAAAAATGAATGTTTTTCTTACCATATGTTGTTTTTTTTCTTCAGTAAGCATTTCTAAAAGCTATCTGAGGTTTGAACCAGACATGCACTAATCTTTGGCAGAAGGATTGATGCATCTCTTGTTGGAGGCTACTTGTTCTATTTTCTGTTGGGCCTGCTATCAAAGAATCTGTCATGAATGTTTTATTCTATTTATTTATTTTTTACATCACAGTTCTTAGGAGAAAATAGGCAATCAGGAAGTCATATTAAAAAGTAAGAAAGAAAAAGAAAAAAACTAGGAAAAGCTTGATACTTGTCTCTGGTATTTTTTCTAGTAAAGTACAACAGATGATGAACTAAATCAGTGTGACAGCTTCTCATTCTGATACAAGGCAACCATTTTCAATCAATCAATCAGATTTTATTTGTATAGCACATTTCAGTAGCAAGACTTTTCATAAAAAGTATTTTCTTACATTTGGTTTGACTGGACTTTAACATTCAAGTTCCTGAATAATCAAGAGGAAGAGACTGAGAAGCTGTATTTGAGGTTGTTGCTATTTTTTTTATATTCAGTAGGTAAGAGTCATAAAATTTCCCCCTGCTGTGTTCTAATAAATAAATATATAATATTCTGTAAAACCTATATTCCCCTTCATTTATTGAGTGCAGTTAAACTGCTTTCAGTCTGAAAGTGTGCTTAGTCACACTTTGAGTTTTGAGGCATGTTCTTTAAGTGAAGAACATGTCTTTAAAACATAAATAGGGAGGGTCATTTAACTCAGTTTCAGTTGGATTTAAAACTACTACTTGTAGAAGTTATTATTTGTTATCTCCCTCACAAAGAAAATCTGTCAAACTTAGAATTGACAGGTCAGACCTCAAAGTTAACTGGAAATCCACAACAGCCAGGATGACACGAGCGGGGTGTATTGAATTCTATTGAAAGACGACAAAACCTGAAGCTCTGCTGAGTCTGGTGACAGATATGAATACAAATGGGCTTTTTCTTCAAGACTTCTTGTCTGTTTTTGTTTGAGTTTCTTTCCAGACTGAGGGAGATGATCTCACATTGCTACTATCTGTTTATTTTTATGCAGTAAGTAAGGAGAAGTCCTTGAACTGTACATAAACTTTTGAAGTGTCAGGAATTAAAATTCCCCAAATGTTGCAGTACAGCTGTGACACTTCCTCTCTGGCATCTATGATAGTGACCTCATTTGAAATATTCTCACAAAGTCTCTTTGGTGTGAAATATTTTACAGCCAGTGTCGATGGGGAATATCCATGCTGCTTTTTTAATTTGTTTTTCAAATGTTCTGCCCGAAGATTAAACTAATATCACACCATTATTTATTTGTGAAGGACATTTCGATTCCTTCTCACTAAATAAATTTTCTGCTAGCTTCATCTTCTCCTGGTGCTCGGCCTGTACCCAGCTCCTCAGGCGATTAATCCTGGGTGGAAGCATATTTTCTCCTAAATGTGTCTGCAATGATATCTCAATGGGGACGCTCTAGAAGTGGCTGCAGCCCAGTTCATCACTCACACCTGCTCACTAATTCCTGCTTCTTCCTGTCTGGTAGGGAACATTTCACAGTCAGCAGGCTCTCGACTATGGCTCGCAGCTTGTAGGAGGAGTTTCTCCTGGCAAAGGCGGGAAGACGCACCTCGGCCTGCCAGTCTTCAACTCAGTCAAGGAGGCAAGTCACTTTAAAAAAAAAAAAAATTTAATCATATTTTTAATGAAAAAGCATGGTTAATATGGGCAGTAAGCCTCCAGCCCATGATGACTTATTTATACAAGTATGTAACAGTAGATGGCACTGTTTGACAACCTCAGAATTTTCTGACATCTTTCATTCATTGTTTCAGGCAAAGGAGGGTACAGGAGCTGAAGCAACTGTGATTTATGTACCTCCGCCATTTGCGGCCGCTGCCATCATCGAGGCAATAGACGCAGAGATGCCCCTGGTGGTGTGCATCACTGAGGGAATCCCCCAGCAGGACATGGTGAAAGTCAAACATAAGCTCCTGCGTCAGAGCACCACCCGCCTCGTAGGCCCCAACTGCCCAGGAGTCATCAATGTAAGCGCACACACAGAGACTTGATGATGCCAATGCCTTTTTATGTATATGTGGTGTAGAATAGAGATACAAGTACAAACTGCATCACATGGATTGGCAGGTGCCTTATATTCAGTGGATAGATGGGCTTTAATCTAAAACTGAAATCTGGTGACTTACTCATTTAATTTAATGCAAAGATACAATTTGCTTCATGTAATTTTTAAGACAGAAAAAATACTGGAAACTATATAGAGAAATATTTTTAGTGAAGAAAATTAAACTTGCACTTGAGAGCTTGACATCAAGTTGGCTTTTTGAATTTATTATATTGTTTAAAAAAACAAAGGTAATTCTTTCTGCTTTTTTTTACAGCCTGGAGAGTGCAAGATTGGAATTATGCCAGGACATATTCACAAAAAAGGAAGAATTGGTGAGAACAATATACATGTATTTTGTTCTTTTTTTTTTTTTTAATTTGCGTCAAAATGTTCTTTTTTTCTAACAGGGTACTGGGCTGAGTTAATACACCCCTGCTAAAAATGTTTACTAAATATTTATTTACGCTAGTTGCATAATCTCACACTGAGAGCAAAAACATTTTGCAGTGTGGGAAATATTTCCACATTAAGAAATGCTTGTTTTAAACAGAGGTACAATAATCTGCACTCCTGCTGTTGATACATTTTACAACCCCCTCATGCCAATACGACAGCTCAGTTTGTATTGCATTTGAAAAGGTTGGAGCATTCCCTGAGAGACGGACCGTTGTCGGTCCTCTATGCACAATCTTTCTAGATTATTCAGACCCTTGGGTCTTCTCTTATGCTGTCTTCTTTTCAGCTCTGCTCTAGGTTTTCTGTACAATATAGATCTGGAGACAGAGAATGGAAGAAGGTTGATTTCATGTCTGGTGTTACAATGGACTACAGGGATACTGAACTACTGGGAGAGACAGTTTTTTAAAAAAAACGTTGTTCAAGTCAACAGGAGTGTGCTCCAGGGATCTGGTCATGATGTATTTATTGTAAAATACATGTTTATTTACATGTGTATTGTGAATCCTTTTGTGTTAAAAGACCCAATGATGGACCCTATTCCTAATGAGGGGCATGAGTTGCCTTTTCATATATTCATCCTGAAATGTTTGTTGGTTCCAGTTGAAGTCCCACCAGAGTTTAGCAAAATCCAAATGTTTAAATATGGTGATCGCAAGATGCCGCTCTTTGTTTCAGTTTTCCAACACTGAAGTTTGGAGATGTTTTTGTTTTCTTCCTTTTTACCTCCCGTACCATTCAGCTCGCTTTGAATGGGTCGCAAGATAAATATGGGTCCTCAACAAGCCTAGTGGCTAAAAGAAGCACTTAACAGCATCTTGAGGGCAGCAGCTCCTACTTTTTAATGCCCCCATTTCCCACATATCCTTTTCCTTAGTAGAGAAACTTTTCTTTCCTGTGTGAAACCTTTTCTTCTTGTTAAAATGCGAGCCGAGTCGGGCAAGTCAGTGAAGTGGACAGTTTAAAAGGTCATGACCCAGACATGTCCTCCTCCTGCAACAACCTTTAAATGGCTGGCATGTGAAGGAAAAAAAAAGAAAAACACTCAATGCTAATATTTTTCTTTATACACCCTTGTGTAAAATCCCTGAAAGATCTCCTGCTGTTGACAGCTTGATAAGCACCATGTGCAGCTGCTACTCGGTGAACCTTTACAGCATGTTGGTTTTATTAAAAATCAACTGGCTTCTTTCCAAAAACCTAACAGCAGCTGTTACCAAGCTCTGGTAATCAAAACATTTGGTTTATTTTGACTCTCTTGCTTGAAGCAATTCAGTCAAAATAAGACTAAAATAGAAATAAAACATACACATTGCGTTCTGAGAAATGTTTTTAAACTTTGTCTTCTAGGCATCGTTTCCAGATCAGGTACCTTGACATATGAAGCCGTGCATCAGACTACACAAGTGGGCCTGGGCCAGTCTCTTTGTGTGGGTAAGTTACTGCTGACATCATACGTTAAATGTGACTGGATTAAATTCACATCTCCTAAGTTTATTACCAGTTAGTATTCAGATTCTTAAGAGTTATGAAATAATTTCTAAAATATCTAAAAAATTACTTCAGAAAAAAATAGATCGAGAACCAACAAATTTGACTGTTTTTTGAAGTGAGGCATTAATGATTTTCTTTTAAACTAGAGGAGATATGAGGAACACAGGTTGCATTGTGTAAAATCTCATCACATCTTCATGTCTTTGTGCCAAAGGCATTGATTTTTTTCGTTCATTAAAAATGAACAAATTGAACACTTAAAACCCTCTTGATGTTCACATTTCTGATTTTAATGACAGAAATCAAAACTGTGTTAAAGGTCAATACTTAAATAATTTAAAGGCTGAAATTCTTCACTAATTTATAGTAAAACCTGTCAAATTTTTTGTGACCCAAAAATACATAATTTCACAAATGATTTTACAAAATTGCAATTATGTAACAAACAAACGAAGCATAATCACTGTTTTGTGTTTTTAATTATTAGAAAAAAGAATTTTAATTGTCCTTAAGTACAGCTTTTCATAGGTCACATTAGTTTATTTAATATGGAGCTAATGTTCCATATTAAACATAGTACCATTTTAACAGAAACAGAAAAATTCAGTTTGAAACAAAAGTTCCCGTTCTTTTATTTTTTATTGTAAAGGTTTTGTTAAATCCTATAATATCAAAACATTTTCAATTCTGAGGTATCAAATCAGTTGATCTTTCTGTATACAGATATTTGAAAATATCACCTAGCAGACTGCTTGCCTGTGTTGTTATCAGGAGTCTGGGCTCAGCAGTAGAACCCTATTGTTTTTTGCCAACGTCGCATCAAAAAGCGGAATCACAAATCAAGCAATTAGGGCACACACAATATTCACAGACTCGTTGATGGTAACATACCTTTGAAAACCAGAGGCATGTGCTGCCGATGTTGTATATATAATACTGTTTTTTTTTTGTTTTTTTTTGACGTAGTTCACAATAATCCCTTTAGATTTTGTGAGTTTAGATGTAAACAAACATGTAATATTTGCACAATGCTCAGGAAGGCATGCCACATAATCTGCCATACATCGTCATGCAGATGTTCATGCCCAAAATACATCTGGATGATGTATTTTGATGCAGCTCTTTTCATCATAACAACAAAATGAGTTTTTACTTGTCCAACATCTTTTCCTCTGAAAAAATTGCATTATGGAGCATCTTGGACATATTTAGTAAAATCCATCTGGCTTCCATTATTATTTAAACAGTTTAATTATCAAGTATCCCTCCAGTCAGACTTTATGAAATTAGTGCTGCAACAGTATTAGATATTATAAAGTTCATTAGGACTGTGGGGCTGTTGAGAATGTTTGACTGTCCTTTGGGCTGCAAATTATAGTCACTGCAAAACTTAATATCACTCTCATCTTCTTTTCTGGCCATATAATTAATTTTGTAATTTATTTTAATAACAACCTTTTTAAAATTTTGGATATAAACACATTTTATCCCACAGTATTTTCTCACAGACCCAACAGACCAAGCTCTGCTTTAGAAAGAGGATGAAAGTTCAGAAGAATAAAATGTAAATGTATCTTTGCTCATCCTTCCTTTTATCCAAATATGCCACAGATTCAGAGATGTCTGGACATGTCACTAAAAACACGGTTTCCATTTAAATAGCTTCTTTGCATCTGTTTCCTGTGTCCACATGAACTGTCTAAATTTGTTCTTAAGGGTGTTACCTCTATGTTTTTGTGCAAATTTTGACATTTTCTTGTAAATGTAATTAAATCTGCAGCATCTTACCAAAAGCTATCTTAGTGCTGCCCTCCTTGGTTTGAAGGGTGGCTACTGCAATCAAATTTTCCCATTAAAGAATCACTAGATTTGTCACTTGTCGCTTTAAAAAAAATAAATAAAGGGATAAAGTTGTTGGATGAAAGTTTTCTAAATGTGTCAGGTGGCGTGATTGTGGTTTCACAGAGGTGTTATAGTTACACTTTTAATACTTCACTTTAATTCTTCAGTCAGTTGCAACTTCATACCAAAGAGTTGTTTTGCTCCCCTTCAGAATCCTCATGTCTCAAAAATGCTTAAAAAACAGGTAAAGTTTAATTAATTGTTACAGGGAAGAAAAACAAAACATGTAATGTTCTTTTAAATTTAATTTATTTCTCATGTTATTTTCTGTTTTTTGTTGTTTACTGCAATTTTTTTTTATTAACTGTTAAGTATACAGTACACTTTGGTGAAATAAAATATCCTGAGTTATCTTTTAAAAGCAATATTTTATAATTTTACTGGCAAAATGTTCAGATCCGTCATTAGTGAAGAGCTGATGTCACTTTATCCCAATTATTTAACTATTTGACTTCAGCCAATATTGTAAGATACTGAATATTTTTTTTCTTAAATTGGTGTTTATTCAAACATCCTGTAGATGATTGTCTTCTGTTTTAGTTTTGTTTTTTATTTTGCAGACTGGTGGAAAATGGCCTTATGTTTTTTATTATTTTTTTATTGCTTTTTTCCTATTTGTTCACAAATGACAAAACAACTGGAAATGGTATTTTCTTTGTAGGTTTTTATTTTGTCCAAACAAAACAGGAAGAAAATAAATAAGCAATAAGGGAAATTTGAAAGGAAACTGGCCCTGAGCTGCTCATATTGGCAGACAAACATGGAACAGACTGACTCCTTTTTACACCTTGTTTTGTCACCATGGAAATCTTGATTTGTTAATGCGTTGTGGGAACAGGTCCACATTAAAATCTTTCGTTATTCATTATTTTTAATTTGGAAAAAAAATATTATTCAGTCATAAATATCATAAAGCATCTTTAACCTTGCATTGTTGTTTTGTGTAGGTTTTCTCACATTTCTTAGAAAATGTGGTTTACACTGGCTTTGTAAGCTCTGCTACTAATATAAAAGCATCCTTAAGGTGCTCTTCTAAAAAAATAAATAAATAAGGTTGTTATTATTAACAACTGAAGTGAGACAGAAAAATAAGCAAATGTCTCTCCAGATCTCTATTTCTAATTCTTAGAAAGGACAAGGTAGCTGCTCTACCTCGCAGCTCCACAAGCTATTCGGAGCTGCTCTAAGTTAGTGCAGGTCTCTTGTCGTCATTGCTTACTTAGAGCTGTATTCACCATAGAAAGTTCTGATAAACCAGCTGTGACCTTCCTACTCAGGGCACTAAGTATGAAGCCAGGCTTCCATATTTAAGGCTCATGTTTTTCTTTAAGAGTTTATGAGGAATACAATTGTTTTTTGTTTTTTTTTTTGCTGGAAGTAATATTCCAAGTGATCCTCCCCCAATCTTAAACACAGATAAATTGACTGTTGTCAACAGCTAATATCAAAAATTCCTTCCCTGTTTTATTTCAGTACCTTTTCTTAGATCTTACTAAGGAAAAGCAGGCTCTTACGTGTTTGTTTATGATTCCATTTACATAATTTACCTTTTGATATTCTTGGATGCATAAGTGTTTGTTTTCTTCTCCTGAAAGGTATTGGTGGTGATCCATTTAATGGCACAAACTTCATAGACTGTCTGGAAGTGTTCCTGCAAGATCCCAAAACAGAGGGGATTATCCTCATCGGAGAGATTGGAGGAAATGCTGAGGAGAATGCTGCCGAGTATCTGAAGCAGCACAATACTGTAAGCAAATAACATACTAACACTCCTTATTTACACATGCTCGTGTGTGTGCTTTTTAAACTTCGCTCATGATTTTTTGAAAATCAGCAAAAGATTTACTAAAACAGTAAAAAACATTCCCCAAATCTTCCAGTTCTTATGAAGAAAGGCAACAATCACACACTAAGAATATGTTGGAGTATTACCTTTGTTTCTTTGATCACAGCCCTCCAGCTTTCTCCCCATATATTTCTCAGTTACTTATGTGATGAAGGTAGAAAGTGACAGATCAGATGAAGGTCATGTTTTAGAAATTGGCCGTGGTGATGAATTTTCAAGCTTTTCTGATGTTCACTTGTGAGGGAGGTGATGATTGGGTGATGTGACGAAGCTGCTGACATTTACAACTTCTCCAGGTCTGAACTTTTGTCCCATGGATTACTTTTACTGTGTTAATTTTGCTCTGTTTGTTTCTGTATATGTGTGCTCTTGAGCTGAGAAATGGATTTGATTTGCCCTCTGCTGCTCTAATGAATGCAAATCTGCTGCTGGCGTCTCAGGAGAATAACTACTCTGACTGAACAAATAAAGTACAAACAATCCCCCCACCCAATCACACTGAGTGTTGACAGTGAGGGACAGTTCAAATGAAACACAAGCATGAAAAGCCCAGCAGAGTGTGGGAGTAAGCTGCAGATCCCCCTTTGAAAGTCACTTGTGTAGAAAATTGTTCATAAAATGGTGCTCTTAGACCTGTTTTTAATAGTCAGGGGGAGTCATACAAAAATGTCAGGACACAATGTTTTCACTTTGAATTACCCTACCCTAACTTTTTTTTTTCTTCTTAATTTGAGGCTATTTGAATTAGAGTTTCAGACAGAGTAGCTGCTGGAATCCAGGCCCATCACAGAAGCTCTGTGTTAGCAGATACAGTAAATGATCTACCTGCACTTTTTAAAATTGCAAAATCTAACTGATAGAGCTGCACAATAAAAAACTAGGATTCTAACAATGGAAGTGGTGCTGGAAAGATGGCACAAAGGTTAGAATTGGTTTAATAAATAAAACTCGGTTTATTTTTGGTCTGTACCTAAAATAATAAATAAAAAATGTTCTTTTTCAGAGAACAGCTAATATAGCGACATGTAAATGTTGATTTTGAAAGCACTGAGTGTTTAATAAGATGTCTCTTTTTTTACATAACTACATATTCCTATATCATTGTACAATTTTCCATCTTTGTAAGTAGATTTGAAAATTTGGCATTCAAGCTAACTTAATATATCTATTAATGGTCAATATGTTGTTCAAGTTTGTACAGAAGTGACTGATAATAAAATGAGCTTGTCTTCTGGTGCATGAGTTTTTAAAGCTGTGTTATATGTAAGCACATTCCAGCTACTCCTTCCAGCCTGTCATGTTTATAGGAGCCTAAAATAGCCTGAGTTCGACTTTAGTTTGTGTTTATGGTGCAAAGCACTTCCCCTGTCATGTTGGCAAACAGAAACTGTGAAACTCCCCTATTGGTCCCTTAATGAATGTAATAAATCTGTGCTGTTAACAGTGAACGACAGAAGACGGCTGGAGCGAATAGCACAGCCTCCCTCCCTCTTTGAATTGTTACTTAGTGCCAAGAGAGGCAGGAATTAATAGAGTAATTAAACCTGTTTTGCTTGAGGTAGATTTAAGGCTGGATTCACATGAGGGCGGTTTGTGTATTCAGAACGTGCTTTGATTTCTGAGTAGACTATTTTCTACTAATTTGTTTTTTTGTTTTTTTTTTTGCTTATAATCTTTCATTGGTTAGAAGAGATGCTTGTAACATATTCAAAGCTCTTTATAGTGATATTCCCTCCCTCTCTGCTTTTCCTGGGTAACTCTGCAAGACTTAATGCATCTAGTTAGTGATGCTTTTTCATACAGGGCCCTTAACGTTCCCTTGGCTGATATATGCCCTGCTAGTCTCAATTATCAAACGTCGTCTTAAGCGTATGTGTATCAAGAGGTGCCATCTCGTTCCTGCCAGTGTCATCTTTAAATCTGGTGCTGAAATGCTTGCAGGAGTGCGTGTCTTTGAAGGACCTCGCTGTGTTGCTTTGGCTGTTAAACATGCCACATTCGCTCTCTGGAAGCTGTCTGCCAGATGAGCGTCAGCCTGTACACACGCACACAGCCGTCCCCAGCAATTATGTTGTTATCCCTAAGTATGAAATATTAGCTGCTTCGCACACGCACAGCCTCTGTCCCTCTTTCTGGTTATGATGTTATGGCTGAAGATGAAATATTAGCTCTCTTCACCTTGGAAATGATCTTAACTGTTGAATGTAACATCCATCAATGAACAAGTAGCATAGACAAGCGCTGAGCTAATCACTGGCTGCATGACTAATTACCAATTCAGAAATGAGATGATATGAAATGGCAGGAGCCTGAGCCCCTATCTGGTCACACTGCCGCCCATGCAATTAAATGGCTTGATTGACCCTTTGTTTTAATAATGCTGGCTTAGACAGAGATGACTGGTTAGACTTGCGTGTTATCATGGAGCTCTCTAATGGGAGGTCATGAGGTGCATTGTGTCTAATGAATAAATGAAATGCAAGTGCAGAAAAGTAATTCTTTCTACTTTTGTACAGATGATGTTGTTACGAAACAAATATCACTTTTCCATTTGGTGTTTCTCTCTTTATTATTAAAATTTTTTGCTCATTTTTTTATTTTATTTTAAGTTCATTTCATTTTTTTTGTTTTTCTCCCTGCACTCTCCATCGTCCAGGGAGATAACGCCAAGCCCGTGGTGTCGTTCATCGCTGGGCTGACGGCTCCTCCAGGCCGCAGGATGGGCCACGCTGGCGCCATCATCGCTGGTGGGAAGGGCGGAGCCAAAGAGAAGATCGCAGCACTCCAGTCTGCTGGAGTTGTGGTCAGCATGTCCCCCGCTCAGCTGGGGAGCACAATGTTCAAGGTGAGACTTCACTAAACCTGAATCAGTGTTTAGGTTGACATACTCTCAGTTTATAAAATCTTACTGTAGGTATTAATTGTGATGAATCAATTATTGAAATTATTATCCACTAATTTAGTAATTACATGCTCAGAGCAGTAATTAAGTCTAAACTGTACCACTAATCATATTCATTTTGCATTTAAGGTTAACAAAAATGCCACTTTCAGTTTCACCCGATACTAATTCTGTGAAAAGAAAAATCTCCTCTTGAGCATCTTTTGCAATCCAATTATTCATTTTATTAATTAGTTAATTTAAATAATAATCTGCAGTTTTGATAATATAGTTCTTTTTAAAATAATAAATAGTAGATGAAGTCTTTGGATAAACCAAATTTCTTTATCTGGAAGACTAACCTGCTTGTATCGGCAAGGAAAGCTGCAGTTTTGTGAAAGGCGCTCTTGCACCTATATATGTAATTAAACTGCTGTTTTATATTGTCACCAGGTGATGAAGTCTGAGAGAGGTACGTAATGTCGATTGGTTATTAAGCTAAATCCCCACAGTTGACCCGATTCAGTGCAACATTCTTTGATTACCCCTAACATTTACACTAAAACACTTTGAAGAATGAAGAGCTCCTTATCAAAGCTACTTCCTCTAACATGATTCACTGGCTCATGATTTCTTTTACAAGAACATGTCCGTATTTATCAAGCGGAGTTCAAACTTCCCTCGAAGCATGTTGCAAATCCAGGCATAGACTGAAGTTCACAGCCTAGACTGTTCCATCTTTTGTGTGCGTGTTGTTTGCTCCCCTTCATTTTACATTTTTCTATCTGGTTTGCGCATGATGATTCAGGAAGACAGATCTGCTTGTCGATCTCTTATTGTCTGTAGAAAGTGCACCTCCAGTAAGAGATGGATGCATTTACAGTTTGTTTGATGTTGACTTGTCACTGTTGTGTTTCTTTCGCTTTTGTATATTTGCTTTTCATTAATTTGATATTTCCCCAGACTTTCTGCATTTTTGGTCTGTTTAGTACGTAGATGTTCTTTGTTTTCTTGATTCTTGAATCATAGCATGTAACATAAGTATAAGCATGTTGTGTGACAGCTATTTGTGTCCTGGTAAAATACAGTGATCATAGTACACACCACTACTATAAATTAAAGAGTGCTGGGGTGGTGGGTGGTGTAGAGGTGGAGTGGATGCTCCTTACAGGGAGGCTATTAATCCTCAACGCAGCCATCCAAGGTTCGATTCCCAACCCTGGGACCTTTGCTGCCTGTCCTTCGCCCTTCTCTTTCTGCCCATTTCCTGTCTAATCTATTGCAGATAAAGGCCACTAGTGCCAGAAGAACGTTTAGAAAAAATAATAAATTAACTGTTGCATCAAAGCACAGATTTGGCCTCAGGGATCTTTTGAAATTGAAACATCACCTACTGTCTATACAGTGGATAAAAAAGCTAAGACAGACAGTTGGAGGCAACCTTATTTTTATTTTGGGAAGTGTACATGTAATTTACTGGAAACCTGCATATTGTCATTATGCCAATGGTCTGACTTTTCATTATTACATAAAAGCAATTTTAAAATGCTCAGACTCGGAGTGGCATTTTGCAAATGCCCAAAATGATAACATAATTTCAGATCTATTGAACTGCGGTGCTTCCCTTGTTTTTGCTGCTCTGCATCTATTTTCAGTCTGTTTTCCTGTATTTTTTTTTATTGAGGTAGGTGTATCACATTCAAATGGTGGAAAATGCTTCCGTGATAAATTTATCATAAATCCATTAATAATAATACATATTCAAATAGATGGGGACAGTATAAAAGCAAACAGCCACATCTGTGCTATATTAATTTCACTTTTTCAGACATTTCTAATACGAAGAAACTAAACAAATGCACAGATTACATTTCAGTTGAACAAGTGAGCCAGTAACAGTGCCTTGCAGACATATTTCTGTTTTTTTGAACAAACACAGCAGCAACTAATTGTGATATGGAGAAATACAGTGTAACCAGTAGCTTCTAGAAGTTATCCAGTTAGAAATTAGTACACAGTAAGCAGTACACTGTACACATGCAGCTGTTCTGTGAATGTTACTGATGTACAACAGGGAAACTACTAAGTCTGACCCAACAAAAATGTAGAAGATGATTTGATAAGAGAAAACTGAAATTGACATGCTTTACACTGCCTGACAGAAAACTAACACTGTACTCTCCAGAACCCTCTGCCCCTATGGTGACACTAGAAGCTGCCAGCATTATGCTGTATGGAGGATTTTGTTGAGCAGGGTCAGAGAAGCCTGACAAAAGTTGAAGGAAAGATGGATGGAGCTAAATACAGGCCTTCATGGAAGAAAGCCTGTTAGAGGCTGCAAAAACTTGGCAAAGGTTCCCCTTTCAGAGCAACCCAAAATAAAGTCAGAGCCTCAATGAATTGGTTTGGATAAAGCCATGTTCACGGGCTAGAATGACCCAGTCAACATCCAGATGGACATCCAATTGAGAATCTGTGACAGGACCCGAAAATCAATGTTCACAGTTGCTCTCCATTCAGTCTGAATGAGCATTTTCTAAAGAGTGATTGAGTTGGAACCAAGTTGATAGCCGCACTATTACACCTGCTGTTCCAGCTTTACGTTTAAGTATGTTTGAGTGTTGGTCACTTAGTGTTAGCTCTAAATTAAGCATTGTTACACATGTGAGGAGATTTATTTATTTTTTTTATTAATCGGTTTTTCTAGGAGTGTCGAGTTTTAATTTTTAATATGCTATAAACAAAGAACTGCTGAAAAGAGGGGCAAAAATTAATAAGCATGTGTGGAACTGAACTGACATTACCACCTCTTTATTTAGGTTTATCCCAAGGGAGGCACAGTTAACAAGATGTATAAAAAGTGAAAGCATGTATTACACCCATTTATCATCCTATACTTTCATTACCACTGCTGGCACTACTGCACACAGATATAGATTTACATGACATTTTTTGCCACAGTTTAATTCATAATCATTGCGTGTAATGATGAAAAACGTGCGGCGTGGATGCTCATTTTTCCCACACGTTGTATTCATACATCTCTCTTTATCTCATTGACCGCTGTAATTGAAGTAATAACGCATAAAAAGAAGCAAGCGGACACAATGCTTCGAGTGTGGCCTAAAACTGTGGTGACCCCAATAACAGCTGCTCAGCTGCTGGAGTAAACATCTGCATCCACTGACCGTGATGAACTTTGCTGGGAGTGATAAAAAAAAAAAAAATCATTATGCAAAACAAGAATAATGTGTCATCACATTTAATCAGCTGGAAAAATAATTAACGAGGCCTCCTTGTCTCTGTTTTGACCATCTTCTTAATTTGCCTTGAAAAGGTGTCAAGCACTAATAGGGCTCCCTGCATCAAATCAAATCACTGCTCAAAACAGTTTATTGTCAGGTTTGCATAAATGCATCCTTAAATGTTGAAAAAGACTCAGTTTTGTCAGAAGAGGAGGTCAACATGAAGCTTTAGATCGGAGAATATGTAACTGCAAACAGAAATTGAGTATATTCCTGTGATCTGGCGGTGCTGAGTTTATTAAAGATGCTTTTCAGCCTTGGACCACAGCGCTGTGGCCATTGGGACATGCAAAGCAAATGCTTGTTTTGAACATAAAAGTAGAAATTGGAAGATATGAACTAGAAGATCAGAAGGGAATTGGTTCATCTTATCTGGAAAAACCTTCATGGTCTAAGAAAGTTTTATCCAATTTAGATGCTGTATAAGCAGCTGTTTACCCTTCAAACTAAGAGGGATCTTTGCGAGCTTTTTTTTCTTCCCTCAAGGCTGAAGCAAAGTAGGCATTCTCAATGTGATGTTGTTTTCACCTGGACAATCATTTTTAATTAAGCTTGTTCTAACAGTTCAATTTTATAATGCCTTCACAGGCCACTTAAGTCTTAATGTGTTATGGTAATTGAGATTTTGTTATTCTAGTAAACACTTTGGGTCTTTTTTTCACACAGCGCTCTTTTTTTTCAGTCATTAGTGTTATAATTGTCTCCAGTGTTGGTGCTTGGATTGGTTGAAGCTACCTGTGATTGCAGTACAACTTGGTCACATTATGAACATATTTCTGTCTTGTTCTTTTCATTCCGATTTGCTGAATTTTCAGTTTCACTGAATATGATGACTTCTCTCCCTCAATGTCTTTTCTTTTAGTCTGCATAGATCAAAGAGGCTCATTTGATAAAATATTCATCTTTAAACTTAAATATTTGTAGCTTTTATACATTTATAACTATATTAATAACACTGATTTTTCTTTTATTGCGTTGCATTGATAACTAGCTTTAAATACACTGGAGAAAACATACATGTGCAAAAAAAACAAAAAAAAAAACAAAAGCATTTGATCAGTAATATGTCTAGAATTTACTCCAAAATCCTTGGCATTTACAAAATTCTCTTTGAAGCATGGAAACATATAACAGTCTATTTAAAAGAATTATCTATTAAATTAATTTGATTTCTGTAATATGGGTTTTTGACTGCCAGATGGTGTAGCACAGTATAATAGTGTATAGGATAGCATAACATAAGATTGTTTAGCATAGGGTTAAACAATTGCATAATATTGCATAGTATAATGCAGCATAGAATAGTATAAAATAGTATAGTATACCATAGGGCAACACAGCACAGTATTGCTTTATGTAGCATAACAAACTATAGTGTAGCACAGCATAGTATTGTAAAGCATAATATTGTATAGCATAGCTTAATATAGCATAGTATAGCATTGCATAAGGTGGCATAGTATACTGCAGCATAGAAGAGTATAGCATAACATGCTATACAAAGTTTAGTATAGCATAGCTATTTTATAACTTAAAATAGCTGCAACCTTATGCCTGACATGTCTGCTATTGTCTTTTTGCCCCTGTTTTCATACTAATAATCTCTTAACAAACCTCTGAGACATTCACAGAGAAATTGGAATACCACTAATACATGTGGACTCTATTTACTGCTAAGTGATTTCTGAAATGCCTTTGGTTGCACTGGACTTTATTTAATAACATCAGAAAAAGAAACTGAATACAAATATATGTCACATGAAAGATTTTAAGTTTTTTTTCTAAGCCGTTCTTTTCACAGTTATCCACTACTTTGTGTTGCTTTTTGCACAAAACCCTTTATAATTCAAACCCAGTAGGTGCAGACAAACAGAAGCCTTTAGATTTTGTAGCTCTTATAAATTCAACAGTTGAAGCAGTTTACTGACGTTGTTTACTGTGCCTGTCGGCCTCATATATCTGGGGCCAAGTGCGTCAAAGCTGTTGTCATTGCTCGCTTGTAAATGTCTTGCTTTTCTTTCATGTCACATTTCCGTTCGCTTTTCCCTACTTTCGGACCAGGGGTATTTTCACTTGTCGCCTTTGACTGACAACCTCTACTTTTCTCATTTTACTCCTCCCCTTGCTCTTGACTTGTCAAACGGCAGGCTCAAACAAAAGTGTTTTCTTCCCCCGTTCTTAGGGAAGAGCTATGCAATCTTTCCCTGGAGCATCTATTTGTTTTGTGACCTTGGAGTTAGTGTCTCCTGCTTGTCAGAAGTGCAATTTTTGGAATTCATTTTTGTCATTTTTTACCTTCCATTGCCTTTCTTTGTTTCCCTTAATTTACTTATTTGCCTCTAAACTTTCTTCAGTTCTTTTCTAGTCTTCCTTTTAAGGAACAATTCAGGAAATGCCAAAAAGCACTCCAGTTTTACTGGAAAACTGAAGTGTTTCTAAAATGAGCAAATTTAGTTTGCTCATTTTTACTGTCAGATTTAGATTGCAAGGTGGCATCTTAACCACTTTGGATTATTCATGTTTTTATATTCCTGCCTCAGGGTGGCAGTATAACTTCATGCATTCACAAGCCACAGAGGAATGGGCCAACTTGTGCTCGAGTGCTTGTGTGTTCTCTAGACCTGATAAATGACATTTGCATTAAGTTACTCTCCCCCTCGGAATGGAAAATTCTCTGGGAACGACGTATTCTATCATCCTGCGATTTGTGTGATACTCTGCAAATTGAATATGTAAATAGCAACATCCTTTTTAATGGCTAACATAATGCCTTCTCATTTATAGTCACATGGTTGGACTGCACAGATAAACACAGCTAGCATAACCTCACATAAATCAGATTTTCACAGATGTACCACTCCCATCGATCAAAGGAAGCAATCTGTTTTTTAATGTTGACAACCAACAAGTGAGCTCTTAAAGTGCTCGAGCTTTCCAACATGTATGTGCCGAGTGAGGTAGACTCTCAAGGAATGAAAAAAGAGACTCCAGAGTTACTCAACACTCCCCACCCCCCCAACAGCATATCTGATGCACAGGATCAAAACAAGTCTGTATGAATTCCACATGAATAAATCATTCATGTCTTTCTGTCTCACTTCGTTTGACGCCCTGTGTCTTCTTTCTCTTTGTTGTCTGTCTTTGCAGGAGTTTGAGAAGAGAAAACTGTTGTAAATTGTGCTCTAAGACACCCGACTTTACACCCATCCACCTCTGGAGCTGGACATGCCCTGCAGTATCTGTGAACCCCGACTATCTCATCATTGATACGCACATGCAGTGTTTCTGTTGTCATTTCTTCCATGAACTTGTACCTTGCACATAATGAAAGAAATAAAACATTAGTGTCTTACATTAAACATCTCTGTTATAAGCCATGCAGGAGTTTTTTTAATCAGTGTTTTCTTCCACAAAGTGCTACCAGCTGAAAGGGAGATACCAAAGTTTCATTTTGTAACACTGTAAGATTTATTTCATCATCAATTTTACTGGCTGTCCACTTGAAAAAGAAAAAGAGTTCTCTTATTATTTACCCCCTGTGTTGTGTGTATAATTTCAAAACAACATGCACAACGAGACTGTCTGTTCGTGCTTCCCATGATTAAAGATTCAGTAACAACCTCGAAGGACAGAACGACTTGGTTTAAGAATTAATGGAATCATCTTTTTTGTTGAAGTTGTCTGCAATCAGTATCTTGCCTCTGGTAGGTTCAGATTCGGTTCTGATCAGCTACAACAAGCTACACATTCGAATAGAATGATCCCTTTCCCACATTAGCATATTTGTCATCTGAAATATCCAACCTTTAGTTTGTGTAAGGTTTAGCTAAATTACTTGTGGCACATTCAGCAATATCTCTGCCAATTTGAGACCAAAACCTGCTTCTCTTATGGAGTTTTAAAAGTACGAAAGACAAGCAAACATGCATTGACAGATACGGACATTTTTCTGAGCAAATTTTCAAACTTTGTTGTTTTTGAAAGCAAGCCTTTCAAATAAGGCAGATGTGTATTTCTTTCATTAGTCACAAAAGATTAAAGGGATTTGAACCTTTTTTTTAATTTTATTTTATTTTTTTATTACTGTCAGGAAATTCTGAAAATCTGAACCATGGCAAGCAAGGCTAGAAGGAGGTCTACGCCTGTTTGCACTATGCAGAGTAAGAAGAGTGGTAAGGGCGATAGATAAAATCTCTAAAGGAGAAATCTCAAATTCTGTCCTGCATGTTTGTAGATTCATTCCTTATCTTGCACACCTGAACCAAATAATCAGCTCATTACTGACTTCTCCAGAACATGACAACATGCTGAAGAGGAAATACAGCTATTTGATTCAGGTGTTTTTGAGCAGGGCTCTGTATAACAGTTACAGGACTGCAACTCTCAAGGGTCGGCGCTGGAAACTTCTGCTGTGAAGCTTGATGTTAAGAGAGCTGCACATTTTTTTTTTCAGTGCAGGACTACGCTTGTGCCAAAACAAGACACTTAAAATGATTTACAAATATTTGTTCCGTGGCGTCGTGGTGCACGTAGGGAGTGACAGCTGCTACAGATGCATTGAAAGTTATTTACAGCAGACCAAACAAACCTAGAGTCTGATGTACAGTGCCTATTGGATATCAATGACTACACTGAAGGCAAAGAGTTACAAGCTTCAGCTGCTGAGATGGAGATGGAACAAAAGTCACCAGAGTTCTTCATCAGTTAAAGCTGAGGAAGCCACTGTTGGAAGAAACCTTAAAACCACTTAAGACGTGTCTGTCCACACAGACTCTGTGGTATGATGGGAACGCAAGTTTTTTTTGCGCATGACTGATTTGAAAAGGCAACGAAAAAAGGTAAGACATCCAGCATAACTTATATTTTTATAGATAATGTTAATAGCTATCAAATGTAAGGTTATGGTGGATTAAAATGTTTTTTTTTTTTTTTTAAAGCTGTTTCTTACAACTCCTACATGTTTGGATAAAGATGCAAGCTCTGTGGCAAGAGAGCCACTTTTTCTAACTCTTAGCTTGACTCTGGTGACAAATTCTCTCACTTTTCACATATTTCATAGAGTGTGCAGTTTCTATCTTCGAGAGGCCAGTTATGTGAGGGTGAGTTAATCTAGCATTATACAATATAAATCAAAGTGCTCTGCGCTGAAATAAAGGAATGAATGTGAAGACTAAATTTAAAACAAGAAATGCATTAAAGCAGGAACAAAAAATTAAAAATTCTAGCATGTCTCCATCCTTAAAAGGGTCTATCCTTCAGTTTTCATAATAATTAAAATGTTATGAGGCTTCAGTTATTAGTCATTTAAATAATTTCACACCTGCATACACACAGTGTGGTGACAAAATATCTTCTGAATACTGATGTTTGAATACAGCTAGAATGAGAGATATTCTGACTAATTTGCTGGGTAACCTACTGTGGTGATATATAAGCTTCTTCTGGATAATATTTCACTTAGTTTTCATATAAAAAATCTAGAAGAAGTAGTAGTAGTAGTAGAAGAAGAAGAAGAAATGCAGATAACTCCTGCCTTTAAGGTGTGAAACAAAACAGATAAAGAATTTGGTGGTATCTCACAAGGCATGAACTGTGGCTCAAGTCAGATCTTTGATAGCCACCAAACGACTCTTGTAGCCCGTTGCCCCTCCCCTCAACCACAGATATCAGAAGCATTCCCTCTGCTCTCAAGGTTTATGGAAATGCTGACTTCATTCTCCACTTGGCATCTTCCCACACTGCCAGAAGTGCCAATACTTGGTTTAATGACCCAAGTGTAATTGTAACTAATTGGCCAGCAAACTGGCATGACCTGAACCCCTTATAGAGTATCAAGAGGACAGTGAGGAACACCAAAGCACTTTCTGGAGAACCAAGTGTTGGGTTTTCAATGGCTTTTTCAACCATAGTCACCTAAATTAATTTAATATAAACTTCTAAATTTTCATATGTAATTGAATACCTGACATAACTTAATCCTGGTGCTCAAATTGGGACACTTGTATATGGAAGAACTGCCCTTCAGATGTATTTGAACATGTTTCTGACTCAGCTTCGACAACCACATCTACATTCAATATCGAAGTCTCATGATATTTTTATTTTCTCATCCAAGAAAAAAACCCATTTTCTGCTCACCATTTCCAAACATGCAAAACAATAAAACAAGGAAGTGAATTGCTTACTTAAACACATCCTACAACTGTTGTAAAGTTTGTTGTGCTTCTTCCTCCAGTGGCATAATTTCAGGGGGACTGAAACCTCCCTAAAATATCCTCAATAATTATATGGGGGTTTTTTTGTGTTGTTTTTTATTTTTAATTTTTTACAAACGTTTGCCAACAAATTCAATTTAATGTGGCCAGAGCTAACTAAATAATTATATACGTTATTAGTTTTTACTCAGACATGATCATAAATTATTACTTTTCTTTTACTTTGATGTAAAATATACAAAGAATTGCTCAAAAGGTGATCCAAGCTTGTCACCTTCTACACCTGTTCTCCATAGGATACCTAGCAATTTTAGGAAACCATTTTATTATGGTGACTAACTGTTTGCTCACATCCTGTGCATCTCCTGGAGGCTAAGCTCCCCTTGTCCTTAAAACCTACACCCCTGGCTTCCTTCCTCAGTTATTTTTGGTATTTTAATTGATCACGCCTCTAAATCACACCTTTATCTTTAATGCGGCCTTCCACATTTTCTGCTATAAATGTGGAGACCACGTGAAGAATCACAGTGGAGCTTCAGGTTAACCTCTGATTGAGCAGGCCCAAGTTCAACAGCAGCTAAATCCTTGTCTTATTACTGTACACAGAGTGAAATTAAACTGAGTGGAGGGAAAATGAAAGCAGCAGATAAGGTTACAGTTTGATCTGCTCCCTCACAACCTGTTTAAATTAACTCAGTAGGAACTAAAGTGTGTAATGGAGCGTATAATGCCCTGTACCGGACATCTCTGCAGCATTTTTTTCCTTTATCATCTCCACAGCAGTCATCTGGGGCAGATTATTCTGTGTACACACAGTTAACAATTACTTTTTAATCTGCATTAGCAAATTAACATACTGACTGACTGGTACAGAAAGCTTATTTGTTTATGGGCTCAGATGTTCGTGCTTGTACTGAAGCTGTTGGACTGAGCTCTGTCTGGGTTGGATTTGGACTGCAATGGGAAAAGGGAACCGGAGTTTGCTTTCTGCTCTTCTCTAGCAGCTGTGTTTGGCTTTTTTAAATGTCGTCATTCACCATTAACAGTAACATTAAGTCTCGAAATGTAATATTGAATAATAATTGTCAAAAATCCTCCAAAGGTTTTATTTTGTGAACCACATTCATTTCAATTGAGAAACAAGATGATTTTCCACAACTTAACTCAGAATTTATGACAGTCTGTGGTGATCTCACTTTTATGTACTGCATATGTCCCAGTCCAACAAGGCATGTTTCTGTGATTGCAATGGGACACTCAAAGTTGTCGATGGTGGGCATGGTGCATGGCATGGTGTTAAAAATGGTCAGACATTTTAAACACTGTCAGAAGCTGCTCCCTCTGCTAATGCAGGCTTCTGCACCACCCTTGAATTATAATATGCAGTGGAATTAAAATGCAATTTATACTCCAAATCTGCACACATTAAAAATCTCCTCTCTAATAGAAGTTGTTTAAATGCGTGTAAAGTGACATTAAGTGGCAGAATGCCAGTGTTGCAGCTTGCAAATGGATAAGTGGCACTAATTTGTTACATCAAGGTTATTCCCCCCAAACCTGCGAAACATAAATCAGATATGTGAAGAAAAATCATGAACACTGAAAGGCTAAAAAACATTAAATATTGAAAAGTCCAAATAGACTGATAATGAAATGACAAAATGTTTATTGTGGATAAAAACAAAAGTTTTTTTCTGCATAACTGTTCATTTTAACTAGTAGGAACTACATTTATGAAGATCATATTCTCTTATGACAGGCATCAATATCATTTTGGTTATTTCATTTTTGAAAGACTGTTTTGAACTGTTCTTTTCTCAAGTACATGTATAAAAATATTTAGATGTTTATGCCTGTAACAGATGCATTACAGCGACGTTTGGCACGTGACGTCACTCTCTTCAGAAAGCGGCCTGCACCGCCTTGACGGACGCCAAAAGAATGCACTCCTGTAAAGCCTGTCAACAAACACATTTGGTAGCATAAAGTAACTTTTTTAAAAATTTTATTTAGCTGATTTAACTATGAGAATTGTTCTATAATGCTGCGCGGTCAGCAGCACAAACTTCATTTTATCGTAATGCTTTTGATGAAGAAACTTGGCATCGTTCCTAGCAGCCGTTAGTCTTGTTTTTATGGATTTACAGGGAACACTTTAAAATGTAAGAAAATTAATATTAGTATATTTAGAAGTAGGTAAGATTAGGGAGATGCAATTAAATATTGCATTATGGAGAAGGTAAGTGGCATATTAGTAGGAAAGGAAATTCCCACTATCATGTAGCCTAGAATGTCAGAAGAAAACTGGTAAGCATCTAGACTTTTATACACTTTTAAGCCTGCTCCGGTGTGAGGGGAAATGCCGTTTATGACACGGTCATATAAATCATGTTGCGTGAATTCAGGCAAAATCGATTCGATCAAATCAACAAACCTCTGAAGGGAGATGGTAGAGGTCAGTTTCTAGGTCAGCTGGTGATGGCCACATGAAGCCTCATGAAGCAAAGCCCATTGCTTTGCCCAAAGGTTCATTACTCAGTGTTTCATTTAT
>CAJVRI010001469.1:0-12213 GCA_911649635.1 Poeciliopsis gracilis | reverse complement strand
AAACAGCATAAATGAAAATAAAAGCATTTTATTGAAGCTCTGCATTTGACATATTTTATGATTTGTTTGGTAAAATACACTCTTTTTTTGTCAAAATTTAAACGACCATTTTAAGCAATGAATTCCAGTTTTATGAAAGTTGTCAGGCTATAAGCACAATAAACTGTTAGAGATCGAGATATTCACTTCACATTTGGAACAAAAGATTCATTATTCCACAGAAATTAAGAATTCAGTCAGAACATCCACAGCTACATTTTGCTCTAAGTCATCTAAAACTTCTTGAAATAATGTAACTGTGCATTGAGCTAATTTTCCATCTGTGACATCTGGATTTTTTTAATATATACATTTTTTTGTAGAATGTAGATGTGAATGTAAACTGATTGCTGGAGATGAGGTAAAGCAATCTGATGCTACCAAATACAGAGGACACCAGAAACTACATGGTTATTGTTACTCCTGTTTTGTTTTTATATTTACGTACATAACATTATTATAAAACACTGTAGACAGGCCTATGTAAAGTGTATTTCATAGACTCTTATTTAACAAATAGTGTGTTTGTCTCTTTTCCTTCTAAATTTATAACGCAGATCATTTCCCCTGTCGTGTCTAAAAGTGCATTGATAAAATGCATAGTGAAGGAATCAGTCCATTATTGATCAATAATTATCGGGCGTTGTGGGAGAAAGTAAAAAAAGAAGTTTATTTGCGTGACGTGGCAGAAACCTTTCAAACTGACCGACAGCGCTGAGACGTTTGGAGCTGCGTGACACGTCACCGCGTTCAGTGGCTGTCTTGACTCTCTTTCTTTCTACGGCGCTGGTTCTTCGGTTCTTCGGACTGTAGCACTGCGCATGCTCAGAGCGATACACGCTCAGACAGCGATCGTGACGCACCGAGTTTAGAAAATCTGACAGGTAGCACAGATCGTCAGAGCCGGTTGTCATTATGACGCAATAAAAGTTAGTGACGTAGAATTCTGAATAGTTTGTTCCTCTCATTTGAAACAGAGCGACCGCTTTAAGAAGACACGTTTAAATTGTGGGAAAAATCGATAGTTTTACGGTGAGAATGGAAAACAATCAGGTTTCTGAGAATTTTGAAGAGCTTCTTCAACACAGGTGTTTAAAATTGAGACAGGAGATCCAACGACTGAGAGAAGCTGTGTATAATCTGGAACTTCAGGCAGAAATCAGAGAAGACGAACACCAGAGTGAAACAGAGCAACTTTCACACACAATAGCTGAACAGAAACACAAAATATCAACATTGAAAATGCTGAATAATCAGATGATGGATACAGAGGAAGAAAGAGTAAAAAATCAAACCTCTTTGACAGAAGAGAATAATGGATTGAAAGCAGAGATCACTAGACTGAAGTCAAAGATAGCAGCACTGACAGAAGATGCTACAATTTCAAGAAACACACAAGAAAGTTCTGCGGGAAAGATTTTGAACTTGGAGGAGGAAAACAGAAAATGTATGGCTCAGATAGCCCAAAATGAGCGAATGATTGGAGAGATGTATGAGCTGACAGAGTCTCTGAGAGACTCAAATAGGGACTTGAAAGTGCAGCTGGAGTTAAAACAAGAGGAGCAAGTGATGCTACAAAAATGTGCAAAAAGCATCAAAGACGAGATTGATGCTGCTGGAGAAAATATAACACTAAACTTTGGAGTTCAAACACAACAGCGACTTAAAACCTTTACAAAATCGACTCAAACTGAAAATTTGTGGAATGTCTATACACAGCCAAAATTATTTTCCCAAAAATCTACACAGACAGACCATTCGACATCAGACTCTAAACGACATACAAAAGAAATATCAACACAAACGAAACATTCGACATCGGAATCGAAACGACATACAAAGGAAATATCGACACAAACGAAACATTCGACATCGGAATCTAAACGGAATACAAAGAAAATATCGACACAAACAGAAGCTGCGACTGATAAACCAAAGCAGCTTCAAACTTCATCAAAAACATTACCAGAAACAGAAATTTTCAAAAGGCAATGTGGGCGGGTAAAGAATTTAATGACGACTCAAGCTAAAACTTTGGGAACGGACACATCAATGCAGAGTGAAACGTCTGCTGCTGACTGTAAGAGTTGGAGGAGTATGTGTGTGGATGGGCTTTTATTTGCAGGTAAATATACAATGTTAGGATTTCTTCAAGCAGCAATTACATCACAGATTTATGACATGGCAAATGATTATTATTTTGAACAAACAGAAATTCCTTTCTAAGAAATAGTTTGTAAAATTGTACTGAGGAACTTCAAAAATTAAGTGAGACATAAATGGATATTATTGACTTCGATACTCATCATCTGGTATCTTGACCAGATGGTTCACCTTCCTCCACTCGGGACATTGTGTGTCATTGCATATAATTCTGTAATTCTCAATTCCACCAGCGCGTCTTCCACTGAGGAAGCTGAGCCTGAGGACCTTGAGTTGAGTTTTCCAATTCCTGGTGGAGATGTCACTGAGGCGGGTAAAAAGTACCTCAGAGAAAGGCCCTAAGGGTGGATGAGATTTTCCTGGAGTTCCTTAAAGTTCTTGATGTTGTGTTGGTTAAAACAACTTTGCAATATTGTGTGAACAAGAGGGACAGTTCCCCTGGATTGACAGACCAGGGCGCTGGTCCCCCTATTCAAAAAGGGGGACCACAGAGCGTGTTCTAACTACTGGGGGATCACACTCTGAAGCCACCCTGCTAAGGTCTTTTCATGGGTTCTGGAATGGAGGGTCCATTGGACAGTCAGACCTTGGATTCAGGAAGAGCAGTGTTATTTTCGTCCTGGTCGTGGAACATTGGACCAGCTCTACACCCTCAGCAGGGTCCTGGAGGGTGCGTGGGAGTTGGCATAACCGGTCTACATGTGTTTTGTGAACTTGGAAAAGGCGTTCGACCATGTCCCTCGGGGAGCCCTATTGGAGGTTCTCCGGGAGTATGGGGTACCGGGCCCCTCAATATGGGCTGTCAGGTCCTTATATGACCGGTGTCAGAGTCTGGTCCGCATTGCCGGCAGTAAGTCGGGCTCGTTTCTGGTGAGAGTTGGACTCCGCCAGGGCTGCCCTGTGTCAATGATTCTGTTCGTTACTTTTATGAACAGACTTTCTAGGGGCAGCCGAGGTGTTGAGGGGATCCGTTTTGGTGGCCTTAGGATTGCATCTCTGGTTTTGCGGATGATGTGGTCCTATTGGCCGCATCAGGACGTGATCTACAGCTCTCACTGGAGAAGTTCGCAGCCGACTGTGAAGCGGCCAGGATGAGGATCAGTGCCTACAAGTCCAAGGCCATGGTCTTGAGCTGGAAAAGGGTGGAGAGGGGTGTCCTGCCCCAAGTGGAGGAGTTTAAGTATCTCGGGATCTTCTTCACAAATGGGGGAAGAAGGGAGCGGGAGATCAACAGGTGGATTGGTGCAGCATCTGCCATGAAGCGGGCGCTCTACCGGTCCCTCGCAGTGAAGAGAGAGCTGAGCCAAAAAGCGAAGCTCTCAATGTACCAGTCGATCTACGTTCCTACCCTCATCTGTGGTCATGAGCTTTGGGTCATGACCAAAAGATTGAGATCACGGATACAAGCGGCTGAAATGGGTTTTCTCCATGAGGTGTCTGGGCTCTCCCTTAGAAATAGGGTGAGAGGCTCGGTCATCCAGGAGGGACTCAGAGTAAAGCCGCTGCTCATTCACATCTGGAGGAGTCTGGAGGCCTTCCTGGTGAGGTGTTCCGGGCACGTCCCACCAGGAGGAGGCCCCAGGAAAGTTCCTGGACACGCTGGAGGGACTATGTTTCCTGGCTGGCCTGGGAACATCTTGGGATTCCCCCAGAGGAGAGAGAAGTCTGGGCCTCCCTTCTGAAGCTGCTACCCCTGGGACCTGACCCTAGATTACCGGAAGACAATGGATGGGTGGATGGATGGAATATTTATACGTGAAATCTGTCATATTCAGCATTTGAATTATTAAATCAGGACCACAAAAGATTTTCTCAGGTCACAGTTGATTCTTAATTTCAATTATAAAGAAATTTCCCTGAGGAATTCATGTGATATTCAAGACAGAGGAAAAGATGGATGGTGAGTTTGAAAATATGACATCCAGCAAATCTGCTGCATTTGAACACTAATAAGAATAATAAGGGGGGGTGTTAGTGACGGATATTTTATGTGTTTCACTTTCAGACGCAACAAAAGCATTTAAACAGAATAATTATTTAAATGAGCATTTGGGAGGGCTGCACAGTGGCACAGTTGGTAGCACTGTTGCCTTGCAGCAATAAGGTCCTGGGTTCGATTCCTGGCCCGGGGTCTTTATCCATGTTCTCACTGTGCACGCGTGGGTTCTCTCCGGGTACTCCGGCTTCCTTCCACAGTCCAAAAACATGACTGTCAGGTTAATTGGTCTCTCCTAGGTGTCAGTGTGTGTGTGTGCATAATTGTTTGTCCTGTCTGTTTGTTCTGTGTTGCCATGTGACAGGCTGGCGACCTGTCCAGGGTGACCCCGCCTCTCACCCGGAACGTAGCTGGAGAGCAGCACCAGCACCCCTCATGACCCCACTAGGGACAAGTGTGAACAGAAAATGGATGGATCATAACATGCATGAATATTCACTTATACAATAACGTTTTGTAATAAAGCAGCCACTTTATCCAAAGTTCCAGTCAGACGTTTATGCACTTATGTCTGTCAATGTCATGTTAATTTTGAGCTGTTAATGAAGCATTTAAATCTGTCTCTCCTCTCTGCTCTAACTCTCCTGATAGAAATAATTAGGGCATTAGTAAAGGCCTGTGAATGACTAATAAGTTATGATCAGCTGTGCTGAGGCAGGAAGCACACAATCTCTGCCATTATTTGCTAAATCTACTGCAGTGCAATCTAGATTTTCACTAACCTTCAAGGTTTAGTCCCTCATGTACTTTTGTGTTTTATAATAGTTCTAAACTGATCTATATTTTTACTGCTTGGAGGAAGTAAAATCAACCAAAGATGCAGATTTTCACCCAAGCACAAACTTAGTGTTGAAATGTATGTAACATATTAATGAAATGAATTCCATTTTCGAAACTCATTTTATAGCACAAGCTGAGCCTCTTGTTTTATACAAACACACTAAATTAGATAAATTAATAGAAAGCTCAACATTTGACTCTTCCTGTGACTGAGGGATCTCTTGGCATCATGTCATGTCAAGGTCTTCTGAAAAATGAGCAAATTTGTTTCCATCCAGCCTGGCTGGTGTCTTTGTTCCCTTTAAAATAAAAGAACTGAACATTGTAAAGGACGTCTGACTTACTCAAACATCACCTGACAGCACATCTATGAGCTCCCCTCTGCTTCTGGAATCTCAAGGTCTTGGTGCGTCAGAAAAATTGATTCATTCTTTTCCTGATTTTCTGTGAAACAAGCAAGTAGTTTTTATTGGAAAGTTGGTGGATGGGAAAGTAGAGAACGACACGCTTGAACCAGGTCCAGTTAATTTAGCCTCTTTACACTGCATGAGCTGCACATCGACGCCTTTTAGTGATATAAAATATTCCTTTAATAACTTTGTGTGTAGCATGAGCATTTATTTCATTCAGTTAAGAAAGTTCAACCAGCATAAATAATAAAAAATGACCTTTAAAGAAGAAATGTGAAAGTGTCTCCTTGTGTAATTATGTCTGCATTCAGTACTTACTGAAGACTTCTTTTGCATAAATCAGGATTAAGCAGGTGTAGAAAATGATGTGCAATGATTTAAAGTGTGTAAACCATAGAACAGATAAGAGAAACTGTGAGGGTGAGGCATGGAGACATTTTAGTGAATTATAATAAACACATTAGGTAAAATATTTGCCTCACCTTCTTCCAATTATACAGAATTGGTGTCAAATGATTGTGCAGCAGAACTTTTCATTTTAAAGATACTAATAAATGTTTCCTGAGATCATCAAAGATCAACCATATGCACCTAAAAAGAATAAAGAAGCCGCGTCAGTCTAGTAAAACTGACTGAGGGACAGACTTACAGTATGCAGGAACGGTTCAGTCTATGAATTGTTTTGGAAAATTAAAGATGAGTTCCACTAAGTCTCCTGTATTGTTCATGGGGTTTAATCTCATCCAACAGCTTGGTGACCAATCTGTCCAAGAACATTGCCATAAAAATAAACAAAAGCAATGTTTTTTTTATTGTAAATCATTTCAGAACAATGGCATTTTGACACATCATAATTTGGCAACACATGAATACATAGGCACTTCTTGAAGCCAAATAATGCAAGTTCTGGTTTTGACAGATCAGTTATAATAAATTCATAGTGTAATTTTTTTTTATGGACAACAGGTAGTTAAAAAACTGTTCATTAAACAAACAGGACCAAACAGCACTTTGACAAAATAAACAATGAACACATTCTCTCTCTGGAGTTACAACTTCACACAGAAAATCCAAGCAGCATAAAATCCAAGCAGCATATTTCATCTATGATTCCTCAAACAGCATCCCAGTGTTTCAGTCTGACTCACAATGCCAGACGCATCAAAAGGAAAGCACCTCAGATGTTTCCATGTTTCTATCTCACATTTCCTGACGCCACGTTTTCAGATGAACTCATCTTGCACCAGCAGGCTGTGATAAATGTTCTGCTCATGATGTGCAGCTGTCGCCGACGAGCTTTTCACGGCGCGATCTGTCGTCTCTCGCTACGTTTTCTGGGCTCTTTCCTCCACGTACAGCTGCATCTGTGACAGCCAAACAAACTAATATGAAGAGCAGTAAACAGAGAAGCTTAAACACATGACATGAAAGACATTTTGGCAAACAGCTTCACAGGAAACGTTTGGCACGTTTTAACATCACAGTGATTCTTGACCTTCACTATGTCGGACGTCATGGACTTCAGTGGAATGAGTCTCGGCTCCTTCATGTGAACTTCCTGCTCGTCTGCGACGATCCATGGAAAATCCTGAAGATGTAAATGTGCACAAGCGACTAAACCCGTGAAAATGCTTGTTTTGTGTTTACATTTTATAGCAAAGTTAACCTTTTCACATTTTGTCACATGTGACAGACCACAGTTCAAGCTCAAATGTCCAAATTTGTTTTCAAGCTAAGGTCAAAGGTCAGGAACAATTAGGGTTGAACAAATTCCTTTCATATTTTGTTACAATTAAAAGAAAGTTAAATGGAAATTTGAACTAGATATTCAGTTTAAACTGAATTAGGTTTAATGTAAAAAAAAAAAAGTGCATTTCTTTAAATAAAATGATTCAAAAAATAAATCAAACTGAACCTAGAAAGTAAGAAATCACTGAAACTTTAAAACAACAGAGACAGAATAAGTAAGTCTATAAATAAGTTGTAATTACTTATTTATTACATTTAACCCTATTGAGACAGTGAGTTCTGAACAGGTTATTATTGAGAGAAGAAGGATTATTTCAGACTATTAATGGAAAAAAATCTGTTGACAATAGTTCAATAAAACTGCGACAGACTGGCGACCTGTCCAGGACAACCCCCGCCTCTCGCCCGAAACATTAGCTGGAGAAAGACACCAGCACCCCTCCTGACCCCACTAGGGACAGGGGAATACAGAAAATGAATGGATGGATAGTTCAATAAAAAAAAAAAACCCACAATACCCAAATTTATTTAAATATTTTTTGCAAAGTACCTTACAATCTACCGGTCAGTGATTTGCACATTACTTTTTTTTCATCCTGAAAGTATTCACAGCGTCTCAATTTTTCCACATATTATGTCAGAATTGTTTTAAATGAATCACTCTCTCCTATTTTCAATAAATTTGAAATAAATATCTACCTTTTTTTCCCCACATACTGATAATTGAGTATTTGTGTAGAATTTTGAGGAAAGACATTAATTTAATTCAATCTGGAATCAGGTTGAAATGTGGAAAAATGAAGTGCTGTAAGTGTTTAATGGATTCACTCTATAAGAAAGTAACACACATCTCAATATAAAGTAAAATCCTACAGAAGAAGCACAAAAACTTCACAACTTATAACCAGCATGCTTTTTATGTACCTCTTTATTTTTAGTTTTGGGATTTCTTTGGTTATTTTTCTTTGGTTTCAATTTTGCCAGTGACTGATATTCGTTCCCTCTGAGTTTCCAGGCAGTCTGCTTTGCTTTATAGTCAAGTTTCAGAAAGTTAACTTACTGCTCTAACAGCACTTTGCCTAAACACGTCACTTTCTCGTTTACTTCTGAGAAACAGACTACAATTAGCAAATATATTTAATTTGGAGGCCAACAGAGTAAAGAGGCTGAACATAAATGCAAATGCAAAAAATTCCTTTACAGTATTTGGAAGATTGTTGTTTTATAAACGAAATGTAAAAAGAAGTAGGGTTATAAATTAATTTACAGTCCTGATAAAAAGGCTCACCTTAATGACTTGAACCTTCTCCATGTTGCGCGTTGCAGCATCTCTGGTGTGCACAAGCACTGTGAAAGAACAACCTGAGACAGAAACAACACATTTCACTGTTTTCATCACTTCAACATCTTTTTCTGCTGTCGACTGGGCCTGTCATGATAGCTAATTTTTCTGGACAATAAATTGTCCCAGAAACGACTGCGATAAATAATAATATTGTCACTTTGAGACCATTTTCAGCTAACATGTTGATAATGGCTTTATAATGCAAGTTCAACCTCTCATAGAACAAGGAACACTGGAACTGGAAGACATTTTAAATATCCAAAATAAAACAACTGAAAAGAATAAATAAGACAAGCAAGAAAATAAAAACCAAGAACAACCAAAACCATAAATAAAATGGATGATGACTCTGTCAACAAAATCTAAATATTCATCACCACAATGAAAATTATTAGCAAGCTAAGTTTAATTTGTCATGTGCATCATTAATTATTTGCTGCAACAGGCTCACTGTTGACTTATTAAATCAACTTTAACACGTTATGATTATTTTCTGTTTGTGTTTAGGAGCTTATAATGATAACTCCTCTCACCTGGGGGGTTGTTGTTTAAAACAGCGTCACACACACTGATCTTCAGGATGAACGCTCTCAGCAGCTGCTCCACGTGTGACAACAAAGTGTCTGAGCTGTGCCAATCAATTACTCCAGTTAGTGATCACAAATACATTTAGAGTGACTTGACAAAAGGCAGCTGCTTTTTTGAGTATTGCTGGTCCAAAAAGAGGCTGGAAACCTGATTGAGAGCAGAGGAGGTTGGGAGATCTCAAACACAAATCTCTCGACCGGATGATGCTCTTTGTCCATGATGACCACGACCACCTTCTCTGCATCGTTCTGTGACGTAAACATGATGAACCATCAGCGCCGTCACAGAGAAAAAAAAACAAGCTGAACTCGTCTTACCTTCTCGATGAGTGGCTTCACACAATGTAAAGTGTCTTGGATGTACTGATTCAGCTCAGGGTGACAGGACATCTGAGGATAATTGTGCCAAAAACAGAAGGCAGTCAAGCAGATGCGTCTTAGACACGTCATGCATTTCTTCACAAGTCTCTACCTGCACAGGTACGTTGTATTTCTTCCTCTTCTGAAAGATTCCAGAGGGGTAGACTTCACGCACGTACAGGATGAGATGAATCGCGACCTCCAGGAACTCGCACAAAATATCAGCAACCACTGGAAGAGAGGAGTAAACCTGAGTCAGGCCACTTATGCACTGTTTAAGGGAGCAGGATGACAGACATGAACCAAACTGCGACACAAAGTTATTTAATATTGTTACATTAATCAAATCAAGCAGTAATAAACATTAGCAGGAAACTAAAACTGCATTTTTGGCACACGGTTTGCAAAGGGTGGTTCTGCAAAGCATGAGTAAATACTTGCATAAGCCAAACTTTTTCTAAAGAAATCCAATCAAAACAGCTGAAGTTTGTGGTTATAAATCGGTTTGATTTGATGTTAAAGTCAAACTCAGCTAAAATACCTGACTCTCTGTGAATCCTTAACTTGTTCTTATTGTTCAGGACAAGAATAAAACAGCTTAGTGATAAACTCCAGCACCATAACACAAATCTGATGTTCTATTTTATAATAATAAATAGCATATATACTATAGAAATATATGCTATAGTTTTAAAGCATATATTTCCTCTAATAAGCTCAAATATTGTCCGAATGCCTTTTATGAAAACAAGGAAAAAGATTTGAAACGTGCTGCTGCTGTTTTTTACTCAGAGCACACAGCTAACAAAAAGAAATCAGGTTCATTAGGTTGGCTGTCTTACCTTGTCCAAAGTTCAGGTCTTGTCTCGTCAGGGTTGTCATTGTTTATTTCCCAACAAAGAGAACAGAGGAAAAATGTTTCTTCGGCTAGCTCTGCCTGGGAAGCAGTGAAACATCGGTTTTGCTGCGAGTTGCTTCACATTCCTCTACTGTGTCGATGTCTGGTAGAAATGTCAAGAATAAAAATGACCTCCTGTGATCGGAGAACAGTGGCAGCAACGCAAACAAACTTAAATGTATATTATTATCTTCTTAACAACCAAAAAGAGCGGCTAATTGTGTGATGTTGCCTCGTGGCGCACGTGAATGACGCAGCTCCCAGTGGTCCAACAATGATGACGTAAGCTCAACCGACGACAAGGTTTTTGTTTTTCTCTGTTCTTCCAGATGTATTTACTTCTCATTAATTGTTCAGACAGGTTTTTACAAAATATTGTATTATAACCGAGAAGAGAGATGTAACTTCTACCATGAATATAGACTATCAAAAAAAAAAAAAAAAAAAAAAATACAAATTACAGTGAAATACTGCTACTTCCTGTGGGCGCCGGAAGTGAGACCCATAATCATTTCCTCAGTAAGCCTCCCAGGAATAAGGTGAATAGAAAATGAAAAACTGCCAATAAAAACAACAGAAAATGGAATAGAAGGAGCGCAGACAGAGATAAGACAGTTTCAGGGAATACAGTTAAAGGATTTTAGGGCTTCAAGAATCTGTACAGCTTTGGGATTGGTGGAGGTCTGTATAGATACTGAATAGTGTTGTAATTCAGATAAGAACAGATTAAATAAAGGCTTTGTGCCAGAAAATTTTAATTTATGGATATGAAATTTAATTAGAATTAACAACAGATTAGATCAAATTGATTCTCATCAGTAGGACAGACATTGCAGAAACCAAAAAATACATTGCATAAAACTGAAAAACTATTGAGGATATGAGACTGAACATAATAAACAAAGTCTTTCCAGAAAGAGACGGTGAAGGGTCACCTCCAGAATAAATGGACCGTTGTCTTGTTGTCCAAATGACAGAAAGGGCAGCTGCGGTCTGTAACCTTGTGCAGGTTTTGTTTTGCAGGGTAGCACCAGTGGAGACGTTTGAAGCACACATCACGAGGTTTGTTCGTAATGAAGTATTTGGAAAACAGAGTCCAAACCATTTTTCATTTGATATCAGAAACAAACTGTCTCCAGTAGTGGGATGCATACGGTGTAGTAACAATGTCCTTCTGAAATAAGGATCTTATATTCTTGTCTCAAGTGGAGGGTTTAGAGCAGAAACTAATTTTACCCACAGCAGATTCAAAAACAGAACAGTGTATATGTACAGCTTTCCTCCCCAGAATGAAGATGGCTCTTCATGAGCATGAGAACGTCTTTAGGAACGGCGTCCATAACGATGGCAAATCCCCTGGAAGGAAACTGGGATACAGAAGGAGGATAAAAACTCAGAGTAAGACTTTAGGTACCCGTCAGAGTTAAGTGATTGTTTTGCAAAAATAATATTATCATTATGAAACCAGTTAGGGAGAAACAGATTGATTTTTGTAAAGAATATTCCGGTTATTCCAGATGAGAAATGTGTGAGTTTATGATCAGAGACCAAGCAAGGAGCATCTGCTTGTGATAATTGGCTAATTTTTAGAAGTTTTTCTATATTATAGTTAGATTTAAGTAAAATATGAAAGGCCACTAAGCGCAGAGAAAATATTATTAGAAATAAAATTTTACAAAGAGTCAGGGTTCAGTAAAAAAAAAATCTGATCCAATTGATTTTAACATTGGATCAGAATTAACTTTCAATTAACCTAATACAATTATGTGGAACTTGTTGACGAAAAAAATCTGTTAAGTCAATGATTTGTTTCTTTGCAATTATTTTTAAAAGTATATTTTTTGTACTTGTATACTATTTTTTTCATCAGGGGTCTGTACATAATA